>JBCNJP010000018.1:12029737-12124435 GCA_039602395.1 Deinandra increscens subsp. villosa | reverse complement strand
GTTAGCGAGTCACATCAGCTTTTACCCATCCTTTCAAATCTTTCCCACAAACAGATTTTAGCCACAGTGTTGCACTTTCCACAAACACCCTATATATATATATAGGGAAAAGATAAATTGGAACCCACCTTGAGTTGGAGAATCGTTGGAACCCGGTCAAAAACGCAGGTAAAAAAAATGTTTTTTTTTTACTGAATTTTTTTATAGTGGTTCTTTGTGTTATAAACTACCCTTAAATGAAAAAAATCAAAAAACCGCCTAGTAGATTTTCAGTTACGAAAAAAGTTACATCTGTAACTTTTATGCATATATTTGCAGTTACGCAAAAGTTACATGTGTAACCTAGACATTTTTTATATTTTTTTTAAAAAAATCTAGTATGCGGTTTTTTGATTTTTTTTCATTTAAGAGTAGTTTATAACATAAACTACCACCATAAAAAAATTAAGAGAAAAAAACATTTTTTTAACCGTGTTTTTGATCGGATTTCAACGATTCTTCAACTCAAAGTGGGTTTCAAAATACCCCAACCCTATATATATATGTGTGTGTGTGTGTGAGAGAGAGAGAGAGAAAAAGAAAAAAAAATAAAACAACAGACAACAAAAGAAGCGCACGTTGAAACGGACAAACACCACGACGGATCTGGTTCACAACGTTGCACTTCCGGCATACAGTGCCAACCTGGACGGACGTGCAGCCAAATGAACAACGTTGTGGTCGGTCTAAAAACCAATAAACTTTAATAGTAGGGTTACTATACTTAACTTGTATTTTGTATTTATAGAGTTTAAATCCATAATCTTTAAAAAAAAAGAAAAAACTAATCGTTTATCTATCAAACTATTATTTTTCTAAAATGTACAAACCAATATGTAGAGTTCTTACCTTCTTATTCTTTATTACCTATAATATATAGGGGTTGGGTTCTATAGAAAACCAATATTTTATAAAAAAACCAAAAAACCAAAAAACCAAGGAAAAAAATTATTTTTTTAAAACTTTTTTATATGTTTCTTTCATGATTTTAAGAATACTGGAAAAAGAAAAAACTTTAAAAACGTTTTCGAGTTTTTTTTTAAAAATAAAATAAAATTCGAATTTTAGCTTAAAATTAATATTGCACTATGCAACAATAATATAAAATTGGTTTATGAATGTCAATTCTTTGTTTTTTACATTATTCGCATAAACCACATTCATATTTAAGTTAAGTCTCTTGTTTTTAAGTAGTTTTAATTATAATGCATTATGCAATACTATTGGTACTATTGCATGATGCAATAATAAAAAATCACTAAACTTTTTATTTTTTAAAATTTTTTTTCCCATAAATAAAGCTAATAAAATTATAGAATTTTTGGTGAAATTATTTTTAAAAAATATTAATATATGAAGAAGTTATAGAGAAAAAAAGGTTGGTTTTTTGGTTTTCTGGATAATTATTGGTTTTCTATAGATCTTTCCCCTAATATATAGAGCTCTGAAAAATTAATTTGCCACAGATAACGGTATATGAAAGAAAAGTGCACGAGATAGGGATAATATTTTTATTATGGATTCATGTGACCACCTAATTCTCACCTATAAAGATAATATTTTATAGAGTAAATTACACAGAAGGTCCTTTATGTTTTACTTAAATTTTGGATTAGGTCCTTTAACTAAACTTGCTACACTTGACATCCTTTATGTTTTATTTCTGTTTCATAGAACACCCTTTATCTCTAACGGGGTTAAAAAATATCGTTAAGTCAGGGGTAGTTTTGTCATTATAATATATTTTCAATAAAAATCTTAAAATCAAGATTTCAATATCTTAGATGATGGTTGTTTACTTCTTTCTCCTTCCTTCGACATTAGCGTTGTGTTCCCGAGTTCATTTAACGAGGGAAAGGAAAGGAAAGGGAAGTTAGTTTAAAAAATTTTGTGTTCCTGAGTTTCACTTAAGGAGGGAAAGGGAAGAAAACAATAAAAAGTTGTGTTCCCGAGTTTCATTAAAGGAGAGAAAGGGAGGGAAGGGGAGGGAAAATTAGTTCATTTTCTATTGTTTTTCTTTCCTTCCAAATCGGAAGGATTTGGAAGGAAATGAATCACTCTCATTCTCTTCCTTTCTCTTCTTTTCCTTTCTCTTCTTTTCCTTTCTCTTCCTTTCTCTTCCTTTCCTTTCTCTTCTCTTCTTTTCCCTCTTTAAGTAAACTCGGGAACACAGTTGTAGGGCTCCGATATGCCCATGTAACGACGCCGGATTCCACCTTGAACTACACAATCGAGCCGACGGTTTTGGAAACCACTCCATGATCAGGATTTTTGCTACACGACACTCGAACAAAAACAGTAGCAAAGTGTACCAAATGATGCACTGTTGCCACTACATCACCACCACCACTTGAATCCTCGTCGGCTTCCCTTTTTCGTGAAACTCTCCCAAATTCCGAGAGCCACAAGTATTGGCGATGAAAATTATATTGTACCAGGAAGCGGAGCAAACCCCACATTCTCTCCACATGAATTCGTATAAAACCTTTCCATGGGGGGGGGGGGGGGCACTTCTCATACATCACCAAATTCCAAATTCCTAACTTTAATTCCCACACATTTCAACCTTAATCGGAAACAAATTACCACATACAGATTTCGTTTCACACTAAACCATGAGATCGGCGTCAAAATCCGTTACAAAAAAAGTTAGAGACGCTGAATCTCAGTTGAATTTGCCTCCCGGATTTCAATTCAACCCGAACGGACGAAGAGGTCATCGTTCATTACCTCTCCGTAAGTCCCAATCGACGTCGGAAGTCATCAGCGTCACTCCACCACCGCCGATCAACGTCAACGTTGATCTCTACAAACACCATCCATGATCATTGTTGATTTTATTTGCAGCGGCGATTGATTAGAAAAAAATCCTGTGGGTAGAGAAATAAACTGAAAGGATAAGGTCATTATTATATATATATACAATAGAAATTGAGGATGAATAGTGATGTTTTCGTTTCTCAGAGTTTGGCCACGTGACTTTGGTGCTTTGACGCTTTCTACCCCTAAACTTTTACAATTTGTTTTTTTTTTCAAATTTCATGATGAATAGTATACTTTTAGGTTTTCAAACTTTGGCCACGTGAATTTGGTTTTTTGACGTTTTCTACCCCTAAACTTTTACGATTTGTTTTTTTTTTCTTTCTAACGAAATAGTAAACTTTTAGTTTTCATAGTTGTGGCCACATTATTTCATACTCTTACGTTTTGTACCGTTTAACTTTTAGAGTTTTTGTTATTTTATTTCATGGTGAATAGTATACTTTTAGTTTTTCAAACTTTGGCCACGTGACTTTGGTGTTTTGACGCTTTCTACCCCTAAACTTTTACGATTTGTTTTTTTTCTTTCTAACGAAATAGTAAACTTTTAGTTATCATAGTTTGACCACATTGTTTCATACTCTTATGTTTTGTACCGTTTAACTTTTAGAGTTTTTGTTATTTTAAGTTTTGTTGTCTTCTATTTTGGCCACGAAACTTTTAACTTTTCTACTTTCATTTTTAGTATATTTTTATAGTTTTATACTTTCACTACAAGATTAGACTTTTACGTTTTATACCCCTTAACTTTTTTACCCTCTAACTTTTAAACTTTTTTTTTTGTTTTAAGTTTTGTTATCTTTTACTTTGGCCACGAAACTTTTAACTTTTATACTTTCGTTTTTAGTATAATTTTATAGTTTTATACTTTCACCACAAGACTTTTAGACTTTTACGTTTTATACCACTTAACTTAGTATATTTTTATAGTTTTATACTTTCACCACAAGACTTTTAGACTTTTACGTTTTATACTCTTTAACTTTTTAATCCTCTACCTTTTAAAGTTTTTTTTTTGTTTTAAGTTTTTTTTAACTTCTACTTTGGGCACGAAACTTTTAAGTTTTCTATTTTCGTTTTTAATATACTTCTATAGTTTTATACTTTGTCCACGAGACTTTTAAACTTTTACATTTTATATCACTTAACCTTTTTTTACTTTCGTTCAGTATACAAATTCAAACCCCGCAGCAACGCGCGGGGTGGGTAAACATCTCGTTTGAGATATTGAAATTTTAATTTTATAGTTTTTAAAAAAAATATATTATAAAATGACAAAATTGTCCCTGACTTAACGATGTTTTTTAACCCTATTAGTAATAAAAGACCTTCTATGAAACATATATAAAACATAAAGGATGTCTAGTGTAACAACTTTAGTTAAAGGACCTAGTCCGAAATTTTAATCAAACATAAAGGACCTTCTGTGTACTTAACTATATTTTCTATTGTCGGATGATGGTTGGGATTTATGATCTTGGTTATTAAATTAAAACCTAATTTAAGGAGTTTTTTTAAGTGGTAAGCTTCTTTTTTTATGGTGATTCTGTGTATGAGACAAATCTAGAGTGTTAAATCTAATATATATGATTACAATCCCGTTTCAGGAAGTCTCATTCGGGTATGGGATCTGGGAGTAGTTTAAAACGTCATTAATACAAAACACGAAACACATTAAATCTCACTTAAAAGAAACCTTTTTTTAACAACAAACAAATGCAATACTTAGGGGCATTTGGTTCGTGGAATCCTATAAAATTGGAATTGCAAAGTTTTCATTTTAAAATTGTGATTAATTGAGTAACGCAGGAATTTGAAATGCAATAAAATCCTTAATTAATCAATGGAATTTAGTACTATTTCAAGGTTTCTTATAAATCCTTTATTTTAATGATGAAAAGTTACATGACCTCAAATTCCATTAATTAAAAAAATTCATTGCAATTTAAATTTTCCCCAAAACCTAATAATCACAACTTAAAAAAAAACACTTCGTAATTCCAATTTCATTACATTTTTCGAACCAAATGCCCCTTGGGGTGTATTTAGTATTAGGTAATGAAATGAATGGGGTAATATAATAGATAAGAGAATAGAATGAGTGATGAAATAAAATTAATTTTTTCATCCGAAAATATTGCAAAACACTTATTAATTTTATCTACATTTTGGGATATAATTAAAACCTACCGGTCTGCGTTTGGACATCAGTTTTATTCAAAACCAAACTAGATCCAGCTGTATATGTTTTCTCTCTTTTGTTTTTTTAACGTCGTTCAGTAGACCTATGGCGTGTGTATTTGTGTTTCCATATAAATTTCTTTGTAACCTAAACCGGGGAAAATATAATACTTTTTTCTCTCCACGACAACGTATGTTTTCAAGATTTCGAAAATTCCGTTGCCATGTGCCTATATATATATGCGTTTCGATATAAATTTTAATCATGGGACCTGTTTGAACCAAATCAGAAACTATATAAGTCCGACAAACTAACTGGATAAAAAAGAATTCAATTGGACCGGATCTAGATTATGAGCTTAAGATGATCGCAAAACGACATGCACACGTAGCAAACACGTTAGGGCCAATGCAGGGCCGGGAATGTGTTGGAGTTATTAACACTTGTTAATAACTTTGGGTCATAAATGTAATTTTGAGACTGTTGTGGGGACTAAAAATAGAAATTTATTTAAAAGTTTGTTAGCGGTAGTTAAAACAGATTAGGTGTACTTAAGCAGTGAGATTAGGTCGTCGATTATTAATCCCTTTCAATTGTAATTTCTTCATGTGTGTTCTTCATAAAATCAATAAGATTTCTCTCTAGTTTTGGTTCTTAATTTATCTATGTTATCAATTGTAAACTTCAATTGGTATCAGAGCCTGAATCACAGCCGCTCGTGAAGTGATTTCGTCGGAGTGATTCCGATCGAAAAGGGGGAAACCTGAGAGCTGTTGGACGATCGTCAAGATTAGGCGATTGTTGACATCACCAAGAAGGCCGGCTCGACCTTCATCACCAATTTCACAAGTTCGCACCTCGCCTCATAGAACAACAATGATGACAGACGCCGGAGTAAACGCAAATCGCCCGAGGGAGAATTACACTACCATTCCGCTGCAATGTCCCACGCTGAATCAGATGAATTACTCAATTTGGGCGGTGAAGATGAAGGCTATCTTCAATGTCCATGGTCTTTGGGACGTAATTGTGCCAGCGGAGGATGCAGAGATCGATCCGAGGAAGAATAGTTCTGCGATAGCCTATTTATTTCAGTCAATGCCAGAAGACTTGATTATTCAAGTGGCAACCATGGAATCTGCCAAGGATATATGGGATTCGATCAAAACCAGGTATGTGGGTGTAGATAGGGTAAAGAAGGCACGTCTGCAAACTTTGAAAGGAGAGTATGAGGCGCTACGTATGAAAGAAGGTGAAATAATAGATGATTTCACAGCCAAGTTAAGTGCCATTGCAACCAAATTTGTGGATCTTGGCTCTCCAATTGCAGAATCTGCCCTTGTAAAGAAGCTTCTTGAGAGTGTGCCTGAAAGATTTGTGCACATAGTTGCTAGCATTGAGCAGTTTGTGGATTTGGATACTGCTTTGTATCAAGAAATTATTGGCAGGCTAAAAGCATTTGAGGAGAGGACTGGCATGAAGAAGAAATCATCAACTACTACCAAGGAAGATCAGCTGTTGATGATATACACTGAATGGCAATCAAAATCAAAAGAAAATAGGTTCAAAAGTAAGGAGAACAATGGAAAGTTCAAGAGTAAGAACAGGGAACCGTCTACAATTAATAGCAAAGGGAAACAGCCTGAAGACAAAGGGAAAGGGCAGAAGTTTCAAGAAAGATCCAAGAAGGACAAGAGCAAAATTAAGTGTTTCAAGTGTGACAATCTTGGGCATTATGCAAGTGAATGTCCAAGAAAGAAGGTTTTAGAACAGGAATCCAATTTGATTGAAGAATCAGAATATGAACTTACCTTGTTGATGGTGTGGGATCAAAGGGACTACTGATGAAGAAGTTCATTTGAATGAATTGAATGTGGTGCCAACCAGGTTCTGTGACTCAGAAGATAGAAGTGATGGGACAGTTTGGTACATGGACAACGGAGCCTCAAATCACATGACTGGTAATTCTTCATTGTTTTCTGTTTTAAACAAAAGTGTCAATGGAACTGTGAGCTTTGGGGATGGGTCTAAGATAGAGGTAAAAGGGAAAGGGTCCATAGTTTTACATAGTGAAACTATGAGCACTAAGGTGTTAACTGATGTGTATTATATACCTCAGTTGAGAAGCAATATAATAAGCCTAGGACAGTTAGCAGAGAAAGGTTGTGAAAGTAGAATTAAGGGAGACTATCTATGGTTGTTTGACAAGGATCAAAAGTTACTTCTTAAGGTTAGAAAGGCTCCTAATAGGCTCTACAAGGCTGTCTTAGGAAAGGAATAGCAATGTGTTTCCAGGCTAGGATAAGCAGCCAAGAGGGGATTTGGCATAGCAGGCTTGGACATGCTAGTGCTCATGTTTTAGATCATATGACTAGGCAGGAGCTTGTATTAGGAGTGCCTAGGATTTGAAGCAGTTCGCAGGTGTGTGACACTTGCTTAGTTGGCAAACAGATTAGAAGTTCCTTTCCAAAGGAATCAGTCTACAAAGCTAAGAATCCTCTAGAACTTGTATCTATGGACTTGTGTGGCCCTATAACACCTAAAACCAGAACTGGCATAAGATACTTCATGTTATTATTTGACGAGTTTTCAAGATATATGTGGGTGTATTTCTTGAAAAGTAAAGATGAAGCTTATGAGAATTTTAAGAAGTTTAGATTGAAAATTGAAGGTAAGTTGGGGTATAAGATTAAATCACTAAGATCTGATAGGGGGGGGGGGGGAGAGTTTACCTCTCATGAGTTTAGTGACTACTGTGATCAAAATGGTATATCTAGGTTGCTGACAATACCTTATTCACCTCAACAGAATGGCACTGTGGAGAGGAGAAATAGATCAATTATGAATATGACTAGGTGTTTGTTGCAGGATATGAGTGTACCTAAGATTTATTGGGCGGAGGGAGTTAGACATGCAGTGTATATTCAAAACAGGCTGCCCACTAAGAGTCTAAAGAACACTACCCCATATGCTGAGATCAAGAATAGAAAGCCTAATCTAAGTCATCTTAAAATCTTTGGGTGTGTAGGCCATGTTAAAACACTAGGCCCTGATGTTAGGAAGTTGGATGCCAGGAGTAGCAAGATGGTATATTTGGGAGTGCAGGAAGGAACCAAAGGCTACAGAATGCTAGATGTAGAAAGAGGTAAAATTATCATAAGTAGAGATGTGCAGTTTGAGGAAAACAGGCAGTGCAACTGGGGTAGTTCTAGGATAGCAGGCCCTGTTGAGAGACATGACATATAAGTATATATATTGGACGTTTTATTTTTCACACTTTTGACTACAACCCGATATCTATATTTATGAACATATATGTTGCCCGATCATCTCTACATTTATTATTTGGAATAACATACGCACATTGATTTTTGTAAATCTTTGTGTCCTCGATTAAACATCATTTTTTATTGCTTTCAAACAAACAATTTTCATCACGTATTGAAATTGTCACCTGCGCCATATCTGGAATTATTTGATATTATCACCGTCGTCTAGGCTATGTTACTCATGTGCGGACACACACTTACGTATGTAAATTCGATAGGTGCTCGGTAGTTACGCAAGACTCGAAGTCTTACTAAATTGTAGCAGCGCACCCTAAGGTGAGTTTCACAACCTTTACGTTACGTCCGGTTTTGAACGATAACAAATGCAAACACGTTACACCCGGGTTAGGGTGATAACACAACAACTTTTATGTATGATTAAAGTAGAAATCCAGTATATATCATATGTTCACGTAAAATGCTTTATCTTTGAAAGTCCTTACTTATCGAACCGTTAATAGCAAATAGCGAGGGGATATTGGGTAGTACTACTGGGGTCTGACAAACCCCACTCAGCAGGCACGAGATGCACCACCCGACTGGTGGTTGGACTAAGGACAATGTCAGCCTAACTTACCGTGATCGAGTAGACACGGGGAAGGCAAACCACGTAAGGATTATTCCTACAACTAATTGGTCAGCTTCGGTTGCGAACGTTTTAGTGACATGAACTTAGGCTCGCTACCTACGATATGGATTATACTTGTAATATACATACTTACATACGAATAAAGACTGTTGTATTCGTACTGCATAATTATACTAGTTATACTTATGTTCTTATGTGAACTCACCAACATTAGTTGACACTTGCTCTAATGCATGCTTTGCAGGACGCTAGGAGAATCTGATTTTTGGACACGTACGTTGGCTAAAACCTTTTATGTTGGGAATTGGTTTTCAAATCTTTTTAACTTGAACTGGTATTTACTTATTGGGCGCTTGCTTGCGCAACTTGACTTTTACGTGCTTCCGCTAAACTTGAAACTCTGTTTGGTATTTCCCGTTTGGAAATATATTTAAATTTTGAACCCTTAACTTATGTTTAATGTAAATAATGACTCGGGTCCTGGTCTGGTTCACACCCCACACGGTAAAAATGCGTTAGTGGAAATTGGGGGTGTGACAACGTGGAAGGCCCTTAGTGAAGATATCAGCATACTGGTACTTTGAGGGAACGTGCAAAATACGAATATGGCCAACTCGAACCTTCTCTCGAACAAAATGAATATCAATCTCAACGTGCTTGGTATGTTGATGTTGTATCGGATTACCAGAGAGGTAGACAGCAGACACATTATCACAATAAACAATGGTAGCTTAGCGGAGCGAAGAGGAACACGTAACTCCAACAGAAGGTTGCGAATCCAACTAACGTCAGCTACTGCATTGGCTACAGCTCTGTATTCTGCCTCTGCACTATATATGAAACTGTCGTCTGTCGCTTGGAGGACCAAGACAAAATATTATCCCCCATAAAAACACAATATCCAGATGTGGATCGTCTAGAGTCCGGACACCCGCCCCAATCAGTGTCCGAGTAAGCGGTAAGAGATGTGTATCGCGCTACTGTCAATTGAATACCGTGATCCAGAGTACCGTGTAGGTAGCGTAAAATACGCTTCATAAACTGAAAGTGTGGCTGCCGAGGGGCATGCATAAATAACCAAACCTGCTGAACAGCATATGAAATGTCTGGACGAGTAAATGTGAGGTACTGTAACGCACCCGCGAGACTCCGGTATAAAGTTCCATTGGCTAGTAATGGCTCATCATTTGCACTCAACTTAGAATTTGTGTCAACCGGCGTGGCACAGGGTTTACAAGAACTCATAGAAGCCCGTTGTATAATGAATCACAAACACTGCTCTTGAACCCGTGAGGCAAGAGATAATTAGCGAAATGCTGGTACTAGGCCCGAGGAGCCTGTTTGAGGCCATAAAGTGATCGCTTGAGGCGACAAACATAATCGGGAGCAGACTGATCAACAAAACCTGGAGGCTGCTGCATGAAAACTGTCTCTGTTAGATCGCTATGTAGAAATGCGCTTTTCACGTCCAACTGATGAATTGGCCAAGATCTGGACACCGCTAAAGATAAGACAGTGTAGATGGTCGCCGGTTTTACAACCGGGCTAAAAGTCTCTGTGCAATCGATCCAACGGTCTGGGATTTACCGTTTGCCACTAATCGCGCCTTGTAGCGCTCTAATGAACCATCAGATCTGAACTTATGCCTGAACATCCAAATGCATCGAATAACTAGATGTCCACGTGGTTAGGTACCAACTCCCATGTGTCATTATCTTGTAAAGCTTTAAATTCATTGTTCATGGCTTGTCGCCAATTAAGGTCGTTTAATGCTTTAATATAGGAGGTTGGGACCGGGGGTAAAGGAGTATTAATGTGAAGGTTTAAACGCTCGATAGTCTTAGTGACACCGGATTTAGCATGAGTAATCATCGGGTGAACATTTTGAGAATGATGTTGGATGGGAGATGGAGTGACGGGCGAATGTGGCTGAGGTGTCGAGGAAGACGTGTGGGCTGGAGCGGAGGGGGTTGGGCTTGCGTAGGGAGAGGGCTCTGGGCTAGCGGGGTGTGTGTTAGGTGATGATGGGTTGGCGGGGGAATGGGGCTCGGGAATGTGGGGTGGCGGATGAGGTGGAGCGACGAAGGGGACTGGATCGGTAGGCATAGGCGGGTTAGAATGGACGGAAGTAGCGACTAATCAATAATGAGTACAATGAGCCCTATATATACATCTATAAAATACATTAAGTACCATTCCATAATAGTCAACATGACTAATATACCTATAACTAATACTTTTTTCCCATGAATTTTCATTTTCTCCTTTTTATTATTGGTCCATTTATCTACAATTGTTTGGAGGAATTTTATCCGTAAATAGAGAATTTAGGCAAAATTTTAAATCGATCCGTTCTGAACCGAACTAATTCTGACCCGTTTTTAAATTGACTCGTTTCAACCAGCGATTTCAACCAGCGACCTAACCCGACCCGACCTGCCAGTTTTGCCAGGTCTAGTAAAATGTATACAAAATAGAACCTTGAATAAAATGAACTAAGTTGATAACACAAACTACTTGTGATTTGCATTCAAGATATCACAAACCATGAATATTGTTTTTCATTTCAACAGAACCCTATATGTACAAACTGAAACGTCATGTTCTTTGGGTGATAACGCCTCTCCGTTAGGCAGTTAAGCTATAGCGTTTAATAAACATCCTTTTGTAACGTTACGATCGCCAATACAAACCGAAATGTATGATTGTATGCTGTCCTTTGGCCATATTATATACTAGGTTAGTAACCCGTCTACTACACGGACTGAATATAGATTTATATTGTTAGATAAATACAAAAAAAAAAATAATGATCAAGAAATTTGAAAATTATGATTGATATAAAATTCTCATAATATATTAAATAATAATTTAATACATTTAAAAAATTTATTATGTTTGACAAGTTGATTATTCCATAAAAAAGACTAAAATTATTGAGTAATTAATCAAATCTACATTAGTTTTATCAAAATTTTAAAATAAAATTTAATTTTTGATAAAATTGGTAATTATTTTAATTGATGATTTACTAAATTGGTAATTCAATGTGAGCTTGACATGTGGCGTGGTGATGTGGACTCTTTATAAATGAGACATGTGGCATAATTTTTATTGCTTTATTAGGATTGAGATAAAACAAGTAAAAAATAAGACCCACTAACAATTAAAGGGATTTACAATTATTTATTTTTTTGGAAAGCAGAATTTTATTATCCTAAATTTAACAAGACCAGTTAGTGAGTAACTGGAGGCCCATTAAAGAGATTAGAATCAAAGGCCAATAAGAACAAGAAAAGAAAAATCTCACACGAAACAAAGTAAAAAAATAAACTTATGTAAGGACCCCTTTATTAATATAACTTCAGAACTCACAGAATAACATGAAATTACATATTATACAATATTAAAATATTTTTTTAACTTTCAGATACATAATATATCAATTATGTATGTTTATATTCTTACTTTTTTTTCGAATATTAGCTTTAAGGGTTTTTCTCTTTTCATAGCAATCCCAAACTTGCTATTCATATCAAGTTTCGAGTGTTCCTCCCCATCTGGAAGAACCCATTTGAATTCATGAATTAAGGATGCCAATATAAACTCGACACTCTTGACACCAAACGGCAAACCAGGACATATCCTCCTCCCGGAACCAAAAGGCAATAATTCAAAGTCTTGGCCTTTAAAATCCATTTTTGAGCCCATAAACCTTTCTGGGTTGAAAGACAAAGGGTCATCCCAAACTTTAGGGTCACGGCCCATAGCCCACATATTAACAAACACTTTGGTATTCTTGGGAATTGTGTAGTTCATGACTTCACAAGTCTCAGCAGCCTTATGTGGAAGAAGAAGAGGCACTGCTGGGTGCAACCTCATGGCTTCTTTGATACAAGCTTGTAGATAATATAATTTGGATAGATGAGATGGGTTGATTTTATCTGATTTGATTTCCTTTTCCATCTCATCTTCTATTTTAGACATGACTTCTTTGTGTCTCACTAGCTCAGACATAACCCATATCACTGTCCTGGTTGTAGTATTTGATCCGGCTACAAATAGTTCCTGAAAACACAAAACATCAGTTTCGTTATAAAACATAAGCAATATTAAGATAGCGAAGAAAATCATACCGTAACCAGTTCATGAATCTGATTGTTTGAGAATCCATTTTCAAGCAAGTGATCCACAAACGATTGTGCTTCCTCAGACGACCACGTTGAAGAACTAACTTGAGATCTTCTTTCCTCTATTATATACTCCCAATAACTAAATGCCTTTAAAAACTGCTTCATGCTTCCCTTCCTTATTCCGTGAAGATCAAATCTCTCAAGGATGGGAAAAAATGAACCGAAGTCAATTACACGGCCTCCGAATTCAATTATTTGATATAGTGTGGCTTTCAACTCATCATCACGCCCATAGTTATCATTCAAAACAATTAAATCTTTGGCGAAAATAATGGAACTGAGTGTGTTGAACAATGTAGTAAAAACTACATCCTCAATGTTAATCACCTGCCCTTGCTTGCTGTGCAAGAAATCCATCATATGACCTATCTTTTCCTCTCTTAGTGCAGATTGCGCTTCTAAGGCTTTGTTCGAGAACATGTGAGTTCGAGTAAGAGTTCTTAAGTTTCTCCATGTTTGGTTACACTCCGACCAAATGAGGGAGTTAGGGAGTAGATTTTTATGTTGAAATGCAGTAGGCACGAAACGAGAGGAAAGAAAGCGGTCTTGAGTCTTGAGAACTCCCATCGCTGCCTCAGGTGTGGATGCGATGACAACGAGCTGCTTGCCAAGGTGGAGGGATATAAGAGGGCCATATTCTCTTGCAATATTGGCACTAGAGATATGAGGTTTGTTGCCCACTTGATGTAGGTTTCCAATGATTGGCAACTTTGGTGGACCTGGTGGGAGATTCTTTAAGCTTTTTGAAGATGGTGATTTAGTTTGCTTAAAGGTGAATAAGAGGAACAAGAATGTTGATAGGAACAAAGAGAGGAAATGGGAGATTGTTATCAATAAGAAAACTTGAGATATCCATTTGAGTTTTGTGTTAAAAGATGGTTGGATTTTGTGTTATTTGGTAATGATGTTAGATTAGATGGTAAGGTGTATTTATAGGAGGAAGTGGAAAATGTTTGAAATAATGTAGCTTGTTTTGGTAATCTGGTCAAATACAATCATTCAATTATTTTAAACTTGTTTAAATACCAGTTTGAGCATTGTTATCTTTATTTATTTAAACATAACGCATCCACAGATTATAGTTGTTGCAATTTCATGGAACAAGAGTATAATAATAAAGACCATTTGCAGCGACCGAAACCATCAAAAACATAACTTACCAACGTTTGGCCGAGACAAAAAAAAAAAAACACTTTGTCACTAACGATGGAAACAGATATACTTTTAGACGCAAATTGGTTTAATTTTTATTCACCGGTAGAATTATTTATTTATTTATTTATTTACTTTTTGAGTTAAAGCGAGTTGATGTCATCTTTCATTCTTTCTACATTATTTACTTAACAATTAGCAATATTGTAAAACTATACATACTAATCTTCTTAAAGATACAAAGAATTTATCTTTATAATCAAACTTAAATGTGTGAACAATATTAAACACAATAATATTCCAAAAATAAAAACATTAATTTTTCATCACTTGCCCACTACGAGACGATAACACCTCAACTTCTAGTTAAGTAACACTTTATTAATCACCAAGAAACACTTATAAACCTAAAATAAAAAAAATTATAAATTAATTTATTTATTTATTAATTAGATATGTTAGTTATCTATAAAACTTGATTAGTAATAATTAATAAATGAGAGGTTTAATTCTAAGGTTGTTTAGAACTTAAATTAAACTAAAATTGTTTAATTTAAATGTTTATGCTTAGTTGAACTAAAAGGAAAAATAAAAATTCTCTAACTAAACAAATTTCAGTTTCATGAATAGTTCTTTGACTTTATTTCATTTTTCATTTTCGATTCAAAGTAAATAGTTTGTTGTTTAGTTCACAGAGCGCAGTGGTAAAGGGCGTGTGGTTTCCTCCGAACCTTTTTGAGGTCGTATGTTCGACTTCTATAGGCTGCATTTTTAGTTGATATTTTCACTTTCATGATTTTTTCGGGTTTTCTATTGAAGTTAGATATATTCTCTATGATTGGAATTAACAAAAATCCTGCCATCGGAATGGCATGTGCTTTCCTCCAAGCTGTTGTGAGGTTGCATGTTTAAATCTCACAAGGAACATATTTCTTTGACCTCTACCATTTCATGATTTTTTCCGGTTTTTTGTTTAAGTTAGATAGATATGTTCTTTTTTGTTCGAATTAACTAAAAAAAATCCTACTAGCGCAGTGGTTAGCTTGTAATAAGATATAACATATATCCAATAACATAATGTTACATATATGTAGTATCTAGTTATTAATATTAGTGGTTAGCTTGTAATAAGATATCATATATCCAATAACATAATGTTACATATATGTAGTATCTAGTTATTAATATTACACACACACACACATATATATATATATATATATATATATATATATATATATATATATATATATATGTAACTACTTATATCAACTCGTGTATTACACGAGATGTGTACGATCGTGGTCAACTCACTTAACCTTAAACAAAGATTACTCATAAGATTAACTAAGCCGAAACAAGTCAATCTTCACTCATAGGCGCAAGTAATCTTTAATCCTAATAAAGCACTAAAATGTGTCACATGTCTCATTTCTAGAAGGTCCACATCAGGATTGCTACATGTCAAAACCATATTTATGTATCAATTTATTAGATATTAGATTATCAATTAAGTATAATTACCAATTTTGTCAAAACTAAATTTTCATTTTAAAAAATTGACAAACTTAATTGAAATTTGATAAATTTACTCAATATTTTGATTATTTAAAAAAAAAACTAATCAACAATTTGTCAAAGATAATAAATTTGACTATTTTAACCGTTTTTTTTTTCTTTTTTCTTTTTTATATGCGTCTAATATTATGAACTCAAACCGTGTAATACACGAGTTACTAACCTAGTGTATAATACACTACTACATAAAGCGGTATTCGCTACGGTCAAATTCGTAGCTAATCTGTAGCTAATACTCGTTTTGCTACGAATTTGCTACGGATTTAGCTTGTAGCTACAAGTCTCATCGCTAATTTAGTTTGCCACGTATTTTGCTACGGAACATATTTTTTGCGACGGATTTAGCTAATGAAATGGGCATCGCTATTTTAGCTACAAATTTGCTACGGATAGGTTCCCTACGGATGCTGCTATGGATTTTTTGCTACGGATTAAATTTTGCTACGGATTTTTAGCTACAAATTTGCTACGGATATGTTCACTACGAATTCTGCTATGGACTTTTTTGCTAGGCTTTTGCTACAGACTTTTAGCAACGAAGTTTGCTACGAAAATTTAGCTACTAAGTTGCCTACTGGTTAGCTACGAAAGTTTTCTACTATTTTTACCTCCGTTGCTAGGCTTTTGCTATGGAATTTTAGCAACGAATTTTGCTACGAAGCTTTTGCTACTAAGTTGCCTACGGGTTAGCTACGAAAGGTTTCTACTATTTTTACCTCCGTTTCTGCTACGAATTTTGCTACATTTTTTTTTTAGATTTATCCCTACTAATTTAGCTACCGATTTTGAAGGTTTTCGCTATAGATTTGATTTAGCTACGAATTTTATAAGGAATTTTTTAATGATTTATTGTATTTATATTTCTTTCAATTTGTTTCCTGTAAACATTATAATTAAATTTCAATATATGTGAACAAATCAACAAAAGATAAATATCCAACCCAAATAAAATAATATAGTCAACTCATCCAAATGTAGCACAATATAGATCTGAAGTAGCCAAAAGAAGCATACAATAATATTCAAATTATAGCATTTGTTAAAATGTGTTAAAATATTGTCAATTTGTTCCCAAATCTCTTTCCATTTGGCTGCTCGTTTCTTTCTTTTTTTGTAGGTTTTGGGCCTTTTGTTTGGGCTGCTGCTGTTTTCTGGGCTGCCCTAGTCATCCGACTAGGGCTTCTTGTTTGGTTCCAGCCTCCATTTAAATGCCTCTTCCTTCTTTGTTGGAGAGAGCTGATCATCCAAAAAAGTTGAAGTTTGGCCTTACTCTCTCTCTAATACAAACAAAACAAGCTGCCCACTTTATCTTGGAGATTCAACAGGAGCTCTCGAGCTCCACTTCTAATCTCAAGCACTCAAGTCTCCATCAAGTTTTTACTTCTATTTTAATATTTAGTTAGGGCTGTCTTTTCATCAAGTTCAGATCTCAATCTGTTATTCTTCTTCATCTTGTATCCACGTTTTTATTTAATATCAAATGAGCTTCAATTTTTGTCATGGCATCAGAGCTATGGTAAGATTAGTGACTGCTTGATTTCGTATAAAGAAGATTGCGAATATCAGGTTGTTTTTTTTGTTCTTCTCGATTCCGCAACAGTCATTGCGTCAGTCGAGAGTTGTTTGGTTATATACTTCCCTCTGGGGTTCAAAAACGTTTTTTCTGCTGTTCGACAACGCATATCTATTGTGTGGGTTGGACCTGTCTTTAGTTGGTTGCAAACAGGGGCAAAGGACACGGTTTTGTTCAGTGCTCGCTTCAAACCTTGACGTCTTCAAAAACCAAAACGTTTTTTGGTATATTTTTAGAGTGTTTTAGAGTTTGATTGTTGTGTTCCTGTTGCAACTAGTCAGATTCTAATTAAACATTGAACTTTTTATTGCTCTGATTTCACATAAAAATTGTGAATATCAGACTATATTTCGACTCTTCTTGAGTTTGGTTCTGTACTTCTGTGCAGGGACCAGGTTTCATTTAGTCTTACATCTCTTATATTTCCGCTGCTGTGGGGTAACAGACTAGATTGGACTACCATCGCTGTTACTTTCACTCTGGGGTAACTGACTAGATTGGACTACCATCGCTGTTACTCTCTTGGTTATTTCCTCTGTTGTCCTTTTTTTTTGTTATCATGTCTGACGACGCTAGTTCAAACCTTGAAACTCTCATTAGCAAAATTGAGCCCAATGACCCTTTATATCTTCATGCTAATGATTCTAATGTTCTAACCATTACTAATATAAAACTTAAAGGGACAGAGAATTATACAGTTTGGGCAAGTTCCTTTAAACTTGCTTTACAAGTTAAGAACAAAATGGGCTTTATAGATGGATCATGTGAAAAATCCACTGATAATGTTATACTTGCTAAACAGTGGGACAGGTGTAATTCGGTTGTGCTCACTTGGATCCTCAACTCTATTTGTGAGGAGTTATATGTTGGACAAGTCTTCTCCAAACTTGCATCTGAAGTTTGGGAAGACCTAAAAGAAACATATGACAAAATTGATGGCTCAATAGTCTTTTCTCTTTATCAAAAAATAAATTCGTTAAGTCAAAATGGTAGCACGGTTGCGGAATATTATCACAGGTTGAACACCATGTGGAAACAATTTGATAACATGGTTCAACTACCTTCGTGTACTTGTCAAGCCTCTAAAGAATTTAACAATTTCAACCAATTAATTAAACTTATGCAATTTCTAATGGGGCTTGATGATGTGTACCAACCTGTGAGAACCAACCTCCTGACCAGGGATCCACTCCCTACTATCAAAACCGCCTTCTCTATCATTTCAAGGGAAGAATCCCATAGACTTTCTAATAGTGCTTCCAAACACCAAATACCTAATATGGGTTTTTTCTCAAAATCAAATTACTTTTCTGAAAACAAAAAGAAGGCGAGTAGGGGTCCTAATCCCAATCTAAAGTGCACACACTGCAATAAAATTGGACACACTGTTGATAGGTGTTATGAACTGGTGGGTCATCCATCGGGTTCAAAATCTAAAAATGGCCATCATTCTGGTCAGGGGGCTAAATCTGCAAACGTCACCCATACCTCGAACAATAATGGGGATGTTACCAATTCTACCACGACTACTCTCACTGCTGAGCAAATCACACAGTTGTTAAGCCTTTTGAATGAAAAGAAGCTTGAACAATCTCAAGGATCAAACATTGGAGGTAACCCTTCTAAACCTTTTTGTGCTACTACTTCTTTTAAAAATGTCTATGCTCTTTCGTCTAATAGTTCTCTCAAAAACTCTTTCGATTGGATCATTGACTCCGGTGCAAACCAACATATGGTCATGAGTGATGAAAATGTTTTTAACGAAATAAATGTTTCTGAATTTAACATCACCGTTAAACACCCAAATGGTACCAATGCCATTGTTACCAAAATTGGAAATCGAAAACTGAGTGATGAAGTTATTTTGAATGATGTTTTCGTTGTTCCAGAATATCGTGTTAACCTTATATCTGTTTACAAACTTGCTCGTGATAACAAACTTTCTGTCATCTTTAATGAAAACAATTGCTACCTTCAGGATTCCTCCACAAAGAAGATCCTGGTGACTGGTAGTCAAATTGATGGTTTGTATGTTTGTGAAGATGGTTCTAAATCTTTCAAGGTGTGTTTTAACAGCTTTGATCGTACAAATCTATGGCATTCTAGACTTGGCCACCCGTCTCATCAAGTTCTTAATATCTTAAAGGATAGGTTGAACTTTAAAATTCCTAACCATTCTCTTCCGTGCGAGGTTTGTCATAGAGCCAAGCAACATAGAGAACCTTTTCCTCTAAGTAAACATAAATCCACAAGTTTAGGAGATCTTATTCACCTCGATGTATGGGGGCCATATAGAGTGGAAAGTAGAGAAGGGTTTAAATATTTCTTAACCATCGTTGATGACTATACTAGAGTTGTGTGGGTGTACTTGTTAAAAACCAAAGATGAAGTCTTTCAAAATATTGAAAACTTTTTTTCCATGTTAAAAAATCAATTTGAAAAATCCGTCAAAGTCTTTAGAAGTGATAACGGGACTGAATTTACAAACAAACACTTCTATAATTTTACACAAAAGCATGGTATAATTCATCAAACATCATGCACTTACACCCCACAACAAAATGGCATAGTTGAACGAAAACATAGACACTTGTTGAATGTCTCTCGGTCTTTACTTTTCGAAGGAGGTATTCCCCTCAATTTTTGGTCTGATTGTGTTCTAACTGCTTCTTATCTTATAAATAGGACACCCTCTTCCGTGTTAGGAGGACGATCTCCGTATGAGCTGTTATTTGGTTTCTCTCCTTCCCTTGATCACTTAAGAACTTTTGGGTGTTTGTGTTATAGTACAATTTTAAACAACAACAACAAGTTTGGTCATCATGCTGAAAAATGTGTTTTCATTGGTTACTCAAACCAAAAAAAGGGTTACAAATTGTGGAGTTTAGATAACAACAATGTCATTTTCTCTAGAGATGTTAAGTTTTACGAAAACATTTTTCCTTTCAAAGATAACACCTCTTTAAATTCTTCTGACACTAATAGTGATATTGTAGTAACCAACTTGAATTTTTTTGACCTTTTAAACTCCACAAATCCCAAATTGTTCTCAAGTGAAAATCCCGATGATGATGGGAGGGAAAACGGTGGAGGTCTTGAATGTAATCAACCATGTGGTGACATTCTCACCAACCAAAATGAGTTGTTTGGGGGAACTAATTCAAGTACCAATGACAATGCCACTATCCCCCCTGAGGGTACAACTCCTATAATCCAACAAACAGCTCTTCGGAGGTCCTCTCGCCACACCTCGTTACCAAAAAACCTTCAAGACTTTATCGTCGAAGGAAAAGTTAAGTATGGTCTTGAACGTGTCGTAAATTACTCTAACTTGAATTCTGAAAATCTTTGTTTTGTTACCTGTTTAAATAAAAGTGTTGAACCAAAAACTTATAGGGAGGCCATTTCCGACTCAAATTGGATAAATGCCATGAATGAGGAAATGGAGGCCCTAAATCGTAACAATACTTGGGAACTTGTTAACCTCCCTCCGGGAAGAAAAGCTATCGGATGTAAATGGGTCTACAAGATCAAATATAAATCGACGGGTGAGATCGAAAGGTATAAGGCACGATTGGTTGCCAAGGGGTATAGTCAAAAGGAAGGCATTGATTTTGATGAAACATTCTCCCCGGTGGTGAAAATGGTCACCATTCGTTGTGTTATAGCTCTAGCGGTTGAACATAATTGGGAGTTGTTTCAACTTGATATCCATAATGCTTTTCTATATGGGAACCTTAATGAGGAAGTTTACATGACTCTCCCTGAAGGATATTTTTCAAAAACTGACACACGTGTTTGCAAATTGTCAAAATCATTATATGGTTTAAAGCAAGCTCCTCGGATGTGGAACGAAAAACTTGTTAGTGTCCTAAGCGATTTTGGCTTTGAGCAAAGTAAAAGTGATTATTCCTTATTTATAAAATCCTCCACATCTGATATTGTCATCCTACTTGTGTATGTTGATGACATAATCATAATTGGGAACAATAATATTGAAATTAATAAAATCAAGAGTTTGTTAAAATCACAATTCTTCATTAAGGATTTAGGCATTCTAAAATATTTTTTGGGTATTGAAGTTATTCGATCCAACAAGGGTGTTTGTCTATCCCAAAGAAAATACTGCCTTGAGCTCCTAACCGAGTTTGGCTTGACCGGCTGTAAACCGGCCAACACCCCCCTTGAGCAACATCATGTGATCTCCAACTTATGCAAAGGTGATACAAAAATCTTGGAGAATGTCACAGGTTTTCAGAAACTTATTGGAAAATTGATTTACTTATCTCATACTCGTCCCGATATTTCTTACTCGGTTCAATTTTTGAGCCAACACATGCATAGCCCTACTACTTCTCACTTAAACCTCGCCTTAAGAGTTTTACGCTATCTAAAAAAGGCCCCTGGTAAAGGCTTATTATTTAGTAAAGGTGACTCTTTCCAGCTCTCGGCCTATGCGGACTCCGATTGGGCAAAATGCTTAAACACTCGTCGCTCGGTTACTGGCTATTGTGTGTTCTTAGGTAAGTCTCTCATCTCTTGGAAAAGCAAAAAACAATCCACCGTATCTCGATCCTCCGCTGAGGCAGAATATAGATCCATGTGTGCCGCTACATGTGAAATCTTATGGGTATTGAACATTTTAAAAGAACTAAAAGTGCCTATTTCTATACCGGTTAACCTGTTTTGTGATAACGATGCCGCCTTATCCATCGCCGCTAATCCCGTTTTTCACGATCGAACAAAACATTTTGAAATTGACTTATTTTTCTTAAGAGAAAAAATTTCTGCCGGGGTCATCAAAACTGTTCCCATAAAATCCGAACAACAACCTGCGGACCTCTTCACTAAAGGATTGCTCGTTAGGCAACATGATTTGCTTTGTCAAGCCCTTTATATGTACGATATGTTTGGGAATCAAATTGTGGGGGGGTGTTAAAATGTGTTAAAATATTGTCAATTTGTTCCCAAATCTCTTTCCATTTGGCTGCTCGTTTTTTTCTTTTTTTGTAGGTTTTGGGCCTTTTGTTTGGGTTGCTGCTGTTTTCTGGGCTGCCCTAGTCATCCGACTAGGGCTTCTTGTTTGGTTCCAGCCTCCATTTAAATGCCTCTTCCTTCTTTGTTGGAGAGAGCTGATCATCCAAAAAAGTTGAAGTTTGGCCTTACTCTCTCTCTAATACAAACAAAACAAGCTGCCCACTTTTCTTGGAGATTCAACAGGAGCTCTCGAGCTCCACTTCTAATCTCAAGCACTCAAGTCTCCATCAAGTTTTTACTTCTATTTTAATATTTAGTTAGGGCTGTCTTTTCATCAATTCAGATCTCAATCTGTTATTCTTCTTCATCTTGTATCCACGTTTTTATTAATATCAAATGAGCTTCAATTTTTGTCAGCATTTACCAAAACGAACCTCTATCTTAACTTTATGGAAAGTTTTGTGGCATGTTTTTTTATAGCAGTTGAAGTCTTTGATTCATTTCAGCATATAACCTTATACTTTCTTCAATTTTCTCCATCATAGCTTGTTTCTCCAATTTATCACGTTCCAACTCCGCTTTATCATGTTCCAAATCCACTATCCGTTCCTTCAACTTTTGCACCTATAATTAATAGATTAACACATCACCTTTAAAAACACATCATTATTACTCATCTTAACAAAATCCGAGTTGTGATACATTAGTAACAACCACATTTAACATCATCTCAATAAACAAAGTAATAACAAAGTAAAGAAATATTTATGCTCAAGAGTCGTATGTTAATTCCTACTGAGGAAAGAGGCCAGTGTACTAGTAGAAATAGGTTCGGTGAACAAAAAATAAGTATTGAGGATCAAAAGAAGCACCATACTACAGTTCGGTGAACAAAAAAAATGGAGATATTGGAAACATATTTTTTGCTAAAAGTACATGTACTAAAATGGGATGAAAAAGAATAAACACTAAATCATGTCCATACTTTGTAAATATGAAGTAACATCTAACTTGTATACTTATGCAGTTATGCCCATATTTGGTAAAAATGCAGAAATATCTCATTTTTGTAAAGATGCAGCAACATCTTATCATGTACATGTAAGTTTTATACATACTTGGCAAAAGTAAAAACAGTAGCGTTATTCATAGTAGATACGCAATCGATGACATAATATGAGGTCGGTGTGAAACGCGACAAGTTACAACACTAGTATATATCTAACTAACAACTAATCAATGATAATTTAACACAACCCATTTAGAAATCAGCCTGACCTTTCATCATAGCAGATTACTATTTAACTAAACACAATTACACAAATACTATGATATTAGGAAACCAGCCTAGGACTAGGTAGCATGTTACTAAATTTCTAACTAACAAGTAACAACTAATCAATGATAATTACAAATGAAATCATCACAAGAGGTTATTAAAAGGCTAACAACAGATTACAGCAGGAAAGCATAACAGCAGATCAAAATTGTAATCATCATACCAGGTTACTAACATAAGTTATAACCCATAACAGCATGAAAATCATTTGTTATTACAGCAAATAACCATTTAGGTTATGGATTATGAATGAAGAAAATCATCACAGAATGCAAATCATTAACATATGAACAAAGAAAAACATCACAAAATGCAAAAAGATACTAGTTATATATAATTAAATAATTAACAGGGAGAATTTTTAAAATAGAAAACTAACCTCATCATTTATCCCTGGTGGATACGGACCATCGTTGCTCGGCACTGAAGGTGCACCCGTCATTACCACATACGGGCCAGCAATGTTTCCGGTTCCATACAATCTACCTTTTTTCTTACCCCTGCAGTTCGTTCCCATAATTCCAAATCAAATTCCGGATCTATGTTTTTTGTCCCCTTTTGAGTTATCGTCCCCTTCTGCGTCATCCTCTTCTAAGTTATCCTCTCCTGAGTTGTTTTCCTCTCCATACTTATCAGCAACACATTTCTTATATGTTTCCTGTGATCGGAACAAAAAGACGACACTTTAAACATTATGCTATTACCTATTAAAAGCATACATTTACGTTGTAACGATGCTTACATAAGATTCACCCGCCCTTGGGTCAACCCAAGTCACGTTTTGCTCATGAACAATCTCTTCCACATCATCGCCTTCTCTTGAATTGTCCCATGCTGACCCACTACTTCCCACCAATCTATCTAGGGGTCTCGACCATTTTCTTGCATGTGTTTGTAACAAAAAAACTCTTCAAAACTAGCACGTCGCTTTAATGCCTTATCCTACATAGTTCGGGTATTTATATTAATAAGAAAATGTTATTAATGAGGTAAAATATGTATTAAAAAGGGACAATTTAACATTTCTTACCAAGTTTTTTCTAACTGTGATAAAGCTCTTCAAGCCGAGCGTATGCCTACCATCTGTTGCTTTTCCTCTATTTTGAATGTTTATAGAAGATTTGGCTTTCCACAAATCGTTATTCCAAGCCTCAATTAGTGTTGCCCAAGACTCTTGACTCATCCAGTGTGGCTTGAATGGGAGAATGACACTTAAATTGTTCCCAACATCTATACCCTCTTTTATCGCAAGGGTCTTGGCATTATCTCGAGCCCTCCTCAACAAATCAGGAAACTTTCCCTTCATACACGTTTCCCAGCAAGAATAAATTTAGGATTTCCACTCATCCTTCCACCAATAGTAGTTCTATATAAAAAAAATCTGATTAATGATAGAAAGGAACCTGAATGGTTATATTTATAAGAAAAAATTGTCATTTGAATGGACAATTTAGTTACTTTTAGTGAGCTAAATCAAAAAAGCTTTAGAAACAGTTGGAAATAATAAAACATATAGATAAACCTCTCTTAAGTAATAGATAATGCTTCAAGCTTTCAACAATGAAATTTGTATGTTATGTACAAAGAAAAACAAATAGAAATAAAAAATAAGATAAAAAAAAGTCGAAGGAAAAATAAAAACAAAAAACATCCTATAAAATTTACTCCTCATCAAATGTAAATCTATTGTTAACATATAACAACTCACTAAGAATGGAGTGAATTGGTAAAAGTAACTGCCTAAAAAATATAAAGAGTTGGATAAAAAGACAACAGTTAGTTAAAACCATTGTTTTTACTTATAAAGACAATAGTTAATAATAAAGTAGTTTTACCAAATGTATCATAAGTACCACCTTAAAACGTTCAAATGGTTTTTTATCATTCTTATTCTCAAATGGTTTTTTATCATTCTTATTCTCAGTTTTACTAAATTATTTATAGTCTTTTTTAAATACTCTTTCCTGATTCTATGATAATTTTATTTTCAAAAAAATAGTACCTATTTTTTCAATTTTGCTTGTGATTTGCTATGGCTTTAGCTTACAAGCCAATGTCAACGGAATTGTAGCTAAATATGTATATAGCTAATCCGTAGCTAGTCTTATGACAAACTTGCTACGCATTTTGCTACGGATTTCATTAAATTATTTTAACATATATATTTTCTCAATTTGCTACAGATTTTGCTACGAAGGTTTTTGAATTAAATTTTAAATATTTATTTTTCCTGATTTGTTACGGATATTTTAGAATTAAGTTCAAAATCTATCGTCTCAATTTTGCTACGGAATTTGCTATGAAGATTGCTACGATATTCATTAGCGATGGAATGTCCGTAGCTAAACCGAAGCAAAATATGACCGTAGCTAATCTATAGCTAATCTATACGGAGTTCGCTATGAAGTTTGCTACGATTTCCGTTTGCTACAGAATATCCGTAACTAAACCGAAGCAAAATATGACTGTAGCTAATCTATAGCTAATCTGTAGTAAAATTGCAACGGGTTTTTTCCGTAGCTAATACCTGTTTGTGTAGTAGTGATATAAACTCAAAGATGGACAAGTAAGTAATAACACAAGTATCAAGAAACTCGACACTACTATTGTATTCACTGGTCAACTTAGAGTTTGTCCTCGGTGGTTACAAAGATAACAACAATATAATATTTATAGTACCTAGTGGAAATCAAGGAGAGCCATTAATTTCCCTAAAGGTTATCTTGATCGTTAAGTACATAAAACATAATATACGGTCCCTACAAACGTTATAAATTGGATAAAAGTGTCAACAAGAAAGTTCAACGACATCAACAACGGCGGGGAACATGTTGTTTGTACTTCAAACTGCATCAGTGCTTTTGTCCAAATAAACTCTCCTTCCGAAGGAACTCGAGTTCATCCAGATCAAGCACTTATCCAAGACAAGTTCTACTTCCGAGACAACTGCTTGAAACCCGAGACAACTTGATTTCTCCTTGATAAGTCAATTCCTCCGGGACTTCTTTATTCATCCGAAACAGCCGATTTCTCTCGGAACATCTTCTTCCGACTTAACTTCTTCCGGATCAAGTTGTACTTAGCCATTTTCAGCAAAATTAATCCAGGAAGAATATTTCTTTACAAGATCTCTTAAAAATGATATAACTAATAAATTCGTTATCTAATAATAATAATAATAAATTATTATTATTATATTTTTTAAACATAGGTTTAAACATAAACGTATAAGAAATAATAAAACTTTTTTAATGATACATCCCTAAATAAGAAATAATGAATACATAAATAATAAATAATAAATAATAAAGATTTAAAATTATAAAAATATATATTAAAATAAAAATATTATTATAATTTATTAAGTTTTAAAAGGAATAAGAAGATTCATATTTTAATATTTAATTAAAATACTATTATAATTTATTAAGTTTTAAAAGGAATAAGAAGATTTATATTTTAATATTTAATTAGATAATTTTATTATTTAAAATCATTACTATTTAACAGAAGAGAGGCGGGAATATAAGATGGAAAGTGGTGTGAGAAGCTGAGATATTACATGTGAGCAATTTGCTTTATTAGGATATATTATATTTTTTAAGTATAAGTTTATACGTAAACGTATAAAAAATAATAACACTTTTTAAACATATACTTGTTAAATAAGAAATAATAAATGACTAAATTATAAATAAAAAATAATGAAGATTTAAAATGTATAAATTTATATCTTACAATAAGATATAACTGAAATTTTGTTACAATTCATTAAGTTTTAAAAAATTATAAGAGTAAAAAAACTATATTTTTATATTTAATTATTTAGTTTAGTTATTTAAAAATTATTAGTATTTAATACACTACAAAAAACAATAGCATTGGCGATGACGCGCGTCGCCGTTATTGATACTAGATGTTACCGCTAATACTGAATGCCGCCCCGTTAATGTCCCACATGTCGCCACTGCTAATAGTGTCACCGCTAATACTATTTGTTGCGTAAAACGTTTTTTCTCCATATTTTTTTCATTCTCAGTTTTTCCAAATACATCAATTATCAAAACTAAAGACTTTAACTATAAATAAATAATGGTAATAAACTAATAACCACCCCTTCTCCTCTTATGTCAATTTTTATACCAAAACAAAGAGACAAACATGACGGTTTTTCCTAGTATCCATCCGTCCAATTCTAACAAAATTATTAGAGATATTTGGGGTAAGCATATAGATCGATGATTCATAGGGCTAAAGAGAGAGCCAAAAAAGGATCTTTCGTGTATAATCCTGCATAATCTCGAATGTTCTCAGTTCCGGTACGTAGACCAAATAAGACAATGCAAGCAAAAGTTTCTAGATTCACGGAGATATAGAACAACATATAAGTTATCATGCTTGCATATCCATCATTTGAGTCTCCAACAATTATTCCAATAATTACATATCCGATTTGCCCTATGGACGAATATGCAAGCATACGTTTCATGCTTGTTTGAGTAATAGCAATGAGATTCCCCAATATCATGCTAAGAATAGCTAGGATTTCCAGAAGAAGATACCATTCGTTTGATGAGAAATAAAAAGGAATATCGAAAATTATGTGGGGCATCTGTTGGATAATGGTTGTCCAGACCCGACAACAACAAGAACCCGACCCGGTTTGACCCGTAAAGAGTTACACTGAAGGCAACGAGATAAAAATCCGCTTAAATTGTTTAACCGGTAATTCACGGAATTGTGTAATTATTTATTTAATTACAAATAATTATCCTTGCGATAATAAACGGAGAAATACATTTTCGATTTATCGATTAAGGTTTTACGGTGAAACAAATAAATAGTTATTTGTGTGTCTTGAAGTTTACGACATGTGTGTTTATTAATAAAAGTTGTTTTATTAATAAATCGTAAACTTAGATAGTTGGTTGCAAAAAGATAAACACGGAGGGGGCTAGATGCAACTATGTTGCCTATATAAGGAGAGCTAGGGATTAGGGTTTTGGTGGCTCATTCCCTCCCTCTCTCTCTCTCTCTGCGCCACTTTTAGTGCCGCCTCCCTCCTTCTCCTTCTCGCAACCAACCTCTTCATCGTAGGAGCTTTTCAGTTGGTGATCGCTTCTCGTTTCTTGCAAACGATCATCGGCGGATCATCATCATTCAAGATCGCCGCCGCCGTCACCACCTTGGGAGCCGTCGCCGCCGCCGCCGTGTGAACCGTCGCCGTCGCCCCTCCTTTCTAGGGTCGTCGCGAATCAAACCCTAGATCGCCGTCGCGATCTAGCGTATCTCCGTTTTCGCGCGACACCATAACCACTCGCCTTGTCGTCGTCGTTACGATACCGCGAGTGCGAGCTTTGTCGCCATAATCGTTCGTCTGTCTAGGCTAAACCCTAGACGTCGTCATAGTCTTTATTCGTTGGTGCTCGATTGTCGCCACCATAAACCGAATCGTTGTAGTTTTCAACGAATCGGTTAAAGACGGTTTTGGCGATTTGCTAAACGATTTGATCCGAACGTCGGATCGGTTATTCCGTGAAAACCTAGCGTCGTCACGTTGTTCCTCGGTGTCTCTAGCGTTTGTTAGATCACCGCGAAGGTATATCTAAACTCCATTTTAGTTTAGATGTTTTATTTCGATTATATGTAATCGTTATTATTTTCGCGCTAAAATGTTTACCGCGAAATGGTGTTTGCGTGATTAATTATTTTTGGTGATCGTGATCCTGTTGACACGTTTTCGACACCTACGGTTTACGCGTCTTAATTAGTAAAATTATTTTATTCCGCTGCGTAAACGGATTACCGGTTTAATCCGTTTTAACTCTTAATTTACTAAACCCGGTCGGTAATGTTTTAATTAAACGGCCAAGTTTTTTTTTTAACGTCACCGGGCACCCGTATACCACTGTCCGAAACCCAACAGCATCATCTTCAATTCCCTAAATTTCATAGAAAACTGGAGTATCTTTGCAACTTTTCGAGCACTTCCAGCATGCAGAATGGAACGCAGCACTATCGTTAACTCACATTTGCATAAATTAGAGTCATGTTTATCTTAAGAAGCTTGGATTTCCGATAGACCGAGAGCTAGCTGCTGGCTTTGTCCACAACTCCTGTATTCCCAACTCATTTTCTTTCTATCTCTCTGTCATTAAATTCCAAAAAATAATAAATAAGAGTAAATTACAATTTACGTCCTTTAAGAAGTATGTAAATTTCAATTTTCATCCTTAAACTAAAGAAATAGCAGAAAACGTCCTTTATATTTATGGTTTGTTTCAAATCACGTCCTTTCGTCTAACAGACGTTAATTTTTTCCGTTAGACCAGGTCATGTGCAAGGCACATGAGGGCAACATGGTCATTTTGTTATTTTAATATAGAACAAATTACATTTTACGTCCTTTAAGAATTACCCAAATTTCAATTTCCATCCTTAACTTAAAGAAATAACAAAAAAAATCCTTTAAGTTTATAGTTTGTTACAGCTAACATCATTTCTTTTAAGAAACGTTAATTTTTTTCTGTTAAGCTATATCAGGTGCATTGCACACGAGGACATAATTGTCTTTTTATATTGTACGGGCCATTTTGTAAATAAATAAAAATATAAAACTTATATGAATATAATTTTATTTATAAAATAAATAAAAATATAAATAAAAAATCTGATCAGACCAAACTTCAATATCTCTAATGCCCACCACATTCTAATTCCTTCATGGCACCGCTGCTTCTCCACCAAACCCTCTGTCACCGCCCCACCTCCACTTTCGATCATCGCCACACCACACATCCAACTCCATCGTAATACCTCCTATCACCATCCATCGTAATTCCTGCATCGTAAATGCTTTGTGGGATCTGTATTTCTTACTTGTTGCTGAGGGAGTTTGATCTTCATGAACGAATAGGTTTTTATTGGTCGGGTGTAGGATGGATGGTGACATGATGTATAACGATGGAGGTAGATGTGTGGTGCAACGATGGTCAGAGGTGGAGCCGGGGCGGCGACAGAGGGTTTGGTAGAGAAGCATCGATGCCATGGAGGAATTAAAATGTGATGGAGACTGGAGATATTTAAGTTTGGTCTGATCAGATTTTTCATTTATTTTATAAAAAGAATTATATTCATATAAGTTTTATACTTCTATTTATTTACAAAATGGCCTGTACAATATAAAAAGACAATTACGTCCTCGTGTGCAATGCACCTGATATAGCTTAACAGAAAAAATTAATGTTTCTTAAAAGAAATGATGTAAGCTGTAACAAACTATAAACTTAAAGGACTTTTTTTGTTATTTCTTTAAGTTAAGGATGGAAATTGAAATTTGGGTAATTCTTAAAGGACGTAAAATGTAATTTATTCTATATTAAAATAATAAAATGACCATGTTGCCCTCATGTGCCTTGCACATGACCTAGTCTAACAGAAAAAATTAACGTCTGTTAGACGAAAGGACGTGTTTTGAAACAAACCATAAATATAAAGGACGTTTTCTGCTATTACTTTAGTTTAAGGATGAAAATTGAAATTTACATACTTCTTAAAGGACGTAAATTGTAATTTACTCTAATAATAATAAACAAAACAAACTTTAAAACACAGTTCATTTTTTTATTTCATTTCTCATGACATTCACGACTCATTATTTATTCTTATTTGATAATTTAACTAAAAACATTATTTATTAAATTTAACTTTCAATATGTAAAACACCTCACATCTCATTCCTTATCTTTATCTCTATATTATATTCATTGATTCCATTGGTGACTCAACAGATTTGGAGGTCCCAAGCGAGCTCAAAGTTCATGGCATTTCGGCTTTTCTAAAAAGACATGTTTCAAACCTTCTCTTTTATATATCCAGACCTGGAAACGATAATAATAAACTAAAATGCTTATAATGGTAGTTATTTATTATGTTTGTGCAAGAATTTTTATAGACGGACAAAATATATTTACACTAAACTTATTTTCTAGCTTTATGCAAAGCAACGTTTTTAAATAAAACATTCAAAATCAATTTCTTTATAGATTTATAATAGTTAAAATAGTTTAATGTTCAATATTTCTAGTGATAAAGTAGATCTTACATAATTTTTAGAAAAAAAAAATAATTTTGAAAGTCCATTTCTCATAGAAGTTTGTGTGCATACTTGTTCTTTAAAATGAACTTTTGACTTTCTTCACATGCTTTGATTAGAGTATATTTCTTCACTAATGAAACTCTACGAACAAAAAGGTCTATAAAACAATTAGGCTATGTTTGACGCATTAGCTGAAAAGCTAGCTGCTAGCTGATAATAAGCTGGCTGATAAGCTAGCTGCTAGCTGATAAGCTAGCTGTTAGCTGATAAATTATAAGCTAGCTGATAAAAAATAACGTTTGATAAAAACTAGCTGATAAACTAGTTGAAAAATATAAAATGACATAAGAGTACACAGGGGCGCAGCTTTGCTTGGGCCCACCGGGGCCGCGGCCCGGGCCATTTTTTCGCTCAGAAGTAGGGTAGTATACCTGTGCAGTTCAAATTTTTTATATATATATATAGTCTGGCCCGTGAGATTTTTTTTTAAAAAATATATATATATATATAGTTCGGCCCTATACATCTCTAATTTACAAACACAAAGTTTATTTTATAAAGTTTTCATAGTTAAAAACTTAGAATTGAATCGTTATTTATTTGAAATCTAAATTATATAAAAGATATGAATTAAAATGTATATAGTTTAATAGTTTAGGGTTAGAAATGTAAATACCAAAAATAAAAAGAAAAAAAAGGTTTATGTGCACTTCATTCTTGCCGGCGAGAGTCGAGAGACAAATAGAAAAAAAAGAGCGCTGCTCCTGCCTACCTGCTTGCTGCGCCACTGCTCTGCCTAACTGCTTGCTACTGCCGCCAACTCGCCGGCGAACTCGTCGGAAATAGGATATCCGGTCGGCGGACGGGACAAGTAACTCACCTAATTGACTTCATTCTTCCATCTTGTTGTGTGTGTTCTCTTCAATCATCAATTAGGTAAGTTTTTTCAATTTCTTAAACATTTCAATTAGTTAAATTTCTCTATGTTTTCAATTCAATTTTAACCTAGATTATGTTCAAATTAGGTTTTGTACTCATGAGGTTCATCAATTTGGAGAATTTGTGATTGTGTTTAAGTTAGGGTTTATGTTCAAAATTTGAGGATTTTTTGATTGTGATTAAATTATGGTTTAGATTGTTATTTAGGATGTTAATTTAAGATTGTTACAACTAGTTGAATAAATTATGGACTTGTTAGTCTTTTACTCTTTTGAACATAATGATTTTATTTTTTTAGGTGTAATGGTAAAGTCGAAAATCATTGATTCATTTTTCAAAAGAAGGGATGAAGCTCAAGTTGAAAATCAAAATAATAAACGTCAAAAAGCTACGACAAGTGAGCCACAAGCTCAAGCTGAAAATAAAGGTACGGAAAAACATACTCGGAGATTTCAATATAATTGGTTTGCTAGTCGGGCTGACTTATGATCATGCTTCCAGGTAATCTTCATTTCTCTCGCACTTTCGCATTGTTTACTTTGTTTTTTTTATGTTAGTTGTTAAACAATGGTTAGTTTAATGAATTATTGCAATTAGTTTTTTAAATTTTTTGTTGTTTGACCCGACTTGAACCGAATATCCGACCCGAATATCCGACCCGAACATAAAACCTAGCGACAGCCTAAAAAATTTTTGACCCTAAGTTTCGGCCCGGATGATTTTTTAGGCCAAGCTTCACCACTGAGAGTACATGTGATAAATGTAAATAAAGATATTTATTCATAAGTCAGGGAATTGTCAAACTGGAATATTATAAAATCTAGTTGAAAAGCTAGTTGAAAAGCTAGTTGAAACGCTACTCCAACTAGCTTTTCAAAAGCTAGCTTTTTTACGTTACCAAACGGGGCTTTAATAAAAACTAGCTTATTAAAAAAAGCTCCGTTTGATAACGTCAAAAAGCTAGCTTTTAAGCTAGTTTTTGAAAAGCTAGTTGGAGTAGCGTTTCAACTAGCTTTTCAACTAGCTTTTATAATATTACATTTTTACCATTCCCTACACGCCAAACACAACCTTAGTAAACTAATCTTCTTTAATTCTATCCTAAACTAAATTGAAAATCACTAAGATTGCTTATATTACCTCTATTTATAGAACCTTCCTAAGGTTTTTCTTCATAAGGCTTTGTTGGTTCTGGCAAATAAACAAACACTTAGACTGTAATATTTTTTATGAATACATATAATATAATTTGGGTTTTTGTTTCTAAACTATGACTTATTCTTTTTTTTTTTTTTGAACAGCAAAGAGAATAAATAACCAAGCGAGCCGGTTAGAGAAACCTAACCGAACAAGCAACAATTACAAGTACATAAGCGGATTATCAAGCCAATTGCTTGAAGACATAACAAACGACTTATTCCTAGAAGATAACCACGAATAAGAATTCCTAACAATCGAATGAAACAAATCAAAATTTCCTAAATCATTGCCGTTATGGACAACCTCATTGCGAAGCTTCCAAACCGACCACCAAATAGTACTAAAAATTCCATCCAATAAAGTCTTCTTTTTCTTAGATAAAGAGCAACCATCAAGTACCTCCAAAATCGCTTCCGGATTTCCAGAAACATCGAAGTCGATACGAAGCCACTCTCTAACCTTGGACCAAGCTTTTTTAATCACCAAACAATCTTTGAAAATATGATCTTTCGATTCCAATCTCAGGTCGCATAACACACAACCAAAATCCGGCAAAATAATGTCTTTTTCCATCAAATTGCATCTAGTAGCGAGTCTATTACGACGAAGTCTCCACATAAAAATATTTATCTTCTTCGGCAAACTTTTATTCCAACGAGTCTTAATATTATTTCCGGGTAACGAATTCTTTTCAATAACTTTTCTAACATGATTAACTTCAAAAGAATTGTTACCGTCAAGATTCCATTTCCATCCATCACAAACGTTGGAAACGGTGACCGAATCCAACATATCTTCGAGAGTAGCAAGCTGCGATTCCTCAATTCCACCACGAACTTGTCTTCTCCAATCCCAATTCCTAGAAGTGCCAACAATCCTATCCGCAACCTTGCAATCTTTGGTGTTTTCAAGAGCATATAGTCTAGGAAATTTCGAAGCCAAACAATCATTCCCAACCCAATTGTCATCCCAAAAACTAGTGTCTTCACCATTTCCAATAGCCCGAACGAAACTATCACTTGGAAATTCACCACTAGCATGTAAACCATTAGCACATTTAATGATCCCACCCCAAACCCCGCCCCCCGAAAAATTATTAATACCAAACCCCCCATGAGTACCATGAATTGACTTGATGACCCGAACCCAAAGATGACTCTTATCGTTAAGAAATCTCCATTTCCATTTAAGGAGAAGCGCCTTGTTTAAAGCATCTAAACTTCCAATTCCCAACCCCCCTTTTTCTCTAGACCCCAATATTTCATCCCATTTAACCCAATGCATTTTCCAATGACCCTTTTCCCCTCCCCAAAAAAAATTTGCCCGAATGCTTTCTAAGACCTTTTTGACGGTCAAAGGAAGACGAAATAAAGACAAATAATAAATGGGTAACGCACCTAACACCGAAGAAATCAAAGTAAGACGACCGCCAACAGACAAGAGGTTGGCCTTCCATTTCGCGAGCCGCATCTTGAGTTTTTCCACAATCGGATCCGAAGCTTTAATCAAGTCCATCCTTTCTCCCACCGGAACCCCAAGATATATAAAAGGAAAGGACCCCGAAGAACATCCCAACGAAGAGGCCACAGTATCCACCTCCCTCACATCCACTCCCACCCCAAAAACGTTGCATTTAGCAACATTCACTTTAAGCCCAGAAACCTCAAAAAACTCCTCCAAAATGCTACGAATACACCTAGCATTCTCCAAAGACCACTCACCCACGAAAATCACGTCATCGGCATAAAAAAGATGAGATAAAGGAACCATCGACTCACCAACAAGAACCGGTTTAAGATTACCCCCCCTAATAGCCTTCACAATCATCGCGTGAAGACCTTCCATAGCCAGAATAAACAGAAACGGAGAAAGAGGGTCACCTTGACTTATTCTAGCTTATTCTAGGATTAGGATTTCTCCATAGGGCCACGAACACAAAATTAGACAATCAGATTTTTTGTTCAAATCAAAAGGACAAATTCAAAATCAGAAAATCAATTAAGCAATTAGGAGGTTTCGTATTGTGAGAACTTGAAACTTTTTCTTTGCTTTTAAGAAAACATATTTCAAATGCTTAATTTTCGGGGCGAAAATTCCTTAACAGAGGAAAGTGACCCGCCGTGTGAGACCCGCAATGACTTAAACTTAAAAATCGGGAAATCACATATATGTCTGTAGCGTGTCAATTAGAGTATTAGATGAGTCTAGTATTCTTAAATCACAACACAAAACACCACACACAAAGTTGAGTTTCGAAACATTTAGTGATTAATCAAAAATCGATACATGTTATAAATTTCATGCGAACGTGTTACGCAAATTTATGTGTTTTAACATGTTACAATATATGGCGTGTTTATATTCACTTTGATTGACTTAAATGTGGTCATGATGATTTGAAATAAATAAAATGTGTAAAGGTAGAAAACTGTTGCCGAAAACGACAAATAACAAACAAACGAGCATGTGAACGGAAAAATCAAACAAGGTGGCTAATCCAGAGACTCGTCGTGGTACACCCAAGCCGAATTTTGTAGCGTACCTCTAGGACAACCAGCCTTTTGCTTTAGGGGATGTTAGTATATCTTAAGGCTATATTATAATTTTTGTTTATACGTATTTATATTTTGTCTATTCTTTGTACACCAAATTGTAAATGTACGTTTGTTCTATTAATGGAACCCTCCACCTCAATTGAGGGCATTCACTCTAAAAACTACACATACATCAATACATTTCCATTTGACACCTATAGTAATGATAAACAGTCTGTCTAACAGTGCCCTACTCTTGAATTTTTAATACTTCTGTAAAGATTCGATTTCATCTTAGCGGAATAGTCTACCAACAAAAATTATTTGGTGAAAATTACAGCTTAGAATATTGTTAATTGATTCAATTATAATCCAAAGAAGAAAAATAGTCATTGTATGATGAAAATAGAATGACCACCCATTTTTTATGTTATGTATTTACGGGTATACACAGTCGTTAAGTTTTTGTCAGTGCAGACGTAGTTTTCTAGTACAATATATTCTTCCATTATTTATTTATTTTGAACGGCAAATTTGAATCATGAAGGGGACATTACACCACCCACCCGATCATCTTCAATCCCAATCTTGAGGAAACTCACCACTGGTGAGAAACCCTCTGACCCAACTTGTAACTCTCATTTTTTTATTCTTTTGTTACAAGTGGAACTTGAACCCAAAGCCTCATGATAAAGAGTCATACACATTTGTCACTAGGCTAAACTAGTGGTTGATTTCAATTATTCCTTAAAATTTTTTCTTCATTTATCGTGGGTATGTTTGTGACCTCTTGGTATGCCTTACGCATAGTGGGCATGACCCCCCCCCCCCCCTCCTCCCCAAACGCTCTTATAGCGCCCCAACACCACTATGCAGGGACGATATAGCGCCTCAAACTTGTCTTTCGTTATGGCCATAACTCCTTGTTCATTTGTTTCTGATTGGTCCATTTTCCCCCCTTTTCTGATTGGTCTTTTTATGAAGGATTTTTAAAGAAAAATAGGGGGCGATATATGACTTTATACACTACACACTTTTAAGCCGTACAACCTCTTGCTAATGAAATGCCGTGTCGTATAACGCCCATACAGAGGTTTATAACTACACAAGCCTTATGTTTGTGATTTCTTATTTGTGTTCCGTCTTGTAATTATGCATGATGTTCTAAGTTGTCTTTGACAATTGTTGTAAGTTTCTCATAATTAGTATAGGTGCTTTTAACGATAAATTTGAATAACTGATGTGTCACTGGCTCATCTGATCATCTTCATTTCCGAGTACAGAACACAGTCCTTGGCTCGAAGACCACCCTCGGGAGGAAACACATCACAGGTAAGAAAACCCTCTGACCCAACCTGAAACTCATTTTTAATCACAGGTGGTACTTGAACTCAAGAAATCCAAATTTTAATGTGTTTGGTGTTCTTGCTTAGCTTTTCTAGTTTTTTTTTTTTTTAATTATTTAATTATTTAATTATTTAATTTTTTCTTTTGATGATGATAAGATTGTTTCATTCCTTCTAACAGAATTGTCCTAATTTGATATTCCGTACGTGCTTGTGTACTTTTAGTACGTTTAAATGGATATGGTCGTGTTATTGTTTCTTAACTAATTTCAAGTCGGCTTGATCCTTTGTTATATTGTACTTAGAATTTAATTACTTAATTTTAGGAAATTAATTTATAGAGTTCCTGTTTTATGCCATAATGTTTTTTTTTTTTGAAAGGAAAACTTCATTAACACAAGGCTCGCAAGTCCTTAAAACAAAGACTTAACGAGCGAAAAAAACAAACAAGCATCAATCCAAAGGGACATTACACCAAGTTTTCCAATCTATAGATTTCCAACGTGATCTATTACGGATCCAAAAATACGCCGTAGCTTTGATGTTCTCCACAAGCTGAATCGGTTGCCTTTTCTTATCGTTGAATACGCGTTCGTTTCTTTCATTCCATAACATCCAAATGGTCGTATAGATGATACCCCTGAGAACATGTTTCGGCTCCTTTGGCAAGGCTTGAGACTCCGCTATTTTGAAGATATCCGGGATGTCGAACAATAAGTTGTGGCTTATGTTGCACCATCTTTCTACTCGAGCCCAAACCTCCTGTGAGTAACTACACCCGGTGAAAAGGTGTAATGTAGTTTCCAAACCACCCTGGCATAATCGACAATCAGTTTGTTGAAACGGCACTCCTCGTTTGAGTAGTTCCGCAATGGTAGGGATCCGATTTCGTGCTATCCTCCAGGCTAGAACTTTGCATTTTAGCGGAACCCAACCTTTCCATTTAATCCCAAGAGAACCGTCTCCCACGTAGTTGCTAGACATAAGTCGTTTGGCCGATGAAACAGTGAATTGACCATCTTTTTCTTTGGTCCATTTCCAACGATCTTGACCACCATGCGAGACTGAATCAAAAAGGTGTTGAAGAAGATCGAACAACTCCGAAACCTGTTCATGAGTATGCGGCTCAACTCTCCATTCCCATGTAAGAATTTTGTTGCCATCCAAGTTATTAATCCGATCGCTAACTTTAGCCCATTTATTCTTCTCAAGCTTAAAAAGATTAGGATATGTTATACGAAGTGGATCGACGAGAAGCCAATTATCACCCCAGAAATTAATACACTTTCCGTCACCAAGCGTTCCAACAAAAAACGAGTTGAGCGACCTACCATTAGGGAGTTTATTCTCACCTACTTTAACAATGAATTTCCAACATCCGCTCGATGATGCATTACATGGCAATAGCGACCACGGTCTACTCGAACCATGGCACCCCAAAATAATCTTCTTCCATAGGCTATTACCCTCCTTTTTGAATCTCCATGTCCATTTTAACAACAAAGCGTTATTAACCTCTTGAATTTTAGAGAGACCTAGGCCACCTTTGCTCATAGGAGTTGTAACGGTGTCCCATGCAACCCAAGAAATTTTATTCTCCAAACTAGGACCGGCCCAAAGAAACCTTCTCATGATCGTCTCCATAGAGTCCAATACGGCTATAGGGGCTTTATATAAAGAGAGATAGTAGACCGGAAGACTTTCCAGAACCGATTTCAAAAGAATCAAGCGACCGCCTATAGATAAGTGTCGCACTTTCCAAGAAGCAAGGCGGTTCCGAATAGTGTCAACAACCGAATCCCAACTTTTAATGCGAGTCATTTTAGCCCCAACTTGGATACCTAGGTAAGTAAAAGGAAAACTCCCACGCTTACAACCTAGGTAATCCAACGTATCATCCACCTCACCATTCTCCGTGCAAACCCCATAAATATTTGATTTATGTAAATTAAAACGAAGCCCCGAACACAAGTAGAAAATACGAAGGATTCTAGCTATGCTCATGATGTTTTCATACGTCCATTCACCCATGATTAAAGCATCATCCGCATACAAAAGATGATTTAGGTTTACTTCATTGCTCGACAAACTAATACCTTTAAAAATCTCTAGGTCTCTCGCTTTATCTAGGATCGAAGACAATGCTTCCATCACGATCAAGAAAAGAAAAGGTGAAAGAGGGTCACCTTGACGAAGCCCCTTCTCACATTGAAACTCAAAAGTAGGCGAACCGTTAACTAATACCGCCGCTCTAGATGAGACACAAATCCCTTTGATCCAATCGCACCACCTTTGGGGGAATCCCATTTGAGACATGATAGAAAGCAAAAAGTTCCAATTGACATTGTCGTAGGCCTTTTCGAAGTCTATCTTTAATAAAAACGCTTTCTTTTTTCTCTTGTTCAACCAAGCTAAAATTTCATTCACCATAAGTGGACCATCGAGAATAAAACGATCGGATAAGAAAGCCGACTGAGCTTCCGAGATAATTTTTCCCATAACCCTTTTGATACGGTTAGCAAGAATCTTGGAGATAACCTTACTAATCATACCAATGAGGGTGATAGGACGATAATCTTTGAGGCCCATAGGAGACTTCACCTTAGGAATGAGGGTTATGAAAGAAGAGCCGCACCCTTGATTGATCACGCCCTTATCATGAAATTCCTTCATGATGTTAAAAAAATCCTCCTCGAAGAACCGCCAAAAACGCTTAACAAAGCGGAAATTAAAACCGTCGGGACCCGGGGCCTTGTTTGAACCACATTCAAAAACCGCTTCTTTAATCTCTTGTCTAGAAAACGTTTCAACCAAAGAGACCCGGTCTTCATCATCAAGCTTTTTAATACCCGAACAAAGAAGCTTTGGGCGACACGTATGGTGTTCTTTGAATAAGGACCGATAAAACTGAAATACTTCACGTTTCACAAGAGAAGGTTTAGTCACCCATGCACCATCTATCAAGACACCCGGGATAGAGTTTTGCGCCTTTCTACCATTGACAACACTATGGAAAAAGTTGGAGTTTTCATCCCCCAAAGAAGTCCACTTGACTCGAGACTTTTGTCTAAGGTCTCGGGCCTTGTGGAGCTCAATACTCTCTAACGCCACCTTGCATTCGGACCATATCCAAACATCGGATTCTTCTAAATCTTTGGTCTCCATCATTCTATCCAATTCTTCTTTCTCGGTCCGAAGGGTTATTTCCTCCAACTTCTCAGCCGTACTAGTATCTTTGAACCAATCCCGTAAACGACTTCGAAGGTAAGCCAGCTTCCTAAGGAGATTAATATCGGCCGGACCATGTTCAACCCAAGATTCTAGCACCGAGTTAATCAACTCACTACTTCCTGGCCTATCTAACCACGAATCAAACATCCGAAACGGCTTAGGCCCAAAATTTGTGTCCACAATCGAAAACACCAATGGAGAGTGATCCGAAAGGTTTCTATTTAAAACTCGAACATACGCGTTGGGCCATCTATTGAAAACACCTTCACATACAAGGAACCTATCGATACGACTCCAAGTATAGCGACCTTTTCTACAAGACATGTAAGTATATCTAAACCCTTTTTGACTGTATTCATGAAGCCCCACCCTATCGATAAAGCTATTGAAGTCGCTGGCACATGTCTTATCAAATTTGGAGTTTTTCCTTTCTTCCCGATCTCGAACCGCGTTGAAATCCCCAAAGAGAATCCACCAACCTTCATTTGAACCGATTAAGCTATCGATTTTGGACCATAACAACCTTTTTTCACCTTTGTCTTGAGGAGCATAAACGTTTAAAACATTAACTCTAGCGTTTCCTGCCATGATCATACCCGAAACATGAAGAAAATTGACGTCTTTAGTCACCTTGTCTTTCACGAATACTTTCGGGTCCCAAACACTAAGTATGCCTCCCGAATTGCCTATTGATTCTACAAAGTCAAAATCGAAACCCATCCCTCCCCAATAAGCCGAAACTAAACCGGGAAGAATATTAGAACTCATAGTCTCTTGCATGCCAATAAAAGAAATGCCATTATCCACCTTTAACTTTTTAATCCAACTAGCTTTACCATATCCTCCAATCCCTCTAATGTTAATTGATAGGCAATTCATTTCTTCACCCCTTGTAACCCTTCATTAACAATGGATTCCAGTATCAAACCGTGAGAGTTGGATAAATCTGCACCCAAAATCCCCCCCATGACTATGGTGGCTTCAACTTCTGAACCTTGATCAATGGATGAGGCACCATTTACGTTATTACGATCCAATTCAGAAAATTGATCAGGCTCCTGATCGCATAAAGGGTGTTGTTCTATGGATGGCGACACAACCGGCCCAGATTCTTTATCTAAACCCAAGAGTGAATCAAGCCCAAATATATCATCTTGGACTCTATATTTTTTACCCACTTTAGCTCTCTCTAAACTACTAGAGTAAGCTGGGTTACTCGGATCCACCGGGCCCAAAACACCTTTCTTTTTTCTTTTATTAATGTTCGGCCCAATACCAACCATAGACCCATCAAAATTACAATTTGCTTCAAAATCAAAATCCTTACCCGGAATAAATTCCTGGTTGTCCGGAATGTTTTCCAAAATTGAAGGAGTTACAATCTCACAATCATTGGCAATAATATTACCATCATTGCCATCATTAATACCATAAGTAGTTTCCAAACCTGGTGCACCGTCTTCCGGAATTTCCGCTGCGTTTCTTCCCGGTGAAACTTCCATCTGTTCGTCGACGTTGTTTGCCGCATGCATGGGATTTTCGACGTTGACATGTGAATCATCATTCATCGAATCCGATGTTGGGACTTTGTAAAACTCCGGAACCCAAACACCGACTTCTTCCGTTACCCAGACACTGAACTTCTTATCCTTCCATACCACCGTGATTTCTTCATCAATTCTTTTACCGTCACCGGCAATGATACCCGTATAGTCATAAGATAAATCATTGTCTTCATCGGGCCTATTCGGAGAAAGAACAATTTTTCCAACAGAGTTTCCCACAGCCTTAATGACCTGGGATGACAACAAGTGTAGCGGAACTCCCACGATCTTAATCCAAGCTAACCGTTCAAATGCAAACGTCTGTCCCTCCCATAGGTCCACCGAAGAGAACCTGCCCAGAACTTCTTTGGTTGCCTCATGAACCCATGACGCTGTCTTATTGTCTTCAAACGTGATCAATACCGATAAACCTCCGATGTATTGAACTTTACCTTGTCCAGGGCAAATCTCGTTAAGAATGATGTAGATGTTTTTGAGAGCATCTAAATCAATCATACGCGCCACCAAAGCCCTCCCATGAACCCCGCTCAGAGCATTCACATTGTCTTCTACAATCACGGATTTACCACCTTTCATACCTCCTTGTCTACCCAAGAGAGTGTCTGTAAAGGACCGATTACCATTATAAAACGATGTTGGTGGTTTATCCGTCTTACGCCCAACGTCTTCAATATTAGGGTTCTTTCCCTTCTTTTCTGGTTCAGGCCTAATCTCTCCTTCCTCAAGCGTAAATCTTGCAATATTGGCCTTCAACCAACAATCTCCAATGCATGTATTACGAATCCTCCTGAGTACATCGTTGGTATCCTTGACATCTAAGAAGGATACAAATCCAAAACGATTCCCGAACTTATCACGTTTGCGAGCAATGTAGATGTCATAGATAACCCCATACTCACGAATGAACTCCGATAAATCCTTTCCGCTACATTTATCCGGCAAGTTAGTAATGAAAACCTTGGTAATTCTTGAAAGAATGGTGGCCGGAATTTTAGGATACCGACCAGTCATACCTTCTTTCCAACTAATGCCTATTGCATACGTGACCCTCTTTATGCCATAATGTTGGTTTAGAAAATCTATGGATGTATTAGTACACTATTAGAAAATCTAATTATTTTTTTAAAGTTTTTTCATTTAGGTGTGTGGTTAAACTGAAGATGACAAGATCCAAATATAAAATTAAGGTGAATAGGACATCCTTGTTGAGGCTGAAAACTATGGATGATTTGTTACGGATTTATGTTTATTGGTTGGTTGCTTACTATGTCCTTTTTTTATAGTCATAAAGGAAATGAAGACGACGGGTCACTCTAATAATATAAAATGACAACCATATATAGTATATTCTAACTTTAAGGTCTTACTACAGCGAATAAAACAATTTCAATCTATTAGGCTATGTGTAGTCATAACCCTTGAAGGAGAGTTATACGACATGTGTCTTCCACATCATCAAGAGACTTTATAACTGAACTTTTGTGTAGTCATAACATTAACCCCCCATAATGCCCTCTAATTATTACATAATTATATTATTCTTTTTAAAAAAAACACTCAAATAAACACACCCAATAAAAAAAATTAACCAATGTAAGAAAGGGGGAGTGGCGCCACGTGCTTAACGCCGGAGACGATTTTGGCTAAGATGACGCCGTGGGGGTGGAGGCCCATTACACACAGCCTTATAGCGAGTTATTGCAAATCCAAGTAATAGGATTTTGTCATGATCTTCTAAATGTATAGTACTCAATCTTGTATGATTTTCAACTAATGAAGCTATAGCTAGTATCTATACTTCTATAGTGAATAATTTTTAACTTAAAACATCCCAAAAACTTAAAAAAAAAAAATGAATATAATGTATTGTACACTTTTATTGGTGTGAGTCTCTGTGATGGGGGTGATGGGGGTGATGGGGGTGATGGGGTGAGGAGGGGGGGGGGGGTGTGGGGGTGGGGTGGGGGGTGTACGTGGAGAGTGATAATTTTAATAATCTTAACTACTATCTATTCGTCAAAAATAATTTATATTTCATTTTTTCTAATCACTTTTTAATAATGTTATAAATAAACCAGACAATCATTATAATGACACTAATTCTATTAATAAAAATTCACTTTTTGATAATTAGGTATCACGATGACGTCTTATGTGGCATTATTTAATGTCCGTGAAGAAAAGTTTTCGGAAAACAACCATACAAACACAAAATTCTTCTACAACCGAATAAATTTTTTTTAATAGCATTAAAGCATACAATAATCCTGAACAAATTTCTGTGTTTGAGCGCAGTCATCAAAAACATATTACATAAGACGTCACCATGATGCTCAATCATCACAAAGTGAAACTTTTTTCAAGATCAGTCATTTTAACGACGACCTATTTATTTTCAAAATGATTAAAGGGTGGTTCATTGTAGGAAAAAATGAATTATGGATTATTATCGACGAATAGACAATAGTTGAGATTAAAAGAAAGACAATTTTCCTTAATTTATGTGATAGATTAACCTAGCCTTACGCTTTTAAATTTTACCATTGTTGCACTATCTTTTTGTATTCCGTTTTATTTACATTTTTACATTGCGTTAAAGCAAAGTAAATATTTTTTGTATTCAGCACATGAGTTGGTGGTGTAATACGTATAGTTGTGTAACATAACCCTTAGGTCATCCACTCGATACTTTGAGTGTTTGACTTCAAACATTAATTTCGTTACACAACATTTTGTATTTTTATTTTTTCTTTTGCTTACGTTATGCGAATTCAATTTTTTTGTATTCACGTTTTCCCCGTGATAACGCATGGCAACGCGTGCCAATCGACTGTTAGACGGTCGTGGTTTACCAGGGCTTCGCACACACACGAGCTCTGATTTGGACGCCGCACAGAAGACGGATTAGTCTCACAGACGTACGTAGCTCATCTAAACCGCGCACCGTAAGACCCCAAACCCTGAAGGTCTCATAGTTGGATCATTAACATCATACATAGTTAAACTGTTTTCATAAGATTAATTAGCAGTGAAAATTCTCAAAACATTACAAATATGACACATGTCTAAAACGTTGCGATAACTTGTTGCATGCTAGGGTATACAATTTCGATAATGTTGCGACAAATGTATGCCCTGATCAAGTTTGACAAACAAGCTGTGATCAATTTTTAGAAACTAGTTATAACCTGCGACTAATAAAAATCTTCATTTTTTTTAATCAAGCAAACATCAATAATGAACCAAAATCAAGTTATCCTCCATTTTTTGACGCAACTCGTAGCGTAATTGACCTCGTAACACGATTTCATTCAACAATGAGCTTTTGTTTTGCTCCAATCCGTCCGATTATGAACAAAGACTTATACGATTTAAACAAATATATCCAAGCTGAATGATACATTATGCCGAGAGACGTACAATAAAATTGTACTTTTGTATATAGCATAAGGGTTAACTTATTCTAAGAACTTTATTTAATCTAAGAAGGTTAAGAAGAAATTGTGGTCAATAAATTTGTTAATAAGATTTAATCAATGATTGAGATTCAGTTGTTGCAGAAAAAATGATAGAGGGGCATTATAGTCTTAACCAATTTTGTTGTTTTTTATCAAGTTTTCACATTTTTATCAAACATTCATAACTTCTATATACTAAATTACCTTCTTTTTCTTTAAACTACACCATAAAAACGAGAATTTTGTATCTTTAAAAAGAGTAGAGTGTTGATATATATACAATTAATCTTTTATGTTTTTCAGCTCTAGTGTTTTATTATGTCTTTTTTGCTGGTAATTCTGTCTTTTTCGTTGTCCTTAGGTCTTTTTATTGGTTATTGTATTTTGTAACAGCCCAAGCAACCGTATCAGATATTGTCCACTTTGGCAGTCGGCATGCCTCAGACATCCGCCCCTCACGGTTTTAAAACGCGTCTGATAGGAAAGGTATCCAGCCCCATATAAGGAAGCTTTCATTCCCCTTCCCAACCAATGTGGAATGTTATATATATATTTTTTAAATTATTAGTTTTGAACAACATAATTAGAAAATAACATCACTATATACTTTTAATATTTAAAATACGATAATAAAATAATAATAAATTAAATTTATCTGATACATAAAAAATAATAAAAACACTATAATAATATATATTACTCTCTTGATGATGTAGTTGGTGTTTTTTTGTTGATCGTGAGAATAAAATGCCTTAAAAAAACAGATATCTTTCCAATAAATAAAATAGTGAGAAATGAAACTTCAAAAAAATGTAATTATTATCTTATTATTAAGTTCATTTTAACTAAAGTTGATATATTTATCCTAGTAGCTTGATATATTTATCCCTATAAAAAAATATAAAAATGATAAAAATAATAGTAGCACCTTTCCACAAAACCTTGTTGTCGTGAGGAGGTTTGGACACATGAATGAACTACGAGATTGGTGGAATAATTTGGTAAGAAGAAAATTTAATGATATATGTGTGTCACTGAGAAGTCCTTCTGTCGCTATTACTGTGTGAACAATTGTAACCTCCTTTTTTGACACGGAAATAACATCAAATTTTCAGATACATTGAAAATGTATAATGTGTCGATGAGAACTTCTTCAGTCGCTAATTAACACGTAATCAAAGAGCTTCTAAGAGCATTCAGGGTAGCTTTCCTAAATACTGAGTCTTCAAGTCATATAAAGTGATATAAAATTGTTATTAAAAACGCCAAATAAAACACTTGCATTTTGTATTATTGAAAAAGAGTACATTGCAAGATCAATTTTTTCTTAGAAGTTGCTTCTAGCAAGACCGTTTTAAAAGTCTTTAAAATTTTTAGGACGACGACTATAAAATTCCGGTCCTTAAATATAAACATGGTAACTTATATTTAAAAGGTCAATAATAAGACACTAATTGTAGTAACAATAAACAAAACTAAAGTTATTAGCAAAATATTATAATTTAAATAGTTAAATAAATCGTGAGACTTTCTTAGCATTTTAATAGCAAAGCCGTCAAGAAAAGCATTCACAATCATTCCTCATCTTCATCTCTATAATTTATATATTTTTATACCCTTAATCATTATATTTTCTCTCTTTCAATCCATATTCTTTAAAGTAATCCATATTCTTCTAATATATCATTCTCTTCTAATCTATGTTCTCTAAAGTAATGTAGCAAAATCTTTTAATATATCATTCTCTCTAAGAGTGTCCCCCAGGGGTGTACAAAAAATCGAATTAATCGAACCGGAACCGAATTAACCGACAAAACCGAACCAAACAAAAAACTGAAAATAACCGAACTAAAATAACCGAAACCGATATTTGCGGTTCGGTTATGGTTATTTATTTTCCAATAACTGAGCATAATCGAACCGAACCGATTCTATATATATATAACCATATATGTTGCTATGATCCTCTAGCTAGCAAGTTATTTGTTTAGAAACTATTAAAGTTATTGATTAGCAGTTTGCATTTCTTTGTTTCTTTATGTTATTTTGAATATCTATGACTATAAGAAATAGTATTAGTGTGTGAAAACTTAAACCTATTTTCTTACTTGTATGGATTTAATTTTTTACAAAAGTCCACTTGTATTTGAAAAAAAAAGATATCAACGTAGTCTGTGGAAAAATGGGGTTTTGGGGTTTTGTAAGATGAATTAGCATTCTACTATTTTGAACCATTTTTCCTTAATCAGTTTTGGAACAAAGTACACGTAGGAAATAGGTATCTCATAAGACTTGAGACTACCGAAGAAAACAAGGTTTGGAAAGTCTCATACTTCTTCCTAGAAAAACTTGTATTGGCAGCTACTCTTATAAATTATATTCTAATCCCACATAGTTAGATATATAAAAGTTTAAATGAAACTTTGCTTATAAAACTGGTAGCCCACTAACTAGAATTTTTCAACTCGTTTGGTTAAGAGTTCAAATAAGTATTTTGGCTTTAATTTAATGAGAAGTTAAAGTTTGAAAAGTTGGTTAACCGAACCGTTACCGACCTGCACTAATACAAGAAACCGAAACCGATTAACCGAAACCGACTTAGCCGATGGTTATGGTTAAGGTTTTTTGGTTAACCAAAAAGTCGGTTATGATTACGGTTAATGGCCAAAATCGAACCAAACCGACCCATGCACACCCCTAGTCTCCAACGCTAGTGTCCGTCCTTCCCACAAACAGTCCTAGGTCAGCATGTCACATTACCTTTTTACTCATCCTTTCAAATCATTCCCTATCCCCGACGTTGCACTTCCTACATACACACTTTCATTTCCACATCATCATTTAATTCTGTTTTTATTTATGAAATATTTAATTATAATAAACAATTAAAGAATTAAATAGTAGAAATAATTAAATAAATATTTAAAAATCAAACAAAAAATATTAAATTAATTAAATAGATATTTAAAAAATAAATATTACAAAACTAGCAGTTATTGCTTTTAACGGCTATAATGCTATAACAACTATAATTAACGCTATTAACTTTTTAATTATTAACTTCTGAGATCTCATCAATCATGTCAAATATACTACATATACTTGAAAAATTAAACAATCTTCTGATGTCAGCACCTCCACGAGATGTGCTGGAACACTATGCACCAAGGGTGCAACACTATAATCATCTACGTCCACCCCCGGCTCAACTTCCACCAGCTCCAGTTCAATTCATCCTCCACATCTGGCTCCCTATGTGGACGAACTTTGGGATGATTAAGCCTTTTGGAATTGGGCATTCGATTACTGGTTGCTAAACCCCCGACTAGAAGAGCCACTTTAAGATTATTACCAACTGGACGATAAAGTCCAGCTTAAAGAAAAAGAACAACTGGTGGATGAAGATCAACCGGAGTACGGGTACATGCCTCGTGATGATGAACTGATGTCACAACCAAAATCACTGATGTTGCTCCTATGGGATGGCGAATCCAGTTCCGATTCTGATTTATTGTATCAGTTGTAGTATTTAAGATTTAAGTAGGTATTAGTTGTAGTATATTATATTTAATTAGGTATATGTTGTGGTACTTTAGATTTAATTAGGTATACGTTGTAGTATTTTAGATTTAATTAGATATTTGTTTAACATTGTTTAATATTAATCATGTTTAACACTACTTATGTTTTATATTAATTATGTTTATATTTAATTATATTTAATATAAATTAAATAAAACATTTAAGTGAGTAAGTAAAAAAATTGCAACAATCACATCCGTGGGGACGTGCTAGGTAACGGACGGACGGGACGGACGAGGAGCCACAACGTCGCACGTCTAGCGTGCAGCTCCATGTTACACGGACGAACGGACTTCACTCTCACGTTGAAGAGAGTCTAATATATCCATATTCTCTAATAATTTAATCAAAATGATTACACATAGAATCAACTGTGATTATACACTTGTTAGATATAGATGACTATTAAAAAAACAAAATCTAATTTCCTGAAAATTGGTATCTTCCCCAAATTGAACATCAGGAACCTAATTTCTTAACTCATGATAAATTTCATTATAGATATAAGAATTAGTAAAAACTAACTAATAATCAATATACTAAAGGTTTATAAGCCATAAAATACCTAATTAACTATCACCAAATTTGTGAATTTCAAAACCCTAGTTCTGTAGTTCGAACCCTAACTTTAAGAAATCAATAATGGTTAGAGAGTAGGTAAGGAAGATGATTAGTACATTGCACCAATGACAATCGCAAATATCAATTGATTACAAAGTCTCATGAAGTTATTAATTATATCATTTTTTAATACACGAGTTGATATAGCTAGTTATGGAAGAAAAAAAACTCTGAAACGATATGGTTTGCTTAGCCTATGGTAATGCTACGTCTAGGGGCGAAATTACTATTGGACCAGGGGGTGCACGTGCACCCCCTCCCCCCCCCCCCCCCAAATCTCGTACACGAAGTGGAAATTATATGTACGTTTTTCAAGTATCTTTTTTCTGTGATTGTGAGTTATTAAATAAGTTCTGGCTAAAAGATTAATCAATTAACATTTCTATCTCAATAGTTCTTCCAAATCATGTTGAGGGAGTTCCTTTCTCTTGAGTGACCCGAGTTCAAGACCTGCCTTAGGGGTAAGAATGGTTCGGTTCGGTTCGGTTTTTTGCTCTAACTGAACCAAAAACCGAATGGTTTGGTTCCTAGAAAAAAACCATTCGGTTTCGGTTTTTTTTCAGTTCGGTTTTCTAGGTTTTTCGGTTCGGTTTCGATTCAGATTCGGTTTTTTTTAATATGTGGTTAAAATAATTTTAAACTTTAAATGTTTAGTCTTAGAAGATAAATAGATAATAGTAATAAGCAAATACTGTTATAACCATCAAATAAAAAAAAAACAAAAACACGTGTAACCATACAAATTAAAAAAATGGTTTTAAATTCAAAAGTTTTTAACAATAAAGATCTTGACGCCAATCTTCATTGTCTTCGATGGTAAGAAGAGGAAAGAAGAGGAGTTACAACTTAAAAGTGAATTAACAGATTGAGAATGGACTCAAACTTGAGCCATCTTGATGGTTTACATAGGTAACTATCAATTGAGCTACACAAGAATTGTAAATAACTGTAATTAAGTTAATTGAAATACACTTACATATCTATGTAAACTTAAAAACTTATATAAATTATTCGTTCGGTTCGTTTTTTTCGATTTTTTCTTCATCCAGAACCGAAACCGAACAATAAGTTTCAGTTCGGTTTTTTTCGGTTATAACTTTGGTTCTATTTTTGTGGTATTTCGGTTCGGGTTTGGGTTCGGTTTTTTTGCTCACCCCTACTTGCTACATTATATATTCTTTTGGTTCAAATCTGGATCTAATAGTACTGACATCACTGTTGATACATAGTATGTGCGTCGTGTGAAGTATCAAACTAAAGTTCAAGACATAAGTTCAAGTTAGGTTCTCTATTGGGCGAACCTGGTCCGAACCTGAGTTCGGACCTGCAACCTAGAGTTCCGACTGGGTTCGGCCAGTGGCTATATATAGTGTGTTTGTTTTGTGTATTCAGGAGTTCGGAGGAGCGTGAGAGATTTCCTTAAGTGTGTGTATCGTATGGTGTTTCTCTGTGTTTGTATTCTGAGTGTTAAACTGATTGTAATTGTTCTTTGATCAATAAAACAATCGGTTAATTACTTGTTTCGTATCCGTATAAGCTAGATCAAGTAGATGATTTAATGCTCACTTCATTTTCAAGTGGTATCAGAGCTTTCTGGTTCACTCTACTGATTTGTGGTTGCTATTTTCGGAGTTTTTGACACGAAACGTGTGATTTTTGGTGATTTTTGAGTATTTTCACGAGTTCTTGATCATTTTGGTCGTGGTTTTTGTGAATTTTTGCTCCTAAATCATTCCTTATCACTTTTTCTGATCTACTGCTGCAAATCTCGTCAAAAACAATCGAAATTCGAGCGTTTTAGAAAAATCATGTTGAGGTTCGGACTTTCCTGGTCAGGTTCGTGATAACCGCTCCGAAGTTCTAGTTCGGACGGGGTTCGGACTAAGTTCGGTTCATGTTCGGTCTCTGATGTGTTGCAAACACATCCGATTTTCCTAAGTCTTTTGTTATATAATTGAGTCGATTTGAGTCGGTTTCTATTTGTTTTAGTTTGTTTTAGTTAAGTTGGAGTCTTTGAGTCCTTTTTATAGTTTTTATGCAAGTTTTATAGGTAATTGATAAAATCCCGAGGCCAGGAGTGAAGTTAAGAAGGAAAGAAGAAAAGTGCTGAACAAAGGGTCCTGGGCGTATCGCCTAGGAATGACAAGACCCCAAGCGATACGCTTGGGGAGCATAGGTCAACAGAAGTCAAAGTCGGCTAAGCCCGACTAATTTGTCGCCTTATGGGATGTAGGCGTATCGCCTAGGAAGATAATACCTCCAAGCGATACGCTTGGAGGTCCAAAACCCGCAGAAAAAGGAATTTTGATATAAATTCGAAGTTAGGGTTTCAATTCGATATAGACGACTTCCAGACGATCAGAGAGAGGCTGAAGGCGATTTTCGAAGGCTGAGAAGGTGGAATCAAGTGGAGATCAACCCGGAATCATTATTCGACATTCAAATCAATTAACCGGTTCAGTTTCTATCTTCGATTCCTTGTATTTGGTTAGTCTTACAACTATGTTTAGGGTTAAAGATTCTGTTTTTATGGTTTCTTCTACTTTAACTATGGTGGTTGGCTAGATTAATGCCACCACCTAGACCGTTATGATGAATGTTTGATATCTTATGATTGTGACTGATTTTGACAATTTGATTGATGTTCGTTTTCTATTAAATTCCTATAGTTGCTGTGATTGATGCATATGTGTGTTTTGATTAGATTACTAGTTGGTTGTCGATGCTTAATTTACCCGCGAATGTCTTTCGGTTTAGGTAAATTAGCTAAAGTAGTTAACTTTAGGGTTAATTGCTAGAGTGTAGCTAGGGTTCTCTTGGCTATTGCATTGATAATTGATTGGTAGTTTGATTTTAATGTGCTGCTAAACTGGAGACTTAAAAGGTACAGGTTTAACGGGTAGTTGGGTTGGTTAAAGTTCTAGGGTTGCACTGTCTCAAAAGGAAGTGTCCTAGGGTTTTGTCTAGCTTGGTATTCAGTGTCATTCACAGTAGTTATTGGTAGCTCCGGTTAGTCTAGGTGCATCTTAGGTATATCCGAGGGTGGCTAGGGTAATTGAAGTGGGATGGACTTAAAAGGTGAACCCTTGTTCGAGCGTTAGAAATCGAGTACTAGGACGGACTTAAAAGGTGAACTAGGATCCATCAGAATTGTCAAAGTTAGGAATGGTTGTAGGTGTTAATCGGGATTCAAGGTCTAGGTGGTGTCTTCTCTAATTTGATAGTTTTCCCAAAGTTTCTTGCTTTTGTCTGTTTGTGCGTTGATTAGTTAATTTTAGCTATTAAATCTCAACTCAAAAACCCAAATCAAATTACTCATAATTTCCATTTCATAGGTCTAGGTTAAGTTTTGTTTTCATAGTGTCCTAGGTTCGATAATCCGGTCTTGCCTTAGCTTTACTATAATCCGACAGGTTCACTGCCTTAGGGTTCGGTTCGGTTTAGGTCATTTCGGTAAAATTAGGTGTGTCTTAGGTCTAGGTTTTAGGTCTATTTAATTAGTGTTTTTAGTGTCGTTCCGAGCACATCAAGTTTTTGGCGCCGCTGCCGGGGATGCTTGGCAATAGCAAAATTAACTTAGGTCGTCGTTAGGAAATTTCGAGTCTTTTTAGGTTTTTCCGTGTCTAGAGTCTTAGGGTTTCCGTTTTCGAGTCTAGAATTTTTTTTAGGATTTTTATTTTATTCTTTTTGGTTTATTTTTTCGTTTTATGCCACACACCCGTTCACGAGGTCCTCCTGAGCTTTCCCCGTTGCCTGATCCCGACGCGGACATTCGTGAGCGTTTCCGCGGACTTCGCGCGGAACTCGAGGCGTTCATTCTCTCCACATCCCATTCGAAACCGTCCACTTCATCCACACAAATCCCACGCGACACTAAACCCATCCCATTTCCTGATCTCACCACCATGGCGGCCCGTCGAACCGTCCACGAGCAGGCCAGCGCCGGAGTCACCGACGCTCGGTTTGCCATCGCTCAGCCCAATATTGCCAACACCGCTAATTGGCAAGTTCCGTCCCACGTCATCAACGCTTTGACGCACTCCATTCAGTTCCATGGACGTGAGGACGAAGATGCACCAACGCATGTTTCCCGCTTCATTCGAATCTGCAACACGTTCGGACTCACGGGAGTCGCGAACGACACCATCTACCTGCGGTTGTTTCCGTTCTCCCTTACCGCTCGAGCCGCCGAGTGGCTCGAAGCGCTTCCGCCTAACTCAATCGCCACCTGGGACGATTTGAAGTTAAAATTCCTGAAGAAGTACCATCCTCCGGCTAAGGCTGCGCGTACTCGGGAGGAAATCCACTCATTTCGCATGGATCCCGACGAGCCTTACTCTGCTGCATATGAACGATTCAACACTCTTCTGAGCAGATGTCCGCAACACGGGTTGACGGAATGGGCTATCATCGAGAAGTTCTACAACGGACTTCCATATTCTGTTCAGAAAGAGTTCAACATTTCGGCTGGAGGACACATGATGGAGAAGCTCACTGTCGACGAATGCAAATCATTATTCGAGAGCTTCGCACTTGCTGAACAGCAGGCACCCGGAGGTCGGAGAGCCACCTTGGCCCCGACTAGATCACTCGCTCCATCTACATCTACCCGGGGTGTCAATCACATTGGCTCAGAGACCATACCGCCTAGGGAGTTGGAAAACATTTACAAAACCTTAGAAGAAATCAAACTCCATATCAAAGCCAAATGTGAGCTGTGTAGAGGCACTCACGACACCCGAGACTGCCCGCTTGCTTCCGCTGAGCAAGTGGATTACATTGGTAACCGAAACCAGTTCGGTAATTCTTTCCAGTCTGGGTGGAGGAGTGGCCAAAATTCAGGATGGCGAGAGGGAGGTAACCCACCTGGTTATCCACCGAGGAATAACTATGGTGGAGGAGATGACGGGTTTGGTTTTAAGGAGGTGAGAGAGCTGATTGCTAACCAGACCCAGATCCTACAGCAGATAGTAGCCAAGGATGAAGGAACACAGAAGAAGCTAGCTGAGCATGACACGTTACTGAGGAATCAACAAGCTTCGTTCCTAGATTTGCAGCGGTCGGTCGGTGACATAGCGAAGCAGTTGAAGGAGCTAAATTCCCGCGGGGGTCAATTTTCTGGTAGTACGTATAAGAACCCCAATGCTAACGTTAGTGCTATTACTACTAGGAGCGGGAGAGTCGTTCAGAGTCCATCACCGGCGGTTGATGAGGAGGAGCCGGTTGATGAGGAGATCGAGCTAGAAACGCCTGACGGGAGGGTGCATGAGAGCGTGACGCCAGCAAGTACCGCACCAAACGTTGGGGCCGAGAGAGTGAAAGAGAAGCCATTGAAATGGGAGGCAGTGCGTGAGAAGAAGAGGGTTAGATTTGCGCCTTCACCAATCACTGCTGATGATCTGAAGAAAGTTCCTTATCCTGAGAGGTTGGTTCAGCAGAAAAATGCGCGTGAATATAGTCAATTTTTAGAGCTTCTTAAGCAGCTTAGGGTTACGTTGCCTTTTACTGATGTCATTAAACAAATGCCTAAGTATGCTAAATTTCTGAAAGATATGTTAACTAATAAGAAGAAGCTTGAAAATTTTTCTGATGTTACACTTGATGCACAATGTTCTGCTGTTGTTCAAAATAGGTTGCCTGAGAAATTGACTGATCCTGGTACCTTTACAATTCCGTGCTCATTTGGTGATTTGTCTGTTACTTGTGCTTTAGCTATTAATGTGATGCCATATTCTGTTTTCATGCACTTAGGATTAGGAGAGTTAGAGCCGACTAGGATGACGATTTCCTTAGCGGATAGGTCGGTAGTTAGACCCAAAGGAATAGTGGAAAATGTGCTTGTGCAAGTTGACAAATTTTTGTTCCCTATAGACTTTGTGGTAGTTGACAGTGCATATGATGCTAGTTGCCCATTGATTTTAGGTAGGCCTTTCCTTAGGACTGCTCGGGCGTTAGTTGATGTTTTTGCGGGCACGATCACTTTGAGGGTAGATGATGAGTCGGTTGAATTCAGGGTTGGTAAATCGGGTGACAAGAACAGCGAGTCCGTATGTTTTCTAGGATCTTTTATATCTTTGGTGGATAGTTGTGTTAGTTATGTCACTGGTGAGGACTTGGTAGTTGGGAATAGGTTGGAAGGTGAACGAGTAGTTGAGGATAAGTGTGGGGAGGTTCCCGGGGGGTTAGATGAGGTAATTGTAGAAGATGAGCATTTTGACCCGTTAGTAAAACCCGGTAAGGAATTAGAGGTTGGAGAGTTGTTGGTAGTTGAGAGTAGTTGTAGGAAGGCCACACTTGATGACATAGGTGAATTTGATAATAGGATTGTGCTTAGATCAAGTGTGGGGAGGTTGAATGTGGTTGCTAGTGGGAATGACCCGGACTTGAGGTTTTTAGTGACGGTTAGATTTCTTCCGGGTCGATACAAGCATTGGAAGGTTAAAAGCTTGTTACCCTTGCTAAAGTTGGTTGCTTTATGGTTGAGGAAGTTAGTTGAGGGTAGGTTGGATCGAAACCGGGTGAAAACCGGTAGTTTTGTGTTGAGAGATGTGAAGTCAAAGCCTCCGGATGGTTTGGGAGGTTGTTTTATGTTTGAGCTTCATTGATTAAGTGCCCGGGTTGTATATTTTGTAGTTGTGTTTTTCAATTTCCTGCATTTTTAGTTTTTGTGCCTTTTGCGTCTTGTCGTTTTGTGTTTTTGGTGTTTTCAGGTGATTCGGGAGACTCAATAGCATGGGAAATGGAGACGGATGTATTTTGAGTGATTTTGCAGGCCTAAGGTGCAGGTGAGTAAAAAAAAAAAAAAAAAATTTTTTTTTTTAGACTATGAGACCTGGAGGGACAGAGAAAAGGAGATAGAAAAATTTATGGGTCAAATTCCAAAAATTCTCTGGAAATCACGCTCCAAGCGTATCGCCTGGAGGTTGGTAGGTTATAGGCGATACGCTTGGAAGTCTCAGGCGGGCAGATGGTTGAGGTCCTGGGCGTATCGCCTGGGAAATTCAAGGCTGTAGGCGATACGCCTAGGAGAGGTAAGTCAGAAATTTTTCGAATTTTTAATTTTTATTATTTCTGTTTACCGTCTTGGTGGTGGTTCGCTGCGGCTGATGTGCTGAGTCTCTGGAGTTTCAGGTGAACACGTTTCAACTTGTGTCATTTTATTATTTTACTTCTGCTTTATTTTTGTTCCATTCCACATTGAGGGCAATGTGTGATTCAAGTGTGGGGATGGGATACTTTCGTATATAGTCTTGAGTCTTTTATTTTTAGTAGTTTTTCAGAAAAAAAAAAAAAAAAAATTTGAAAAAATTGTCAAAAATGTCCAAGATTCTGGCTGCAGTTAATGGAAAATGATAGTAAACCAGGGATTGATGTCTGTTTTGTGCTTGAATGTTAATTAATAAATAATTTGGGAAAAGTGGTTAAGTATGGTGAGAATGGAAAGCATTTCTAGTCTATGATGTGTTGGTAGGCCCAGCTGACCTAGGAGTAGCTTAAATAGCCTGTGTGTTTATTGTTGTATAAATATGTTAATCAGTCTGTTAGTGGGTTCCCATTTTAGGAGTGATAGGAATGCTGAAACTGATGATTAGGAAGGAAGAGACCGCTTTAGGCTAGATACTCCTATGTCCTTAGAATTTCAAATGAGCATGTAGTTAATAATTTGGCTAACGAATTAGAGTGAATGGGCAGAATACTCATGTACAAACTAAGGATAGTATCCCGTGGTAAGTACCTCTGATGATGTTTCGGATCTCGCGGGCAAAATACTCATGTATGATTTCGGGGGTAAGACCTTGTGAAAGAGTACCTCTGGTGATGTCCGTTGGTAATTTTAGGTAAAAGTGACCAACTGTAAAAAAAAAAAAAAAAAAAAAAATGAGAAAAGAAAAAAATGATAGTTAGGGAATAAATGCTCAAAAGAAATAAAAATAATTAGTTATTCTTTGGACATCTTAGTATCTGGTTTAAGGGGGTGGAGAAAAATAAATTCGAATCATTATTACCCTTTGCTTTGACTGAATATGATTCGGTAATAGGTTGAACTTGACCTTTCTTTAGTGGGATCCATTGCGACTGAACTTATATCTGGTAATTTCATAAACACATGGGGGCGAAAGAAAAGGTTGGTAGTTGGGTTTAATCGGATCGAAATATCGGCAATCGTAGTTAGGGTGTTATTACGTTATGGTTTGTGGAATTGTGTGGTGGTTATTGCATTTTGAATTGTTAAATGTTTAGAAGTCAGTTTCCTGGTTATGATTCCATTGCAGTATTTTTCGAGGACAAAAAAAGAGTCAGTGTGGGGATGTTTGATGTGTTGCAAACACATCCGATTTTCCTAAGTCTTTTGTTATATAATTGAGTCGATTTGAGTCGGTTTCTATTTGTTTTAGTTTGTTTTAGTTAAGTTGGAGTCTTTGAGTCCTTTTTATAGTTTTTATGCAAGTTTTATAGGTAATTGATAAAATCCCGAGGCCAGGAGTGAAGTTAAGAAGGAAAGAAGAAAAGTGCTGAACAAAGGGTCCTGGGCGTATCGCCTAGGAATGACAAGACCCCAAGCGATACGCTTGGGGAGCATAGGTCAACAGAAGTCAAAGTCGGCTAAGCCCGACTAATTTGTCGCCTTATGGGATGTAGGCGTATCGCCTAGGAAGATAATACCTCCAAGCGATACGCTTGGAGGTCCAAAACCCGCAGAAAAAGGAATTTTGATATAAATTCGAAGTTAGGGTTTCAATTCGATATAGACGACTTCCAGACGATCAGAGAGAGGCTGAAGGCGATTTTCGAAGGCTGAGAAGGTGGAATCAAGTGGAGATCAACCCGGAATCATTATTCGACATTCAAATCAGTCTCTGCTCGGTCAAAGTTCGGATACTCATCTGTTTTCAGTCAAGGTTCAGGTAAGGTTCGGGTAGTATTCGGTTCAGACGAAGTTTGGAACTAGTTCGGTATAAGTTCGTTGCTCGTTCGGAAACTATTTGGCAGTTGTTCGGCTAAGCTAAGTTCGGCTGAAGTTCGGTCTAAGTTCGGAACAAGTTCGGTTGAACTAGTATTGATTGAGGTTCAGACATAGTTCGGGAAGAGTTCGGGCAAGGTGTTTAGGTTCGGATAGAGTTCGGACTACCAGAATTCAAATTTTTCAATGATGTCAGAATTTCAAGCTTTTGCCGCTATGCAAAACGCAATGCAAACCATGCTGAACTTTAATAATGAAGACGGAACAAGTCAGAAAGTTCCAAAATTGTTGAAGTTGGAAGATTATCAAAATTGAAAGCAATGATTTTCGGCTTACATAAGCACAAATGATATCGATTTGTGGATTCCACTCAAGAAGCTTTATCAACATCCAACTGATCAAGGAGATTTCAAAGAAGTTCATACCTTTGATCTTGCTGAAAGAAAACTATATGAGCTTGAACAAAAAACTTTCGGTTATCTTACAATGGCATTACCTACTGAGTTGCTACATCAATTTAGTACTTGCAAGAAATCCAAGCAATTGTGGGATGCTCTATCAGCAAGGTGTGAGGGGAATGACCAATACAAGAAAAGTCGAAAGAAGGTTTTGAGTAAAGAGTTTGACAACTTCCAGCATTACGAGAATGAAAATATCACGGCTCTTGTTTCAAGATTATCACATCTCATAAGTGAAATGAAGATTGTAGGAGTTGAGTAAACTAATGAAGAGTTGAAAGAGAAGATTATGGAAGATTTACCAGAAAAATGGGAAAATTATGTTTTGCTACTTACACATGACAAATAATTTTCCACATTAACATTTCATGATCTAACTGGTAAACTTCATGCTCGAGAGATGGAAATGATGAATTCCAACAAGTTTAAGGCAAATCCACAAAATCCAGAGTTGTACCATGGTGAGAATGCTGCTAGTATGACAGCTAAGGCTAAACCGAGTTTGAGTTCTGCACCACCTATTGCACTTCTTAGCAATAGTTCTGGAAATTCGGATAATAATTCATCACGGGGTGTAGTTTTACAATTCCAGATTCATAAAGTCAAAGTGCTTTTTCGGTTCAATCAGTGGATGAATGTGCCAAACTCATTGCTGCTCTCATTTCTTCATCATTTGGGATGATAATTAAAGATGTTGAAAAGGCACAATTGATTAAAGAAGATTTAGATGAGCTAGATGACGATCAATTGAATGAGTTAGATATGGCATGGCAACTTGCTATGTTGACTCAAAGGTCACAGCGATATTATAAGAAGACTGGTAAACAATCTTTTGGTGACAAATTGGGTTTTGATAAATCTAAGATCAAGTGTTACAAGTGCTCCAAGCTTGGACACATTGCTAGAGAATGTCAACAAGCAAATGTTAGCAAACCCGGTTTTACTCAACCATCGTTTAGTAATTCAACCAAGACAGCTTTAACAGTTCAAACTGATGGTGTTTATGATTGGGGTAAACAATTTTATTCATCCGCTTTGATTGTCACTCATGATCAACAAGAATATTATTGTTCAGATACAAGCTCAGCACCGAGTTCTTATGAATCTGCTGAAAATATGGAAAGTTTGTTGAAATAAAATATTTTTTTGTTGAATGAAGTTAAGAAACTTTCTGAGGAGCTTGCATTGGTAAAAGAAGTTTTGGAGGTATCCAAGAGAAATGAGAAGGATTTTGAATTGAAGAATGATGTGATTATGAAAGAAATAAAAATGCTTGAAGAAAAGAATGCCAAGTTGATAGAAGAAAAGGATGAGTTAGTTAATGAAGTCAAGAAATGGAAGGATGAAGCAGAGGATACTGCTAATGATTTTCAAAATCTGTTTGATAAATCAAAACTCAAGCTTGATCTACTTACAAAGGAGTCTGAAGAATATGTTGCTAAGATTGAGAGTTATCAAGCTGTTATGGAAAAGTATTTGGATGAGAAGCGAGAGTTGGTGAGTGTGAATAAAGTTCAAACAGCGAATTTGGAAATTCAAAAGCGCAATGAAGATAAACTGAAGAAGGAGTTATTTGAAGGACTGGAAAATCTTCGCATGCAGAAATTTGAAACACATAAAGTTGCAAAAAGATTGATTGCTACTGAGAAGGAATTAGATGAAGCTCAACAGCAAATTTCAGATTTAAAGATTTAAGTGATTGATGCCACTCGATTGCTAAATAATGTCTCCAATTCTCAATTATTCACAAGTTTTCTAGCTAAAGATGAAAATTTTGAAAAAATGTTCGACAAGACAGCGTCACCGCCTGCTCATATCAAAGAAGCTTTCAAAGAAGTGAAGGAAAAGGTTGAAGATTGTGATTATTCCAAGTTTTCATCATCGGTCCAAGAAGAATAAAAGATTGTGCAGAAGAAGAAATCCAAGAAGAAAAAAAACAAGAAGGGAAAGAAATCTGAGATTCCTCTTGCTATAAAGTTTGTTTCTGGTTCATCTTCTGCAGATAATGAGAAATCAGCTACTTCAAGTGAGAAAATTCGTTCTCAACCGGATTTTGATGAGTCGAATTTCTTTGAGCAAAAAGATATTAAAGAAATCAAAGATGAATTTTCAAAGTTGGCCAAGGATGGACACCAGAATTCAAATTCAGAGGAAAAAGTTATTGGGAAAACTGTTGGTCTAGGTTTTAGAGCACAGAATGGTAAAGTAGCATCAACATCACGAAATCTGAAGAAGCTTAAAATGAAGCAAGTGAAGAAGGAGATCTTCAAAGCAGACAAGGTCCAACCTGAGAGATTTTACAAGCTCAGAGGTTCAAATCAAATTTTCTCTGATAAAGAATTTCCCCTTCACTGCGTCGATGCAAGAAAGATTTCTGAGGTCTTTGTCAAAGATGCTGCTTCATCAAATGTCCAGAATCAAAAAGCTAAAGTTTTTTCCGATAGTTCGTATTCTCGAAGCCCAACATCCAAATGGGTTCATGATCATCGTCAACAGGTATATGATTCTTTTTCTGATCATGTTCGAGATATTCATGTTTGTAATTCTTCACAGGTACCTCAAAAGTGGGACAAAACTAAATGTTTATGTTATGTTTGCCGCCAAAAAGGACATATGGCAAAAGATTGTCCACTTCCTGCTGATTCACCCTAAAGGTTTCAATCGAGACCAGTTTTTGGTAAACCTGCCAAGCCAATGTTCTTTGATAAACAGGGGCAGAGTTTTTGATGAAGTTGAGCCTACATTCTTTCTTAAACAAAAAAGTATTGTTCCTATGTTTCAAAAGGTTCAAAATGTATGGTCAACATCACAGACACCTGTGACAGCTTCATCAAAAACTGAATTACCAAAACAACAATAATGGAAACCTAAGGTGGTTTCAAAGAAAAACCAGGACACTGGTCGACCAGAAGCAGGTGCTTCGGGTCACGTATAAGAAACTAATCAGTTTGACCAGTGTGTAGGTACTTCTTGAAGACCTATCGACGATTGCAAAGTTGTTGATGGAGGAGTACTCTGCTTAACTTAAATTTCATGATATAATTTTCTAACCTGTAAATTTTCTGAAACTCTAAACTGTGACATATCCGTGTTGATTGATCAATTTTCGTTCTTTAAAAATTGAAAAAGTCAAATATAGAGTCTTGTTTTTGTGTAAAATAAAAAATCCAAAAATAGAGTTTTTCATTTTAAGGGAGAGAAATGCATGTAAGGGGGAGAAATTGCAAAGATGAATGTTATGGGAAGAAGGTGAATACATGCAAAATATATAAGGAAGGTGAATACAAGCAAAATATATAAAATTTGAGAAATTGATCATTAGGAAATGATGGTACATTTGCTTACGTATCTGACTCATGAATAGAGTAGATGAACGAGCCATAAGATCATTGTTTGATGTGCTTGGTAGACTCGGCAAATCAGAAAGTATTCAGATGTGATATACACTAAATACAAATGCTTGACCAAGTGGACAACATCTTGATGCATATTTCATGACACAAAAAGAAAAATAAGTGTGAAATAGAAATGAGAAGTCACTGTGTATACATGCGTTCATTTTGCAAAGATTTAAACTTGTTTAATTTCTTTATTTTGTCAAACGATCGGTCTTTCTCTGCGTATCGAAAGATCGACCTGATTGGTGTTCGTTTGACGTTCTGTTTTATTTTCTTTGGTATTTCGTATAACTCATCGGACTTTCTCTGCGTGTACGGGAGTACCGACCTGATTGTTGTTGAGTTATACAATTTCAACTTGCTTTATTTTTCTTATTTTGTTAAATTCGATGCCTTATCTGCGTATCGAAAGATCGACCTTAAGGCAGACGATTTAACGTTCTTATTTCTTTTCGCATTGAACACAGTTGACAAAATCATGGAAAATATTATGTGTTGTGAAGTATCACAAGTGCAATCACACAAAAGAAAAAATAAAACAGAAAATGTATGAATATGTCTGATGGTGTGGGGTACACTTGTCAAAACAAATCTAATCAATACCTTAACATATCCAGATGTTATAAGTATATCTGTCTGAGTTTAAGATGGACAAATTATACCAGCAATCAGCTTGACTTGTGAGCTTTAATTAATTGAAATTAAAGTGCGATTCAGTGCGTTATGTTCAATATGATCCCATATAATGATCTTTCTCATACCAAAAATAGTGTGTGATTTTGTATTGCAATTTCATTTCATTTCAGAAAAGTACAATAAGATTTTCGGTGTGTTTTAGCAAAATCTTTGAAAAATCAAAAAGAATTTAGGTTTGTTTTGAGTTAATTTTTTTTTCTAAAAAGTCAATAAAGATTTTACTTCCGCTTTATTTTTTGATCAAATCAACACGTGATACAAATTCAATTTTCAAAAATCATATCTTGGAGTCTCAAAGAGACGTTTTACGCCAAGATTATTTAAATGTTTGAGCAGGTGGCTAAAAAGTAAAAAAAAAATGTCACAACTTCAAGTCTTCTGAAGCTGTTGATAAAAGACCAGAGAGATACACAAGACATCGTCAAGTATTCAAGATCAAGCTACGATCAAGTTGAGGAAGAGTTTGTTTGAAGATTCATTTCATTGGACAAACATATTCTACACTTGAGGGGGAGCTTGATTGAAGATACAGATTTGAAGATGTTGAAGAGATACTGCACACGACGAGGGGGAGTTTGTTGATACATAGTATGTGCGTCATGTGAAGTATCAAACCAAAGTTCAAGACACAAGTTCAAGCTAGGTTCTCTGTTGGGCGAACCTGGAGTTCGGACCTGCCGAACCTGGAGTTCGGACAGGGTTCGGCCAGTGGCTATATATAATGTGTTTGTTCTTTGTATTCAGGAGTTCGGAGGAGCGTGAGAGATTTCCTTAAGTGTGTGTATCGTAAGGTGTTTCTCTGTGTTTGTAATCTGAGTGTTAAACTGATTCTAATTGTTCTTTGATAAATAAAACAATCGGTTAATTACTTGTTTCGTATCCGTATTAGCTAGATCAAGTAGACGATCCGATGCTCACGCATTTTCAATCACCAAGCCCATAAACTAAAATATTATTAAGTATTAGCTCAAACCTAAGTACTTAATAGCCTAATCTAAATGTAATCTACAAATTAATCATCAACCCATTGACATTGATGCTACATTCAAAAAATATATATATAATTAATCATCTCTATTTCTTCTATGGTATTTTTTCTTAAAGTCTTACAGTTGTGCGATTCAAAATTTATAAAATGAAAAGTAACTAATTGACCAATTATACTAATACCAATACGTTTATTTTTTAATTCATAAAGACCATCGTATCGATATTATTTAAATTTTAATAATGATATTTCTTTTATTATTGTGACTTTTTGTCTTATTTTATAAACTCGATCAGAACCAAAATTTTTATGTATGTTTCTATGAAACTAATGAATCTAAAAATTGTGACTCTGTCAAAAATTTGTGTGCCACCTAAAAACATTTCCTAGTTCCGGCCCTAGATACGTCGCCGTAGGGTTTTTACTGATTTACATTCACCTAAATCAGAACATAGGATAAGTTTCATTCATGTCGAACAATCACAAAAATTAACGGCGACTTACAACTCCAGCCCTGCTGTCACAACCACCACAAAATTACGGCCCTCTGCCTACGGCTTTGACCCTGCTAAAACAAAAGCATCGCAACGCCAATTCTGTTTCTCCACTACTGTTCGATTCAACACTTTCTGCTTCGAATCAGGTAACGTAAACAAGTTTAATGCACGAACCGGTTCATACACACACTCACAGATTATTTGCTTGATAATTCGTGTAGCTTCTTATATGGTGCTTTCTAAAGAATATCTAAACAGGTTTTCAGCTTGCATCATCATAGCAAAAAATGGATGCCAATTTCTGACTCTAACGAAGACCAACTTACGTGAGGATACAAGCTAGGGGTTAACAATTCTTCGAATATATATACCTTTTTTCTTGGAATTGAAAGATCGAGCCGAGTTTTTAGGCGTATTTTCGGCTTAAGGGAGAGGGTATGGTTGCATTTTGAAGCCTTGAAACTTCAAGATGCAACCAATCATACTACGTTACATCACAGAGACAAAAAAAAAAGAGTTTAAAGCCTTGAATCCTTTAATTGGAGCGTATCTTTTAAATTTAAAGCCTTAAAGCTTTGTTTTTTTAAAAATGTTTTTTGAAAAAACACGTAAAAGTAAAATTAACTTAAACACAATAAAAATTAAAATTCCCATCAAATAATTAGTAGTACAATTTTTAAAAACTAACAAGCGATACTAAATTAAATAAACATCAAAGAAACACTACAATTTATTTAGGCGATACTGACTACTACGCGTTTAGCTCTGTCTCCGTTAAATGAACATCCATGTTTGCGGCTATGTTGTTATTGAACGAACCGCATCTTCAAGCTGTTGTTGTTCAACGACTTTGAAGCAATAAATTCAAACTCCTAGTCCACGAAACTATCCAAACTACTTGATGAAGTCGGAATCTCTGGTGGAAAAAAGATGTTGGGCATTATATTTTGTGTTGTATAGAAGAAATGTAAAAAAGAAAAGAGATAAAGAAGTAGTGTTTTGTTGTATATAAAATGGGGTGTTTATAGGAATTAATATTGGTGTAAATATATATAATTTGGTCAAATATTACCATTGAACGGTAATATTTTTTGGCCCCAATCTCAGCTAGTCTCCGCTTCATTAAGCAGCTCGATCGAATCAGCAAGGGGGTGGTATGGTTGCTTGGTGAAGTCGCCCCAAGCCGATGAGTGAAACCAAGTGTATACCCTCCTCCCTAAGCCCGAGCCTAATTTTGGCTTAAATCAAGGCCTGCGAAGCCCAACTGATTCTATGTACACCGACCGAGTTTTAGAATTTTACAGGTCGGGTTTCGAGTCTTGAACGTACTACCCTGTTTTTGCTTACCCCTACTCATTTCCCCGTAAGTCTAATTTATAAATATTAAAAATAATAATTGGTGGCACTACACAAATATAGTATTGTGCTTTCTCTGGACGAATCAGGTTATGACTTTTGTTTTATAGGCGAATGAGGTTTTGACACCTATTTTGTATAGATGTCACGTATCCTTCCTCTCCCTATATATTCTCGTTTTCTTTTCTTTGGTTTTTTTCTCCATCGTCTCTTCTTTGCTCTCGATCAGGCATGCCTTTTACTTCGAATCTCATCCGCCTTCCATTCGTTGTGTGTATGGTTTAGGTTTCGTCGATTGCTATGGTAACACCCAGGTTCAATTTGATGCCAAAACACAACGGTTATTAACGTTCAAGTTGGTCCCAGAAAATTTTCGTTCAAAATACATAGTTATCAACCCTAAACCCAACACGTGGGCTTCATTTTTTTTACAAGGTATACCCTTAGGTAGTAATTGACATCCATAAGTTGTTAAACAACCTTTACATGTTCTATAAAACAAAATTGCGGAACGGGTCATTTGTCTTCACGTGATCGGTCCTTCGTAGCATCGATGAGCATCCGTCAAGCTTTTCCTTTACCTACACATACTCACTTTCAATAGTGAGTTTCTAGTGCATAAACAGATATGTAAGTCATAATTAACGGAAAACAACAAGTAAGGTCGGATAAGGTTTCCAGGCGTATCGCCTAGAATCACCCACTTTCTAGGCGATACGCTTGGACTAGTAGGCGTATCGCCTATAAAGTGACAATCTCCAAGCGATACACTTGGAGACCAATTTCCAGGGATTTGGCCGAAATCTGGCATGTTCTATACTTAGCCATATTTTGGCTATCTCCCCTGTTTTACCAATTTTGCACAAGATTTGTTGGAACTTCATTTCTGCCATTAGAATGTCCCAAAAACACATTTTTAAGCATAAAGACTATGCATTTACATACGTTGGCCATGGTTTACATTTTGATAACTAATCCCGGATTCTCCCGACCCGTTTGACCCATTTAGAGGTTCTTTGTGGCAACTTCATTTCTGCCATTAGAATGTCCCAAAAACATATTTTTAAGCATAAAGACTACGCATTTGCATACCTTGGCCATGGTTTACATTTTGATAACTAATCCCGGGTTCTCCCAACCCGTTTGGCCCGCTCGCATCCAAGCCTACAACCTATTGTAACACCCAGGTTCACTTTGATGCCAAAACACAACGGTTATTAACGTTCAAGTTGGTCCCAAAAAATTTTCGTTCAAAATACATAGTTATCAACCCTAAACCCAACACGTGGGCTTCATTTTTTTTACAAGATATACCCTTAGGTATTAATTGACATCCATAAGTTGTTAAACAACCTTTACATGTTCTATAAAACAAAATTGCGGAACGGGTCATTTGTCTTCACGTGATCGGTCCTTCGTAGCATCGATGAGCATCCGTCAAGATTTTCCTTTACCTGCACATACTCACTTTCAATAGTGAGTTTCTAGTGCATAAACAGATATGTAAGTCATAATTAACGGAAAACAACAAGTAAGGTCGGATAAGGTTTCCAGGCGTATCGCCTAGAATCACCCACTTTCTAGGCGATACGCTTAGACTAGTAGGCGTATCGCCTATAAAGTGACAATCTCCAAGCGATACGCTTGGAGACCAATTTCCAGAGATTTGGCCGAAATCTGGCATGTTCTATACTTAGCCAAATTTTGGCTATCTCCCCTGTTTTACCAATTTTGCACAAGAATTGTTGGAACTTCATTTCTGCCATTAGAATGTCCCAAAAACACATTTTTAAGCATAAAGACTATGCATTTACATACCTTGGCCATGGTTTACATTTTGATAACTAATCCCGGATTCTCCCGACCCGTTTGACCCACTAAGAGGTTCTTTGTGGCAACTTCATTTCTGCCATTAGAATGTCCCAAAAACACATTTTTAAGCATAAAGACTACGCATTTGCATACCTTAGCCATGGTTTACATTTTGATAACTAATCCCGGGTTCTCCCAACCCGTTTGACCCACTTAGAGTTTTTTTTTGTGGCAACTACCAAGGTTACCTTCCAGGATTTACCCATCGCATATGGTTTACTACTAGAAACATAATGCAAGCAATATAACATCAAAGCATCTGTATGTATACCCATAGTTAGTTTTATGCTTCCGTTATGAGTCTAGCTTTACACATTACCCACACGCTAAGTTTTTGACAAAGTTCATACAAATTTCACTCTACTTGCCATTAGTTCATCTAATCGTTTTAGTTAATAACAAAACGACCTTTGTTTCTTATTTGACCCGTTAAGACGGGTCCTTGCCCTTGGTTGACCCCAATGCCTAAATCGACCACATATAAGCCTTGGAATCTATGGTTCCTAGAACCATTCGTCACCCATTTACACAATTCATAGTTTATTCTATTAAATTGTAAATACACATTTACTTATCTACTTCATGTAACATAAATAATGTTACACATGCATTTGGTTCCTACAACCATTATCATGTACCCGAATTCCTTAGCCGTTATATGAAACTGATGGGTGGCGGCTGTGTTGCCAGGGAAGCCAGCGCTGCTACCCCCCCCCCCCCCCCAAGAAATGTCAACAACCAAAAACACATTTAAATAGCACTGCGACAAGAATACCCTATGTAAGTCCATTAACAACTCAAACTCAACACGACTAGATCCTAAATAAATTTTATATCCTAACGTAGATAGGAAACCAAACCAAATTACAAATAAAAATAAATATATACAACCGAATAAAATTCATATCGAAAAATACTAATTAATGTATGTTTGAGCTGATATCTTTTCACATGGAAGTACACTAGACCAGCTATTCTATGCGAAATTGTACCGCGAGCTTATACCTTGTGATTAAAGGGTTTCAGGTGTCAAATGTCTCTGTATCATACTTGTTTGATAGCTTTAAGTCTTTATGTACATGCGTTTCCTTCCTGTGATATACCGCGCTTTATCAGTGATCGGCGCAACACATTCAACTTTATAACTTTTTATCCACATCAATTATATTCTGAAATATTTTCCTATTGCTATTTTGATATGATTTTTCTTTTAATGTTATGTTAAATAATTTATTTGTTTATTTATATTTTATAGTGACCATAAGGTAAATTATAAACAGATTCATATATATATACTTGTCATTTTTTCTGCATGACTACAACCGCGCAACACAAATTAAAAAGCTAGTTCATAATAGTTTGCATAGCATGTGATTAGGGTTTAATTACACAATAACTTTTAGTCTGAAAGTGAAGACAAAAGCAAAGAAAAGAAAAATATCTTCTAATCTAAAAGTCAATAAGAACATGAATTGACGAGTATGACCTGCAACGAAAGTTCAACACTAAGATAAAAATGGCAAGAGAATTGGAAAAATTTGTTATGCCATTAATAAAAGAGAAAAATCATGCCTTACAAAATGATTGTATTTGACCCGTTAATTACGAAGTGAAACGTTTTTTTTCCTTCTGTCTGAACGCAATACCAAATAACAATGAATCCAACTATAAATACACCATGACCATCTCATCATTCATCATTATCATTACCATTATCGTTACCAAATAACACAAAATCCAACTATCTTAACAAAAAAAACTCAAATGATGGATATCTTAAGTTTCCTTATGGATAACAATCTCACATTCCCTCTCTTTGTTCTATGCACATCCTTCTTCTTTTTGTTCATCTTTAAGCATTTTAAATCATTTTCTTCAAACAGCCTAAAGAATCTCCCACCAGGACCACCAAAGTTGCCTCTAATTGGAAACCTACATCAAGTGGGCAATAAACCTCATATCTCTACTGCCAATATTGCAAGAGAATATGGCCCTCTCATATCACTCCATTTTGGCAAGCAGCTTGTTGTCATCGCCTCCACACCGGAGGCAGCAATGGAAGTTCTCAAGACTCAAGACCGCTTTCTTTCCTCTCGTGTCGTGCCTACTGCGTTTCAGCATGAATCTCTACTCCCTCACTCCCTCATTTGGTCGGAGTGTAACCAAACATGGAAAAACTTAAGAACTCTTACTCGAACACACATGTTTTCGAACAAAGCCTTAGAAGCGCAATCTGCACTACGAGAGGAAAAGATAGGTCATATGTTGGATTTCTTGCACAGCAAGCAAGGTCAGGTGATTAACATTGAGGATGTAGTTTTTACTACATTATTCAACACACTTAGTTCCATTATTTTCGCCAAAGATTTGATTGTTTTGAAAGATGGCTATGGGAGTCATGATGAGTTGAAAGCCGCACTACATAAAGTAATCGAGTTTGGAGGACGTATAATCGATTTCGGTTCTTTTTTTCCCATCCTGGAGAGATTTGATCTTCATGGAATAAGGAAGGGAACCATGAAGCAGTTTTTAAAGATATTTAGTTATTGGGAGTACATAATAGAAGAAAGAAGATCTCAAGTTAAATCTAAAACATGGTCATCGGAGCAAGCGCAATCGTTTGTGGATCGCTTGCTTGAAAATGGATTCTCAAACAATCAGATTCATCAACTAGTTACGGTATGATTTTCTTCGCTATCTTAACATTAGTTATCCTTTCTCTAATGAACTGAAACTGATGTTTTGTGTTTTCAGGAACTATTTGTAGCTGGAACAAATACTACAACCAGTACTGTTATATGGGTTATGTCTGAGCTAGTGAGACACAAAGAAGTCATGTCTAAAATAGAAGATGAGATGAGAAAAGAAATCAAATCCGATAAAATCAACCCATCTCAACTATCCGATTTACCTTATCTGCAAGCTTGCATCAAAGAAGCCATGAGGTTGCACCCACCAGTGCCTCTTCTTCTTCCACATAAGGCTGCTGAGACTTGTGAAGTCATGAACTACACAATTCCCAAGAATACCAAAGTGTTTGTTAATATGTGGGCTATGGGTCGTGACTCTAAAGTTTGGGATGACCCTTTGTCTTTCAACCCAGAAAGATTTATGGGCTCGAACCTGGATTTTAAAGGCCAGGACTTTGAGTTACTCCCTTTTGGCTCCGGGAGGAGGATTTGTCCAGGTTTGCCATTTGGCGTCAAGAATGTCGAGTTTATATTGGCATCTTTAATTCATGAATTCAAATGGGTTCTTCCAGACGGGGATGAAGCCTCCAAACTAGATATGAATAGCAAGTTTGGGATTGCTATGAAAAGGGAAAAACCTTTGAAGCTAATTTTCGAAAGAAAATAAGAATATAAACTTTCATAATTCATTTATTATGTGTCTGAATGTTAAATAAAGATTTAAAGATTGTATTATATGTAACTTCATGTTATTTTGTGAGTTCTCGAGTTATATAAATAAAGTGGTCCTTAAATAAATTTTTTTTTTTTTGTTTCGTGTGGGTTTTTTCCTTATATTTCTTTCTTTTTATTCGTTTCTATAGATTTCTTTTGGGTCGGTTGTATCTTTAGATGGTCTTGTTTCAGTTTCTTGCTAAATAGGTTATTGTAATAAAATTGTCACCCTTAAAAGAAAAATTAAGGTCATCAAATGGTTTAAGAAAACAATTTTGATAATACCTTTGGAGTGAGGGCCAAGTAATGGTCATTTATATAATCTCTTTGTGAAATCGTAATAACATAAGGGTACGTGGTATATATGGTGTTACGGGTAGTGTTATATTGGTGTTATCATGCCACGTGAACGAAGGATGATGACTAAATAACACCATTAGATGGTGTAATAGAGGTATACATGATGTGTGGTGTTAAGTTAAGTTGCTTTTTATTAATTTAAACAAAAAGAAATTAGAAAAAATTACTTGTCATTATTTAATAGGACGAAACCGACACCTTTCTCCCCTCCACGCACTTGACAACTTCGTGGAATTGCATCTCGCCAAGCCAAAACGCCACATGGGGGCGGTGTTCAACGCTGTGCTTCACGCGTTAAACACCTTCACGCCACTACCACGTAAGCATACCACTAAAAAGGTGTATAAATCAAGCCACCTCAATATGATATCAAAATCCAACAATAAATAGGAAGTAGTTCAACAAACGGATTGCATAGTCTGATTTCTATAGATCAACAAAACACAACACGTACAAATTAAACAACAAAGACACCAAGAAGTGGAACCAAGTGATCATAGTCAACATTTGCATTTTGGGATGACCACTAGAGGCTTTTTCCTTTGTGAAATTATACCAAAGTTTTCAGCCATGTCTAACTTGGAAAGATCTCCCATGTTATCAGGAAGACACCAATCAAAGTTGCGGATTAGCGAAGCCAACATAAGATGGATCTGCTTGATCGCATAAGGATACCCCGGGCACATCCTCCTTCCTACACCAAAAGGTAGAAACTTGAAATCTTGGCCTTTGAAATCCACATTAGAGTTGCAAAACCTCTCGGGTCTGAACGACAAAGGGTCTTCCCAAAGACTTGGGTCTCGTCCCATCGCCCACACGTTGATTATCATTTGCGAATTCTTGGGGACGGTATAGTTCATGATTTCACACTCTTCTAAGATGGCTTGGGGGTGTAGGAGTGGTGCGGGTGGGTGTAATCTTAGTGTTTCTTTAACACAAGCATGCAAATATGGAAGCTGGGAGAGGTGTGATTCCTTGATGGCTGTTGTTGAACCGATTTCGTTATCGAGTTCTTTTTGGATCGCGGACATGGCTTCTTTGTTCTTGATCAACTCGGCTAGTGCCCACTCAATGGTTGAAGCTGTGCTATGTGTTCCTCCTGAAAATAATTCCTGTTTGATAGAAATTTTCTCAGTATTAATCCTAAATAACCAATTTCATTTACTTGTGAATGAATGGATTTGAGTCGTCTACATTGTGACTACATAGAATTTATGGGTTTAGGTTGGTACAGATTAACTTAACAGACTCGGCTTCTAAATTGTCTATTTGTCATTTCTAAATAGTTACTAATGATGATATAGAAATCGTAACAAAGAAAATTTTCAAAATGTCCATATAGCCACATAAATACCTCAATATGTCCATATGACTCTTTTATTTCTCAAAATGTTTATTTCTCTATGATCGTCCGAATTTAAAGTATGTTCGTCGAACTTAGACTATGGTCGCCCAAGCCTAAGGTATAGTCGTCCCAGTCTACAGTATGATCGGCCAAACCTAGAAATCCTCCGATCCTAGATTATTAAATTTCAATAATAAATGTACTTAGACCTGTCTGAGTCTTCCTATGGTCGATTTGACCTAGCTACAGATCCTCTGAACCTAGATTTTCAAATTTGAATAATAAATGTACTTACTTCTGACCGCGTCTTTTAAAGTTATGAAAGATAAACAAAATTTAACTAAAACTAATTCAAAGAGTATAGCATTTATATTTTAAAATTCTCGTATTCATTCATGGTCGAATCGACCACAATCTTAAGTCGATCCATCTTATATTTAGTCATAAAGTTAATATCTTTTGCCATGTGTTCTTTTATTGGTTTGAAATAAAAGTATTGTTAAATTTCAAGTATGGTCGAAAGACCTCGACAATGATCGATTTCGGCCATACTTTTTTTTTAAACGGCTAATAAGATTAAAACACACCAACAAAAAAACTATATTACATTTTGGTTAAGAAAGGAAAATTACATCAATTATTCCACTCTAAGCAAAGAGAGATCCAATGTCACCGAAAATTATCTTAGGTCTGTAAAACCCGCTTTTAAAGGCCTTACTACCGCAAGCCTTCTAAATACACCAAGGGGAAGTGAAAAAAAAATTATCAAATAGAAGTGAGCCACTTATAACGCTTTTTTACGTTTTCTTTACATAACATTATAACAAAACATTTCATTTATATTTCCAAGTTATAGTTATTATACTTGTGAGAACACACGAATTAAAAATATAAGTTAAAAAGTATATAATAATTAGAAGTGAGTCACTTACAACAATAAAATAGAAATAAAGAATCGTTGATCACGTGTTTAAGTTGACTTTTTAATTTTTTATTTTTTTAAAATATGTCTGATTTTTGTCAAAACTAATTAAAATGATTAGGTATTGTCAAAAATGTAATATTAAATAGAATGTGACATAAACTTCTAAGTATTTTAAGTTTTTAATTATTTGTAGAAGTTGACATCCTCATTATCCTATATATATACAATTAAACTTAACTATGTGACAAGATTGTAAGTATTTCAAGTTTTTATTTGTTGAAGTTAACATCCTCATTATCCTATATACAAACTTAACTGCCTTGAACTTTAATTGCATATAATTAGGCCATATATCAGTCTTTAGTGGTGCCACATGCTAACCTATTTATTTATTTATTTATTTATTTATTTATATTTTCTATATATCCATCCAAATGCAATATAGTTAGGATAGAAGTTGATTGTATGCATGTTTGTTTGGGTCGTTACATATTTTTTTATTATTTATTATGTAACGTTATAGCAATGCAACTGTTTTATATATTCGTTTATAAACCGTGGTAACTTGTGGGTTGAAAATCTAGTTAGAAACAATATAATAATTAACAATGAGCCACTTACAACAGCCAACTGGTTAATCTGGAGATCTGAAAACCCACATCTGAGCATGGTATCCAAGAAATCTTGTTCATCATCCGAATCGATTCCTTTTTGGGAAACCCTCCTTTCCTTAATTATATCTTCCCATACACCAAAAGCCTCATTCATAGCCTCTGATGTTTTCTTCTTTAGCCCTTGAGGATCCCACCTTTCAAATCTAGGATAAAAATCTGCCACATTTGGTGTAGTTCCCAGCTTCATCAACCTATAAAGACCCCTTTTCAAACCTCCCCTTCCCTCCTCCTCATCATCACCCTCCAAACCCACAAAATCTTCGGAGAAACAAATGTTCCCAAGAATATTAACAGTCGTAGCAAACACAACCTCCCGAACATCCACCACTTTCCCAAGTTTAGTTTTCAAGAATCCCACCATTTTCTCAACGTTCCTCTCCCTCAAAACCGACTGCGAATCCAGCGCTTTACCCGAGAACAACTCGGTACGACATAATGACCGCAAGAGCTTCCAGTGCTGGGTGCACTCGGTGGCCCAGATAAGTGAGTGTTGTTGCAACCCGTCCTGACCGGCTTTGGGCACCCACCGGTATGTAGGGAGGCGGTCGTGGGCTCGCATGACCTCGGTTGCAGCCACGGGAGATGAGGCGATGACGAACAAATGGGTGCCAAGTTTCACGGAGCATAATGGACCGTAGGAGTGGGATAAGTGGGTGAAGTAGATGTGAGGGCCTTTTAGCATGTAGGGGAGGTTGCCGATGAGTGGTAGTGAATATGGGCCTGGTGGAAGGTGGCTCGGTGACGTCAGCTTGGTTCGTGTTCGGATGAAGGTTATTAGGGCAAAGAGTGGTGGGAGGAGGAGGAGGAAGAAGTGGTAAGAAAACATGGTGGATTTTTTGTGGAGTCAATATGGGAACTTTAGTTGTGATTGATGAATGAGGATATAAATGTAAAGGAGATCAGTCGGCCACTAGATACCATCGCCACCGTTTTTCCTTATTTATCATAACAAGTCTTTAAGTATTCGTGCTTTGGCAGAGTTAGTCCCCGCCCCGTCTAATACCCAACGGGTACATGTAAAAGAAACTCGTCGGATACGGAAAACCCGATGGGTATCCATTTAAGAAAAGAAAAAAGATCCACTTTATAAAAAGTCGGAAACATATAACCATAATAAGTCAAACATTCAAGTTTTATAATTCAATCCCATAATAATAGGGTTCTTATAGGGACACCCCCTCTTTTTGTAATACACCACCTTAAAACGTGAAGGATAGGGCTATCCTTCACGTATAGTGGGGGTGTAAAAATAAATTCTCACGTTTAGTTCTCTCATTTACCCCTCAAAGCAGCAACTCCAGTCAACTGACAGAGTTTGTCGGAAGTTTTTTATCCTTCACGTAAGTGCTCACGTTTAAAGCCATCCTTCAACCCTCAAAACAACAAATATTCACCTTTAGAGCTCTCCTTCACCCCATAAATATATAACTTAAAAATTATAACATAATTTTAAGTTATAAACTTAATGCTCTATGGTATATACCAAGGTTGCAGAAATCGTTTGGCGGTAGCTTGACGGTCGACTGGTGTTAAGCGATTAATCGTATTAATCGTGATTAATCAGCGATTAATCAGAGACCCTAAATTATTACAAACCCTGGAAAACCTAGGTATTTTAGTAAAATACCTATATAATATTTTTTGGTTGTCCAACTTTGATTTAAATTTAACTTTTTATCTCTCAATAATTAATAAGTAAATAAGTAAATAACCTTAAAAAGATATAAACTAGTACTTATATAAATGTTTAAGTCAAAAGCTACAATAATAATAAAGTCGACTACATTTAATAATCCCAAAAAACAAACACATTTAAATCAAAAACTACAATTTTTAAGTTTTTATTTTTTTAATTTAAAATTTTGGCTAACCGTCAAGGCCGCCAAGACCGCTGTCACACCCCCAATTTCCACTGACGGAGTATAACCGTGTGGGATGTGAACCAGACCAGGATCCAAGACTTTAGTTACAACCAAGCCATAACAGTAAATTATCATAAGATAAAGGATGTATTACAAAAACATAAGTTAGTTTAGAAAATCAGCGGAAGCAAATTTGGTGATTACAAGTTTGAAATACAAAATGACAAGTTCGAAGAGTTTTGAAATATAAATTTCCCAAAAGTGTGCATGATGAGTGTACTGCCGCCATCCGTGCCATCCATGAATCCACCTAATGACCTGAAAAGCATTCAACAATCAAGTGTCAGCCAAGGCTGGTGAGTTCACTAAGCGGTCTACCCGTCACAAGTAGACCTAAATTTTTATGATCAAAGAAAGGTAAAACACAATCAATATCATAAGACCAGTAAATTCCATATCGTAGGTAGCTAGCCTATAGTTATGTACACCTGAAATTGTTCGTAACCGAAGCTAACAATGTATTGATAGGGAAAACCTATGAACCTTGCCTTCCCGTGTCTTGAAGGATCACGGAGGGTAGGCTAACATTGGTCTCAGTACGACCGCCAGTCGGGAGGGTGCATCCCGTGCACCGCTGAGCGGGGGTGTCAATCCCCAGTAGTACTACTCAATATTACCTCGCTACTGTATATTAACGGCTCGAATGTAAGGACTTTTTAATAAATAAGTTCAATTCAGTGTCACATATGATATTATGTCGGAAATTTACCCAGTAAGAAAACCTTACCGTTTGGGTCACCATCCTTACCGGATGTAACCACTTGCGCGTTATCGTCCCTGAACGGACATAACAATAATATAAATGAACTCACCTTAGGGGGCACTGGTACACAGCAAAAGATTCAACAAGTCGGTCACACACAACCTGTTTGGGTAAATATGGCCTAAACGGGTTAGGAGGTGTCGCGAGGACGAAAATAGCAATCTTAGAACCTAAACATGTTTCATGTAGTCACACAAGTCATATAATGCATACACAAGTTTCAGATTGAGAGAATTTCAAAGAATTGCCATTTTGGTCAAAGTTGACTCAGAAAGTCAACTTCAACACTCAAACTAGTGGCATAGTCAAAATCTACATACTTAGGAGTTAGGATCTCAACTTTTGCAGGCTTAAACTACATGTTAAACATGACTTGTTGCAAAAAGAATCAATCAAAAACATCGAATAACGAAGAAGTTATGCACATTGCAAGTTGACCCATTTGGCACATAGTTAACTAGTTCATGAAAATTTGAAATTGGCATAACTCTCTCAATTTTTGGGTTTTAAACCTCAAATGCTCCAGATCCTATATTTAATATGTGTACATCAATTTCAAATAGCAAACACCCCAACATAATAAGGTTTACATGTCCGACCCGTTAGAAAAGTCTACTTTTTAAAATTCCAAACAGCTTTGAGTACCTGTTTTGCAGCAGCAGTTTGGGTGACCAAACGAAGGTTTTAGAAGGCGTATAAATAGCCGTTGTAAAGCTAAGACATCCTAGTTTATCACCCAACAAGAATCAATCATGTTCGATCAAAAATGAGCAAGTTATGGCTATTGAAAGTTGACCAAAAATCAGTTTTGTTGCAGAAGGTCAAAGTAGGCAAATTGAATTTGATTAATCCATAATTTGATCAAAGCTTGGAGTTTGTTTACCAAAACCTCCAGATCTTAGTTTTAATATATAAACATCATTTACCAATAGCAAACTCGTCAATAAAACAAGATTATCATGCTCAACCAAAAAGCAAAGTCCACTTTTCACAGAAAAATACAGCTTTGCACACCTAACTTGCAGCAGCTATTTGGATGACCAAACGGACGTTGTAGAAAGTGTGCGAGTAGCCGACTCGAAGCTAAGACATAGTACTTTACTAGGGAAAACAAATCAACTGATTCGGAGCAATATTGAGTTAGTTATGACCTCTGCAAAATGGCCAAAAATTCTGGCCGAATCTGTCCAAATTTTATAGTTTGTAAAAGTTTTGGTTTTCTAATTTTAAGCAACAATTTGGTCATCCAACACCTACTAACAGATTTATAATCATGTTAACATGTAATTTCTGTCCTAAACAAATTCATATCCAAATCATAGCAAAATCTCATCATGTAGCTAGCATACAAGGGCAAAAACGTCCAAATTTCATAACCAACACCCAATATTCATAACAAGAACATTCATAGCTGATTTTAACTCAGTTTCCAGCCCTAAACCCGAACCCAAATCTGTCCCCAATTAAACATATAGCACATCTCAACTTGACACATGAATTAGGAGCATAATAGCTCACCATTTAGCATAAGAACACCATAGAACACACATGCAACAACAAATTTCAGATTTGGAGTTTTAGGGTTTTTACAAACCTTGAAGAAAACGAAAATGGAGGAGGATGAGATGGAGAAGAAGCTTCCTTTAGCGTTCTTGAGCCTTGGGGAAGCTTGGAACCTTGAATCCTTGCTCGATTTGAAGGTGGAAGTCGAAATTTTGAAGTATGTGTGTGTGTGTTCTTGAACCGTGAAGAAGAAGAGAGAAAGAGGGAGATGAGTGAATGGGAAAGGGGGAGGGGGTTTGGGCAGATTTTGATTAAGTACAATTTACCATTTAAGCCCCTCAAGTTTCATTTTTTAAGCATAAGGGTATAAAACTCATTTTAAGTGGGTTTTTAACAAGAACTTGTAAAGTAAAAATTCTAAAAATGTTTTCAAGTGTTTTTAACCCATTTAACATGTAAGATTTAGTCGGGTTACATAAATTTATCATTGATACATAAAAATCCAAATTTACCCACAAAGCCCGGTTTCGCATAAAAATACAAATTTTTCACAATTAACACATAAAGTCACGAAATAAATTTACAAACCAAGTTACCAAGTCAATTAACAAATAAACATAAATAAACACGAAATCATTCAAATAACGAGTCTCGGGTTCGCTAACGAAACTAACGGAACTAACGGAAAAAGTTAACGGAGAATTTGACGGTTGTCACAACCGCCAAGGACCGATGTTGACCGTTGTTGACCAACTGACTGTTAAACCATTAATCGTAGACAGCAAGAGACCGCCAAGCGATTAATCAATGATTAATCACCGATTAATCACGATTTCTGCAACATTGGTATATACTAACAGAAAATTACAATAAAATAATAAACGCATGTAAAACATGAGTCAGTCGGATAGTTATTTAATAAAAAAATATTTAATTTATTAAACATAAACAAATAAGTATTTAAATTGAAAATTCTTCATTATGATATGTTATATACGAGCTTTTCAATTGGCGCGTTGCGGCCGGAAAAGCGGAGGTTTACCGGTGTTGATATGCATAAAATAACAAACAATCAAGAGCATCATCACCTAATAGGCTAAGCATTTGATACATATCATAACCGTACCAAAATAAGCCATCTGCCAACAACGGGTAGTGAACAATGCCATGCCTAATGTTTTCAGGAGTTTATACATGGATACATACTAAACCAAAAGAGATGGGTGCTAATGTGCGGAAGGCAAGTATGCCCTCCATTCGCCAAAAGCGTACATATACTATTTAACCCATTGGGAGTACCATATTCTAGCAAATGGTGGTTAACATAAGACTGGATCTATCTCCTTCAAAAAGGGTTCCCAATGGGTGCCGTCTACGGCTAACGGTATGCCTGCTACGACTCATGTTTCAGCTTCGCTTTGAGTTTGAGTTTTTAGGTCTGCTTGTAGCCTCCACAGATGCATCAGCGGTCGGTGGTTTTGCTCCAGTATTAACATATGAGGACATTAGCATAGTTTTTTTTATAGCAGTTAATTACACAAAGAAACAATCTAAACAAAAGAGTGTGTATGTGCTTTTATCTGTTTTAGTTACCTTCGCTATCATCTGCTTTCCGTTTCGCTGCAATTGCCTGCTGTTCTGGCGCCACCTGGCCGTCCACATCACTGGCCGGTGGGTCTGCGTTTAGAGGCACGTAAAGGCTAGTCGTGCTATCAAATGATACATGATCAAAATCTTTAACTGTTATTGTGTAAACCTGGGTAAGCGGTAGCAGTTCCTTGTGATCCGTAAACCCTTTTTCGCTGTACATATCATAACAACGGACGCCAATCATTATTAGCACACCCTTGTCAAAGATAGTCACATTGGCTGACTCTGCAGATACAACCCAATTAGAGAAATGTTTTTGTGAGATTAATGAAGTGGTTGCTATTCATGAACTACATAAAGAGAGAAGGTTTTTCTTATTGTGTTGGATATATGTGTACTAATAAGAAACTGTCAGATTTACAATAACTATTAAACACCTAAATAATATTTTAAAGGATCAAAACAACCTAAGAAAAAAATAACAATTAACTGTCCTAAATAAACACATAAATAGAAATATATAAATTGTAAATGTACTCACAGAGATTAACTTTTATGTAGCTAATTGCACGTGATCAAGTCTGTTAAAGAAAAAGATATAAATAATGAAAATAATAAGAGCCAAAAAACTAAGAACAATAAGTAAAAGGACCTAGGCATGCCGCCATACTCTATATTAAACTAAGCCGTAGGATTTTTGGTTGTAAATTAATGTGGCTATCTAATATATATCTACATTGACGCATCTGCATACGAACCGAAAAAACGAAACGACCTTTAGCAGCAACGCGCTATAGGCCGTCTAAATATGAACAATGAACAATTCTACGAAATTAACAAAAAACAATATACCGAAAAGGATCAAGAACTTTCAAACCCTTGATGATTAATCATCCACCATTCATTCTACTTCAAAATTAGGTATGAGAAGAACAAAGGCATGAATCCAAAAGAAAACGCCGGAAATTTTGATTTTTCTTGACAACCTAACATAAGAACAACATAATGCAGGACATTAAGGCAAAAAATATTGAATATTATCAACTAAAAGGTGAAGAACAACATGTATGTGATAGAAATTAAATTATACTTCCAACATTTTGAATTCTATGATGTCCACCACATATCAAATCCTTTTGGCTTTTGCAACAGTTTTGAAGAGACAAAAGCTTTCTTAAAAGAAATGAACAACTATGAGAACTTACATGGACTTGAACTTTGAACTTTTGAAGATCCAATCTATGATTCTACTGAAACAAATTCACAAAAACCTTTAAGTAACTTAACAAAAGTAGAAAATAAAAAACTACATTACCTCTCGTTCCATAGGTTCGAGGGGCTCGAAACCTCACAAAACAAAAGCATATTTGCAAACAGCTCTCAGTTCGGGTGCTTGGCGTCCTCCGTGTCGTACGTCTACTCCAGCATTTTAACCATATCATATCTACCGTCAAAGTGTAAATCAGACCAACGATTGAAGATCCTACAACATTAAAACAAATTTATAACCTAAAATTGCAAAGAAATATAGCAGCATGTAACAATATTCGTTGCTAACAAAATTAAAACAAATTTATAACCAAAATTTGCAAAGAAACATAGCAGCAACATGTGACATTATTCATTGTTAACCCTACCGACGATTTAGAATCATGATTTAAAGGGCAAAAACACATGGAAGCAATACAAATGGAAGTAAATATGACATTTAGGAATTGTGCAAGAAGCATACCCATAACCCTAAACAAAAGCACCTAAATAGCATATCAAATCAAAACAGCTGAGGGAGCAACATACCTATAACCTGCAACAGAACAACAAAAAAGAAAGACATATTAGAATCATGATTTAAAGGGGCAAAACACATGTTTATCAAAACATTTAAATTAAATTGCAACATATTACACATTACAACAGCAGATGATGACAGGAGAAAATTCCTCTAAAGAGAAAATAGGCTTAAAAACATGGTATGATAACATTCTTGAAATGAACAAACCTTTAATTTGCCAAACCTGTATTCAGCAACTTTTTTTACGCATGAAAAGTTGTTTCTTTTACATTTATTCAAAGGTGAATTAAAACATGTTCAAGAAAACTAAAAATATTAGTCAAACCACTTAAGAAGTTGCTCAAGACAATTTCTCTAAATATCTAATCCCGTCGATTTCAATTTAGAAGATCCAAAAGAAAATGTGAAAGTGGATAATTTCTTCAGTTGAACAGACCTTTGACTTTCACTTCTAGGGTCTAAAAAAAAGTAAACCAAATTTTTTTTACCATATTTCATAATACCGTTTCATGTGACTTGAGCTCACTTTTGGTTGTAACATCTATTGTTCAACATATTTATAAATCTTCTTTTCATAAAGAAGATGATTTCATAGAAGAATTAATTATACAACTTTTGTCATATAGAACATTCCATTAGTTTTTTATTTCAGTGAAAAAGATAATTTTATGAAGGTAAAAAGTAAACATGAGTAACTCGACGCACATTTTAGTGTTACCTCATCTTTGCAATACAGAAAGGTTTGTATTGAAAAGGACCTGATTACCTGACCCACATATTGAAGTGAACTTCTGATTGAGCTTGTTCTAGTGTTGTCACTTACATCTGCAAAGCACCAAGCCAATTCAATTATTCAAGAACAATTGCCCACATCCATGAGACAGAATTCTCTGTGATTTAAACACACAGTATATTGTAAGAATTAAAGAAAGCACAAAATATAAATTTTATCAAACGAAAGCAGAGAGATAACCACAACACAGAAAATGCAACTCTCAAATATAACCTGCACAAAAATAAAGTCCTTTTAGATTCGTAATACCCAGATTTATGTTATTCGTAATCCGATGTTTAAATCTATGTGTAGCATCCAAATATTATTTCTATACTATTGATCAGAATTTAGTGATTATCTATACTACATGAAGGAAAACAACCAAGAAATCCGGTCACTTTCTAATTATTGATAAAAGGTTTGGTATTGGTTGCAGTTATAGGTATGGAATCTGTACAAAATTTTTTAATAATGAATTTGTAAGAGCTTACTTTGAGCTGGGAGATGTTTTTTTGTTCAAGGACAACTTTTGTTGTTCACCTTCTAGCGCTCTAGCATACCTGCTCATTTAAAATATTATTACTCCCTTGAAGCAAGCAAAATTACATATGAATACCAAACACACTTACAAATCGGAGTGCAGAACCTCACCGAAGTCTAAACGCAATCACACCATCTCTGCCCGAGTTGTGGATGGGGGTCATCTCTTCCAGTCAGATCAGAACTATTATTGGCTTTACAACTAAATAACAAAATTACAAAAGCTTTACAACCAAATAACAAAATCATAAAAGCTTTACAACCAAATAACAAAATCATAAAAGCTTTACAACCAAATAACAAAATCACAAAAGCTTTACATCTAATGGACTATATTTTGAAGATATTGTATCAGACAATTGAAGATTATAGTATATTAAACTAATGAGAAGAAACAAAGCATGTTGTGCTCAACGATGACACAAAATCAGATTCTCGATCATTTATTCTCGTGTTTGATTTTGAGTTTAGAGTTTTCTAGGGTTATAATAGAAGGTAGAAAGGGACAATACATTTGAAGACCTGGAATCGCTCACATGGAAGAGAATAAGGCGTCTAGGCTTGAGGCTTAGAATCGGCGATGAGGGTTTCAAACCCCATCGTTAACCACCGTAATTTGGATTGTAGGTTTTCGACCTCTGTTTGGGACGATTGGATGAAGAAGACAGATCTATTATTTCGATGACGCAGAGAACCCTTCAATCTCTAAGAACCTTGCAAACAAAAGACAAACAACTGTAATCAGCAGTGAAGAACATCGATTATGGGTAACTAAAAGAGTAGAAGATGAAATCGAACCCAGAGAAAGAAAGGACGGAGTGCTACGGTGGTTCTGCCGGAGGCGATCGAATTTCTTTGTAGATCTTCTTTTTTACTTTTAGAGAGAGAAAGAGGATGGGATTGGGAGAGCATACGGGCTTTTTTTTTTTTGAACGGCCAACGAATAGAATAAACCCAGGTACTTCGTACGGGGTGACCCAATGGCTAAAGGCCACCGCCAGCTGGCCCAACCCAGCCGTACGGAGCCCTTAAGCGTCCATGTGACTCCAGTTCCGGGGGAAAACCCGCTAACCCGCCCGCCCGTAGGCACGACGGCGAATTAACGGTAAAACCCGGTCGCCTCAAGGATCGAATCCGGGTCTCCCCGGATCTCCTATCATTGGCCTCCATACCAATGGACAAATAATGTCATTAGTGAGGATAGAACTTGGGTCCCTAGGAACACAAGCCAAAGCCTCAACCAACTCCACTAGATGCCATTGGTGAGCATACGGGCTTTGATGAGAGGAATCAGTATGCTCTGTGGCTTGGTTTTACACGCTAGCCCCTCACAGCCACACATATGAGTAAGATAAGATTATGCATAAGAGACTTGTAATGTACAACACAATAAAGCTTACAAAAGTTTTGTAATGTTATATAGGTTAATGATATATATTTTTAATTTTCTTATATATCAAAATTTGTAAAAATTATAAATATGATAATTTTTTAAAAGAAAAATAAATGGCTCAGCTCGGCTTGGTTTTTAACTAAAATTGTATGTTTCTTGTATTTTGTTAATTATCTAATTTATAAAACAATACTAAAAAAAATTTAATTTTTTTTTTTGACCTAACCTTCACGTATAGAGCTCTACGTGAGGGTTCTTAGACATCCCCCCGACATTCTCTGACGTTGTACTATCATGCTCTGACAGTTATACGTGAAGGATAGGTTTATCCTTCACCCCTTAATTCTTACACCCCCTCTATACGTGAAGGGGAGGGAGAAATGCAAGCTATTTTATTTTGGCACCCCTCCTATACGTGAAGGAGAGCCCTATCCTTCACGTATAGAGCTGGTGTATTGAAAAAAAAGAGAGGGTGTCCCTAAGAAACCCCTAATAATAATAGCAAAAAAGACAATCACCATGTTCTTAAGTTCGTAAAAAAAATTAACTAAATATCAAAATCCACGAAGCTCAGACCCGATTCATCGTCTTTTATAACTTCAAACTTTACAAGATTTTTTATTTATTTGAATGTGCACCTAGCAATAAAAAATAAACAAATATAAGTATTATTACAAAATATTTGTTGGAAAAAATAAAGGACATATATATATTATATATTCGGGTTTTAAACGAGGGGGATAATGCCATGCCCGTACCCGACCCGTCCCCGTTTCTGGTTTTAAAAATAATACCCGTCCCCGTCCTATTACCCGTTACGACAGGTAATACCCGCCCCATTCAGGTCGGGTACCCGCGGGTACCTACTGTCACGGGTAAAATATGCATCCCTAGGCACAGTAAGCTACATCTCTATAATGCAACGTAAAGATAACAAAAATGTTATACAACTAAAAATAATAGAAACAACCATACGAACCACAAAAAACTATATATATACCAAAAAGTAATTGTATAAAGTTAAACTAAAACGAAGGAAAAACTACACGTGAACAATCAAAAATTATACACCGAAACGCAACTACATAAAACTAAATTAAAACGAAGTAAAAAACAAAACACGAACATTCCAAAATTTACAACGAAAAGTAATGGTGTAAAAGTAAGCAAAAACTAAAAACAAAAATGAAACAAAAAAAGTCACTTGTGGCAATGCCGGTGGACCACATAGATATAGTTTCGTTAGTTTCATGTTCAATAAGAAATGTTAGCTTAAATTATTTATTGGTCATCTTTTTTCTAGGTACATGTTCGCAAACACGGTTTGGAGCGTTATTGGCCAATGGTCCAATTTATCTCCTGTTTTCTTTTTTCTGCTTAGGACGTATTGAATCCGCCCTCCTTGGGTCATTTTAATCGAAGGAAGGCTTTGGCGATGAGGACGGTGCTTACTACGGCGATATGGTGTGTTTGGAAGGAACACAACGGAGTTATTTTCAACTGCAAAACTCCCTCAGTTCATCACGTAATCAAGGAAATAAAGTCATGGAGTTTTCTTTGATTTTCTACTAGAATTTAGGGTGAGAGGGTGGACTAGAGTAATTGGAATGCTTTCTCTATGTAATTCCTCTTTTCATTTCTCTTTGTTTTGTATGTTTTGGTGGTTTCCCTAGCCTCTTGCTAGGGGCGTTTGTTGAATGAAGTTGTTGCTCTAAATAATATTTTTTTTAACAACAAAAATTTTTATTAAAGGGGCTAATAAGAAGTTAAAACCCCAAAACAGAAAAACGTACAAAACAAAAACACATTCCAAGCTAAACTAAAAAGTCATCATAACCAATGGACAAAACAATTTAACCAACATCAAAAAACACACAATTGGGGCCATTCAATTCTTTCCTTTTTCATTGTTCTCGTTATCAAGGAAACTCGTTGCTTTAATCTCATCCATGATCTTTTCTGGGCTTGTTTGCACACCATTGAACATTAGGGCTGTGTTTGGCGCGCCATAAGCTAGCTTATAAGCTAGCTTTTTGACGTTACCAAACGGAGCTTTTTTTAATAAGTTAGCTGTTTTTAAAAGCCCCGTTTGGTAACGTCAAAAAGCTAGCTTATAAGCTAGCTTTTGAAAAGCTAGTTGGAGTAGCGTTTCAACTAGCTTTTATAATATTTTCAGTTTTACTCTTCCCTAACTTACAAATAAGTATCTTTATTTACATTTATGACATGTACTTTTATGTCATTTTATATTTTTAAGCTAGTTTATCAGCTAGTTTTTACCAAACGCTATTTTTTATCAGCTAGCTTATAATTTATCAGCTAGCAGCTAGCTTATCAGCTAGCAGCTAGCTTGTCAGCTAGTTTATCAGCTAACAGCTAGCTTATCAGCTAGCAGCTAGCTTTTCAGCTAGTACGCCAAACACAGCCTAATAGTAGAAAAATTTAATTCCATTAGTCACAAGGACTCAGTTGGCAACGAAATGCAAACCTCATGTAAGATTTGTTAAATAATAGAGTAAATTAAAGAATGTCCTTTATGTTTTATAAAAATCACGGATTGGGTCCTTTAAATAACCTAATTACACCAGACGTCCTTTAAGTTATATGATTGTTTCAAAAAAGATCATCTATACTTAACTCCGTTAAAAAGGTCAGTTAATTGAGGGGTAGTTTGATATTTTACAATCCTTTTTAATAAACTAAAAAAAAATACCGCTTCTTCTTCCACCATATCTGCTTCAATTAGAACTAAGAAACAAAAACAAACAAAAAAACCTAGTCTTTTCCTTTCCTGATCATCGACGCATACATATACGTCACACGATTTCGTGTTTTCACTTCAAAACCATGTACGAATCATCTTCCTCACGTGTGTTTAATCTCAAAATCATGTTCAATCATCCATGTTTGTTTAGTTTATAGTATTTCGAACCTAGGGTTAAAATCGATGAATATCTCACTCGTGGTGATTGATTCTGGTTTGATTTTTGCTAATTTAGCACACGAAGTAGTGGTTCAATCATGCTTCCATGTTTATGTTTAGCTATACTTAAAAGTAAAAAAATTCGGACCTACAACTTGTAATTTTTGGGTTTTCGATTTTTGCAAATGTAGCACTCGAAATAATGTTTCAATCTTGATTTTGTTAGCTTTTTTGTGATATAAAATTATGAAATAGTTGTAATCATGAATGAATGGAGATTAGGTTTTCTAGTTCTCTATATTTTGTCTGCAAGTTCATGGTTAGTGTAGTACAATACTTATTTATTTGCCGTCATTGATTCTCATGTTAGGAGCTTCTCAAACGCTGAAATTTTTGACCAAAAATCTCACTTTGGTTTGGTTTGATTCTTTGAAAATTTTGGAGTATGACCTAACAGAGCTAGCTATGTGAATTGGATTCATGTTTCTGTGGATCTTTTTTTTTGGGTAGTATATGACTATGGATGCTAATTTAGTTAAAGAGCACGATGGTGGTGGCGGCGGGGGGTGGTTGTGGAGGTGGTGGTGGACGGTGGCTGTAGTAGTGCCAGTGATGGTTGTGGTGGTGGATTAAAGGGGGTTTTTTTGTTTTATTAAAAACTAGGTTAGTAACCCGTGTACTACACGGGTTGAATAAATATTCATAATATGAGATAACTTTAAAAAAATTGATATGAGATTTAAAAATTATGAATGATATAACTATGAGATCATATCTAATAATTATTTTATAGTAGTTAAGTAAAAAATACATTTTTTATAAAATATAGTAAATTAGAGTATTTTGTGTATCGTAGTTGGAAAATAAATTGCTTAATGGTTTACTTTAAAATATGTTGAGAATTACAATAATAAAAGTTATAATTATTTAAGATTACTTGAATTTTCAGAGAATGTCAAATGATAATTAAAACATGTTAAAGATGATAATTGAACTAATAAAAGTTATATTTCAGAATATAAAAGGGTGTTTGACATTTTAATATATTAATTGAATAAATCAACCACCCTAATATATAATATTTATATATTAAAAGTTATAATATATAATATTTATAATCAATAAATAATAGTAACTATTATTATAAATAAAAAAATTGAGTGTTACATCTCTTAATATTAGAAAATTCAAATAACTTATGTAAATTTGGTAAGTTAGTTAATAAATAATTTATGTAAATATATACTTAATGAATATTAATAACTATTTATAATTAATTTTAATTAAATGTGATGTTGAATTTTAGATTTAGAAAGTTGAAATATTAAATTTGGAAAGTTTAAATTCTTAAATAAAGAAAATTTAAAATTGAGTGTGGTGTTGACAAGTGGACAAGCTTAGGTGGAGACTCTAGAAAAATGACATGTGGCACCCAATTTATTGCTTTATTAGAATGAAAGAAAAGATGATTGTTAAATACCAAAACTACCCCTCACTTAACGGACTTTATTAACGGAGTTAAGTATAAATGACCATTTTGAAACAATCATATAACTTAAAGTACGTCTGGTGTAATTAGGTTACTAAAAGGACCCAATCCGTAATTTGTATAAAAAATAAAGGACCTTTTTTTGTAATTTACTCTGAAAATATGAAAAATGGACTCAAATAGTTAAAAATCGTATACCTCATGAACGCAAATCGAATTTATACAAATTATTTGAGTATATCGGTTTGAATATTGTTGTGTTTATATATTACAAGTTCAAATCTCAATATCTTTTTTTTTTCAATTCAACATTTTTTTATAAACTTATTATGTCTGACTATTTTTTTATATAAATTTGTTTTATACATTGCATCGGTAATTTCAACCGTATAACATGTTGTTCAAACATGCTCTATTTTATAATGTTTTATATATTTCAATATGAAATGTGTGTTGATGTATTTTTCTATTTTTTCTGGCAAGTTTTTTATATTAAATAATGCTTTATATTTTGTTAGGGCCGAGTTATGCAAAATCTTATCAATTAACTTTCTATACCCTGGTATTCTCGTTGTTAGAATTCTTTTAATACTATTTTTTCTCGAGGTTTTCCCGATGTAACGCGCTGTGTGTTAGAAAACTAGTTATTATTATTTACACTATGTTCCTTGAGGTGATTATAGGGATCACTAATTATTTATTTAATTGTACAATAAACCAAGCAAAATGTTTGGATTGTAGTGTTTTTCATCTAACATTTCTTGGACACACCATCTAAGTCGTTCACTATTATACAGAGTAGACTAAACATGTGACTTCACACATATTAAAAACATCATGGACCGTCATATTATGAGTGGTACATAATACATGCATGTGAATTATTATATTCGGTATAAAAAATGCGATGTGAAATGTTGCTATTTATAGTAAGAAATTAAATGTCGTGTTTTTCTTTATTTTTTAATGTTTAATTAACTTATATTTATAATTAAATCTTATTGTTATTTGTTAAAAAAAATATTAAAAATATGATTATTTTTTAAAATGTGTTAAAAATATATATATATATATATTTAAATATTTGTTAAAATATGCTAAACATAAATACAAATGTTAACAAATATTTACAACCTAAGAGCATTCACAGCCCGTTTGGTATAATTTACGTGAGTGTACTGTTTAAAATTTAAGGTTTAGTTGTATATAGTTGGGAGTGGAGAAGAGAAAAAAGATATTGAAAAAATGTATATCTAATAAAAAACTGTGAATTCTATAAAATTTGTGGTTTGGTTGTGTATAGGGACTATTTATATAGATATAGATATAGATACTTTCTCTATTCTTTATATACTTTAATAACAACTAAATCATTATCTATATCTTTATACTTTAAAATTTAAGATTTACCTTAAAAATGTCTTATTCATCCAGTCTTCTACACAAGTCTTTACCATCCAGACACTTATTCATCCAGCACTTAATGAAACAGATTGAACCAAACAGCCCCTAAGTCAGATTTTTATGCAACACTTGTAGTTTTCTCAAAATTTTTGCAAACTCAATTTGATAGAAAAATAAAAATCTTTCAAAGTGATGGAGGAACTGAGTTTGTCAATCGAAAAGTCAAGCAATTTTTTGACCAAAATGGCACCTTCCATCGGTTATCATGCCCTTATACACCTCAACAAAATGGTTGTGTCGAGCGTAAACACCGTCATACTATCGAAATTGGGTTAGCTATGCTCTTCAATGGACAAGTTCCAACTAAATATTAGGTGGAAGCCTTTACCACCGCGGTCTTTGTTATCAATGGACTACCGACTAAGATTCTCTCCAACAAATCTCCGTTTCACATATTATTTTCACAAAGTCCAAGATATGAATTTTTTGTGTATTTGGATGTCGGGTTTTTCCATATCTACGTGACTATGTGGATCACAAGCTTGCTCCTCGTAATCTCCCATGCATATTTTTTTGCTATAGCTCTCAACACAAAGGTTTTAATGCTTTGAACCAACAACCAATCGTGTGTTAATTACGCGACATGCGAGATTTGATGAGCAGACATTACCATTTGTGAATAACACAAACTAGATGTGAACAATGCGTTTCTGCATGGCTCTTTTGACGTCCACTCTCAAACTTGGCACCAGGAGGGGTCTCGCATCGGATTTACTCATGAACACATTGTACAACAAAGATAACTAAGAAGCGGAAATTAGAAAAAAAAAATTATATAAGCCAAGTACAACAGTAAGGAAGATAACAACATACTATAACATCTAGATCTTATCTATATCTATGCCAGTCTACTACCAAGTACTTTATGATAGCTTGGTCATCTAATCTGCGCTCACCAGAGCCCTTCCCGACCTTGTTACTTTAAACATCACCAATACATGACATACATATATTTTTGGAAAGGTCAGCTTACGCTGGTGGGTTCTAAGTAATTAAAATTTTTACCATTACCTTGAAAGGTTACCTCAAACATTTGGGCGTAATGGCCCCTCTTTATAAACATTTAATAGGTATAAAACATAACAGGATTATATCAAAACATTTAAATCATCAGTATTAAAAATTATTTAATACTCGAAAATATACCTCAAACATTTGGGCCTAATGACCCCCTCTATATAAACATTTAATAGGTACAAAACATAACAGGATTATACCAAAACGTTTAAAACATCAGTATTAATTATCATTTAATACTCTAAAATACACTGGGCCTCCGGGACCCATCCTCTGTGCAAATAATCATTACGTATAAAAGAGTTATACGAAACATTATAAGCAAACCTCATTTTTACTAAGCATTTTCTATCTCGGGACTACTTTAGTCCCTTCGGGTTGTCGTCGCCACCCGACCTCTTGAGTAACCATCGTCACTCCGGTGGATTTTCATCCTCCGCTTGAATTGTATATTTCCCCTCTTACCCTCCTCTTAGAAAAATCTTTGCTTAGATTAAAACCTCTTTAAAACCTCCTCAAAGTCCATTTAAATAACCTCGGCATTTTGGACTCAAAACATCTTCCAACACCAGCCATCACCCGTATATGGAATAAGCGTTTTATAGATATAATGTTATTGGTCTTGTTAAACCACAACGAAACCTACACAGGACTGGGCCTATAACATTTCCTATTGTATTACGGGTGTATATATATAGGAAGTACCAGCGGCGTATCCACCACACCTTAAATACAAACAGATGTGATATATAATCATTCAAGCATAGCTTATCTCTTATAATCACAACAAGGCCAATAAGATTATATATATCCGACACTTATTCACATACGCAAGCTTATACCAAACCTTACATTCTTCCTTACTCAAAACCTTTAAAAATATTTATCTTTATAATAACCATTTATTATAACCTTTCTGAAAACCGTTCATAACACATAATCATATTCTCAAACATTTATAGGCCTTTAAGACATTCCACGTATGTGTATCAACACAAAACAAGTAAAGGCATTTCAAATACTTTTCAAGTAATAACATTGCATGTATATCAGCCCAAAAACATTAAAACATTTAAGACATTTTAAAGTGGACTCATAGAACTCATCTTATCCTTTTAAGCAGTTAATTCAGGCAAAACCTCTCCTATGCCTTGCAATTAAACATAATCGTGTATTGTATGGCATTAACGCAATGTTTTATATAATAAACACCTCATATGTTTATTATACCACTTTAATACCTTAATAATATTCAATTGTTAAGTTCTTTCCTTTTAAAGGTCAAAATGAACAAAATGCCCTTCGGGCAGTTATCTTCTTCTTTTAACGATAATATGAAGATGCGCATTCCTATAAGTAAACGCTCACTTCGGGATCGCCTAGTGAGGTATGTCAGGTCCCAGTTGGGATTTATGCGACACCCTCGCTTTGTCAGAAACCCCAGTGTACAAGCGCTTACCCTTCTAGTCTACACGAACTTCTAAATATCCGATTAACTCGGTATCTTTAATACTTATTTATCCATTTTAACTTCATATATACTTATTATATACGTAAACATGTTACTATACCAAAAATCAAGTCCTCATACCCTCCGAATTATTTTATATTAAATAATCATATTTCAAAACCCTAATTTCCCGTTATTCTGATTTCCTTATCAAAACTCATTTTTAATTCAAAACAACTTAGAGTATTATTCATTATAATATTTTATAATATACTATAAAATATCAAAGCTTAGTTCAAGACCGTTTACTCAATTTGGGCAGAACAACATTACGAAAATCCAAATTTTGACCCGTTAACAAAACCATAACCAAACGTTAATGTGAAATAAACTTAGGGCTTTCTTAAATACATTATTTTAGGATTACTTACAAAAATTCAGACCCTAATTCCAAACCGATTACCCAATTTTGGCAAAACAAGCTCAAGAACCCTAGTTTTTACATATTTTTAGAAACCATACTTAGAGACAATATTATCAAAAACTGAAAGAGGTTATTTTTAATCATACCTAATGATGGTTGACTGCTTAATTTGAGCTTCTATCTCCACACCGCTTGGTCGAATTTCGCAGAAGAAGGGGTTGGTCCAGAAAAGGGTTTTTAAGGTAGAAATCTGAGAAATTGGTGATGAATCTTTGATGTTAAGGCCGCTATTTATATGTATTAGAGGCGCAGGAGGTTAGGGAAAGTGTACATGGTGATAAACCAACCAAATTTGATGCGTAGGAGTCGAATT
>JBCNJP010000018.1:11987349-12029237 GCA_039602395.1 Deinandra increscens subsp. villosa | reverse complement strand
TAAAAATGATTGTTAAATACCAAAACTACCCCTCACTTAACGGACTTTATTAACAAAGTTAAGTATAAATGACATTTTTGAAACAATCATATAACTTAAAGGACGTCTGGTGTAATTAGGTTACTAAAAGGACCCAATCCGTAATTTGTATAAAAATAAAGGACTTTTTTGTAATTTACTCTGAAAATATGAAAAATGAACTCAAATAGTTAAAAATCGCATACCTCAAGGACGCAAATCGTATTTATACAAATTATTTGAGTATAGTGGTTTGAATATTGTTGTGTTTATATGTTACAAGTTCAACTCTCAAAATCTTTTTTCTTTTCAGTTCACCATTTTTTTTTTAAACTTATTATGTCTGACTATTTTTTTATATAAATTTGTTTTATACATTGCATCGGTAATTTCAACCGTATAACATGTTGTTCAAACATGTTCTATTTTATAATGTTTTATATATTTCAATATGAAATATGTGTTGATGTATTTTTTTATTTTTTCTGGCAAGTTTTTTATATTAAATAGTGATTTATATTTTGTTAGGGCCGAGTTATGTAAAATCTTATCAATTAACTTTCTATACCCTGATATTCTCGTTGTTATAATTTTTTTAATACTATTTTTTTACCCGAGGTTTTCCCGATGCAAAGCGCTGTGTATTAGAAAGCTAGTTATTATTATTTACACTATGTTCCTTGAGGTGATTATAGGGATCACTAATTATTTATTTAATTATACAATAAACCAAGCAAAATATTTGGATTGTAGCGTTTTTTCATCTAACATTTCTTGGACACACCTCTAAGTCGTCCACTATTATACAGAGCAGACTAAACATGTGACTTCACACATATAAAAAACGTCATGGACCGTCATATTATGAGTGGTACATAATACATGCATGTGAATTATTATATTCGGTATAAAAAATGCGGTGTGAAATGTTGCTATTTATAGTAAGAAATTAAATGTCGTGTTTTTCTTTATTTTTTAATGTTTAATTAACTTATATTTATAATTAAATCTTATTGTTATTTGTTAAAAAAATATTAAAAATATGATTATTTTTTAAAATGTGTTAAAAATATATATATATTTTTTTAAATATTTGTTAAAATATGCTAGACATAAATACAAATGTTAACAAATATTTACAACCTAAGAGCATTCACAGCCCGTTTGGTATAATTTACGTGAGTGTAGTATCTAAAATTTAAGGTTTAGTTGTAAATAGTTGAAAGTGGAGGAGAGAAAAAAGATATTGAAAAATTGTATATTTAATAAAAAAAACAGTGAAATCTATAAAATTTGTGGTTTGGTTCTGAGTGGAAGAAAGAGAAAATAGTATAATATGTATTATTTAATTGTGGTTGTAAATGAACGAGAGTGAAAAAATAATAATAAAGGTCTAAATTATAAAGATATAGATAATGATTTAGTTGTTATTAATGTATAGCATTTATGTATAGGGACTATTTGTATACTTTCTCTATTCTTTATGTACTATACATGTATATGTCTCCTGTATAAATGAGTCCCCCCATAACCCTATTGAGTATGGTTTTTCATAACTGACATGGTATCATACACCTATTTATTTCGTCTTTAAATAATTCGGCCAAGGCCTCATTTGAACTATGACATGCTCGTTTAGGGCATGCCAATTTTGATGTCATATCTATGTTGAATAAATTTGGTCTATTACAAATTACATCTATTTTGCCTAAACCAATTGTACGTTCTAGTTGCCAAATTGCCAAAGGGCAACGTCTTCCATTTACTTACAATGACAAACAGGCCACTAATCCTCTCGATCTAATTCATTGCGATCTTTGGGGACCCTCACCCGTGCAGTCTACTTATGGGTACAATTATTATGTGGCCTTTGTCGATGACTTTTCTCGTTTCACCTGGTTCCACCCGCTCAAGGCTAAGGGGTTGTTTTGTTTACCTCTTAATGAGGTCTGAATGGTAAATTGTCTGAATCGCACAAATACAGACTGTTTGTTTGGAACCTCTGAATGATAAATTGTTTGAATCGCTAAGAGATTTACCTTAAATATGTCTTATTCATCCAGCCTTCTACACAAGTATTTGCCATCCAGACACTTATTCATCCAGCACTTAATGAAACAGATTGAACCAAACAACCCCTAAGTCAGATTTTTATGCCACACTTGTAGTTTTCTCAAAATTTTTGCAAACTCAATTTGATAGAAAAATAAAAATCTTTCAAAGTGATGGAGGAACTGAGTTTGTCAATCGAAAAGTCAACCAATTTTTTGACCAAAATGGCACCTTCCATCGATTATCATGCCCTTATACACCTCAACAAAATGGTCGTGTCGAGCGTAAACACCGTCATATTATCGAAATTGGGCTAGCTATGCTCTTCAATGGACAAGTTCCAACTAAATATTAGGTGGAAGCCTGTACCACCGCGGTCTTTGTTATCAATCGACTACCGACTCCAACAAATCTCCGTTTCACATATTATTTTCACAAAGTCCAAGATATGAATTTTTTGTGTATTTGGATGTCGGGTTTTTCCATATCTACGTGACTATGCGGATCACAAGCTTGCTCCTCGTAATCTCCCATGCATATTTTTTTGTTATAGCTCTCAACACAAAGGTTTTAAATGCTTTGAACCAACAACCAATCGTGTGTTAATTACGCGACATGCGAGATTTGATGAGCAGAAATTACCATTTGTGAATAACACAAACTAGATGTGAACAATGCGTTTCTGTATGGCTCTTTTGACGCCCACTCTTAGACTTGGCACCAGGAGGGGTCCCGCATCGGATTTACTCATGAACACATTGTACAACAAAGATAACTAAGAAGCGGAAATTAGAAACTTTTTATTTATATAAGCCAAGTACAACAGTATGGAAGATAACAACATACTATAACATCTAGATCTTATCTATATCTATGCTAGTCTACTACCAAGTCCTTTATGATAGCTTCGTCATCTAATCTGCCCTCACCAGAGCCCTTCCCGACCTTGCTACTTTAAACATCACCAATACCTGACATACATATATTTTTGGAAAGGTCAGCTTACGCTAGTGGGTTCTAAATAATTAAAACTTTTACCATTACCTTGAAAGGTTACCTCAAACATTTGGGCCTAATGGCCCCTCTTTATAAACATTTAATAGGTATAAAACATAACATGATTATACTAAAACATTTAAATCATCAGTATTAAAAATTATTTAATACTCGAAAATATACCTTAAACATTTGGGCCTAATGACCCCCTCTATATAAACATTTAACAGGTACAAAACATAACAGGATTATACCAAAACGTTTAAATCATCAGTATTAAAAATCATTTAATACTCTAAAATACATTGGGCCTCCGGGACCCATCCTCTGTGCAAATAATCATTACGTATAAAAGAGTTATACGAAACATTATAAGTAAACCTCCTTTTTACTAAGCATTGTCTATCTCAGGACTACTTTAGTCCCTTCGGGTTGCCATCGCCACCCGACCTCTTGAGTAACCATCGTCACTCCGGTGGATTTTCATCCTCCGCTTGAATTGTATATTTCCCCTCTTACCCTCGTCTTAGAAAAATCTTTGCTTAGATTAAAACCTCCTAAAAGTCCATTTAAATAACCTCGGCATTTTGGACTCAAAACATTTTCCAACACCAACCATCACCCGTATATGGAATAAGCGTTTTATAGATATAATGTTATTGGTCTTGTTAAACCACAGCGAAACCTACACAGGACTGGGCCTGTAACATTTCCTATTGTATTACGGGTGTATATATATAGGAAGTACAAGCGGCGTATCCACCACACCTTAAATACAAACAGATGTGATATATAATCATTCAAGCATAGCTTATCTCTTATAATCACAACAAGGCCAATAAGATTATATCTATCCGACACTTATTCACATACGCAAGCTTAGACCAAACCTTACATTCTTCCTTACTCAAAACCTTTCAAAATATTTATCTTTATAATAACCATTTATTATAACCTTTCTGAAAACCGTTCATAACACATAATCATATTCTCAAACATTTATAGGCCTTTAAGACATTCCACGTATGTATATCAACACAAAACAGATAAAGGCATTTCAAGTAATAACATTGCATGTATATCAGCCCAAAAACATTAAAACATTTAAGACATTTAAAAGTGGACTCATAGAACTCACCTTATCCTCTTAAGCAGTTAATTCAGGCAAAACCTCTGTTATGCCTTGCAATTAAACATAATCACGTATTGTATGGCATTAACGCAAGGTTTTATATAATAAACACCTCCTATGTTTATTATACCACTTTAATATCTTAATAATATTCAATTATTAAGTTCTTTCCTTTTAAAGGTCAAAATGAACAAAATGCCCTTCGGGCAGTTATCTTCTTCTTTTAACGATAATATGAAGATGCGCATTCCTATAAGTAAACGCTCACTCCGGGATCGCCTACTGAGGTATGTCAGGTCCCAGTTGGGATTTATGCGACACCCCCGCTTTGTCAGAAACCCCAGTGTACAGGCGCTTACCCTTCCAGTCTACACGAACTTCTAAATATCCGATTAACTCGGTATCTTTAATACTTATTTATCCATTTTAACTTCATATATACTTATTATATACGTAAACATGTTACTATACCAAAAATCAAGTCCTCATACCCTCCGAATTATTTTATATTAAATAAACATATTTCAAAACCCTAATTTTCTGTTATTCTGATTTCCTTATCAAAACTCATTTTTAATTCCAACCAACTTAGAGTATTATCCATTATAATATTTTATAATATACTTTAAAATATCAAAGCTTAGTTCAAGACCGTTTACTCAATTTGGGCAGAACAACATTGCGAAAACCCAAATTTTGACCCGTTAACAAAACCATAACCAAACGTTTTCAAAATGTGAAATAAACTTAGGGCTTTCTTAAATACATTATTTTAGGATTACTTACAAAAATTCAGACCCTAATTTGTAACATCCCGAGTTCTTAAATAATTGGATGCTTAATTTTAATTATGATTTATATAGACTTTAGAGAAATAAGCGGGTTTAGAGGGGTTAGCCGGGTTATTCCATGGGGATTTCTAGTTAAAAGTTAAATTTTATTAACTAAGGTTAATAGCTAGAGAAAGTTAGAGGACTAAATGGGTAAATGTGAGTTTTGGCTAGAATTTATAAAAAATGTGAAATAGAGGGACCAAGCTGTAAATATTGTGAATAAGAAATTAAGTCTGGGTCTCCCCCAGACTTAGAAATCGACGCAGAGAAAGAATGGAGAGGGGGAGACCTAGTTCTTGAGGAGAAATCTCAAATTGGAGCCTGAGAGTTGGAGGTTTTAGTGTGTGAGGTCGGATTCAAGCATATGAGGCTTCCTACATCACGATTTCCACCTTAAATCTCAGAAAATTCTTGTCAAGTAAGTTGCCTTGTTATAGGGTGAGATTATGGGTTTCATCTAGAGGTGAAATTGATGCTTGATTCTGTGTTGTTATGTGTTTATGTGTCTAGATGAAGCTAAATTACTGCTTGCATGATTATTTCTATGTGTATTTGTTAGAATTGGGATGGGGGTTAAACCCCATCTAGTAGAAATCGAAACCCATTATGGGTTGGGGGTTTTGGATGGTAATTTGAATGAATGGATCCATAATGAAGCTAGGAAATTGTTAATTTGTGCATGAAATCTGGTTGTGTTGTGTCAAGAATCAATAATGGATGTATGGAGGTTTCATATGTTACTTGCTAGTTAGGATGGAATGTATGCACATAAGATGTTCGATGAAATGCCTGAATGAAGATGATGATGTGTATGAGCTGAATTTTTATGAATTTAGTAGTGACGGAATGTAGAATGTATGCATGACAAATGTGGAATTGAGGAATTTAATTAATGATTTGATTATAGGTGAAGCTAGTGGAAGTGCAAATCATCAACGTGAAGGCAAGGCTAAATCCTAAAGGTAACACGTAGCGGATAGTCGTTTTGTGCTAGAATTGATTAAAATTTACTATTGTGCATCGATGAGGTAGAATTACAAATGATGGGATGAGAATAATTGATGGGGTGGGAATAATGATAATGGTCATGAGGTGTGATCAAGCTGAATTGCGGTGAATTGTGACCCGTTTGGGTTGAGCTGTAGTGTCTAGGAACTTGCGGGACTGTGAGGTTTTAGTCCTCAAGATTGTCTTGACACGGAAACGGAATGAATTGGCACCCCTTGCGGTTGTCAAGACCTTGACTTGGTGGGAAATTTGCAGGCGTAAACTTGCTAGGTAAGCCGGGAGATACATGGGTGCCTTAACGGGTCAACGGGTTGGTTGGGTACTATGCGTATTGGATTTGTGTCATTCCTACGGGGTTATTAACGTAATGGATAAAAGTTTATAAATTTGCAGGTTATAGTAGTTCCCTAGTGCTAAGTATGAAATGGGAATTGGTGGGATTGTACAAGAGTGAAAACTGCAGAAAAATGGCTAAGTATGGGAAAACTGGCCTGGAGCCCTGGAAATCAGGCTCCAGGCGTATCGCCTGGAAGTCCAGGAGCTCCAAGCGATACGCTTGGAGCTGCTGTCCGGGTTTTTGTTTTGTTTTCTTGTTTTTAATTGATGTATTGTGTTGAATGCTGATATGTGCCAGCAATACTAATGTGTTACTGGTGTTGTTGGCAGGTAATCAATCGTAGACGGGTCGGGATCGAATCGAAGGGCTTGGAACCGAACATCGCATCTTTTGGAACCCAGATGTTTATGTTTATTAATGTGAATGTTTTGTGTATTACTATGGGGTTAATGGTGTCAAACACCTGATTTTGTAAATGTGGTATGGTAATGGACGGAAGTTTTATATATATAAAGTATGGATTTTCAAACTCTGATTATAAAACGAGGTTAATACGCGTATTTCCTAATTCCAAACCGATTACCCAATTTTGGCAAAACAAGCTCAAGAACCCTAGTTTTTACATATTTTTAGAAACCATACTTAGAGACAATATTATCAAAAACTGAAAGAGGTTATTTTTAATCATACCTAATTATGGTTGACTGCTTAATTGAGCTTCTATCTCCACACCGCTTGGTCGAATTTTGCAGAAGAAGGGGTTGGTCCAGAAAAGGGTTTTTAAGGTAGAAATCTGAGAAATTGGTGATGAATCTTTGATGTTAAGGCCGCTATTTATATGTATTAGAGGCGCAGGAGGTTAGGGAAAGTGTACATGGTGATAAACCAACCAAATTTGATGCGTATGAGTCGAATTTTAGGCAACAAGCAAGAGGACGTGGCCAAAAAAACGACCTAAAGTTGATTCTGGTGCAGACGCAGGCCTCATGAGTCGCGAGGGTTGACAGGGGCGTGTCTCGTGACATTCGAGGCCCCCTAATCCGACCAGATTTTAATGTTTTACATTATTAGCCCCTATACTTCTATTTTGTGCATTTTAGCCCCCTGAACTTTTATAGTTTATTATTTTATGCACCAAAACATTATGGTACATATTTCTAATATTTTCTAGGGCTCGGGATACGTTCGATAATATACATGTACATACGTATTTATATATTTATTTATATTGTAACATCCCGAATTCCGTATTAAATTGAGTGCATTATTTTATTTTATGACAATCCGGGTTGTTGGTAATATAAGCGGGCCTAGAAATTTAATTGGGATAACTAATGAGAATTTTAAATGTCTAAGTTAAATTTATTAAGAAATTATATAACTAGAAAAGAAGGAGGATTTAAGATGTAAATTGGAAATTGGGATGGACTTTATAATAATTAGAACCTTGAGGGACCACAGCAGTAAATAGATGGATTAAACATGTCTGGGTTCTCCCCAGACTTGTAGTTCGCGACGCAGAGAAAGAGTGGATGGGTGGAGACCTAGTTCTTGTGGAGAAATCTCAAATTGAAGCTTGTGTGTTGGAGATTTTAGTAGGGGAAATCGAATTCAAGCTTAGGAGGCTTCCTACATCACGATTTCCATCTTAAATTTCAGAAATTCTTGTCAAGTAAGTGGCTTTGAAGTATGGTGATTTTATGGGTTTCATCTAGAGGTTAAATTGGTGTAGTAATTTGAGTTATTATGTGTTAGTGAGTCTAGATAAAGCATAGTCTTTCCCTGCATGACTGATTTTTTGTGTAATTAGTAGAAATTATGGTGGGTTTAAGCCCCACCTCATAGAATTCGAAATCCATGGGGAATGGGTGATTTGGGTTGGCTAATTGTGGTCCATGTATGTTAATAGACTTGTTGAAAGTATTAGATTTAGTGTAAAAGCTGAATTTTATGTTATGTAGTGATCTATGGGTGGAATGGAAAACATGTAAGCTTCTAAACATTAAGAACACAAATTATGCACATAAGGTGTTTGATGAAATGCTTGAATGAGGCTAATTATTACTTGAGGGTGAAAATTTTCAACCAATTTGAGTGGCATTATATGTGTTATGTAAATCATGATATGGGTGTGTTAAGAATTTAATCAATGTTATGAATATAGGTGAAGCGGGTGGGACTACAAATCACCAACGTGAAGGCAAGAATAAAGCTAAAAGGTAACACGTAGTGGTTAGTTATGTATATGCATTCCTATGTCATGAAATGTGGAGTGTTCATTAGATGACAATGGCAATTGTCATAGTATCTAGTGAACACCAAGAACCTAAATACATGTTTTTGAGAAATGTGGACTTGGGTATGCAAATGACCAAGTTGAAAGGCAGTGATGTATGACCCTTTTTTGGTTGAGCGGTAGTGTTGAGACAAGGCGAGTAATTATGAGGTTATAATCCTCTAATTGTCTCAACAAGAAGACTAAGCGGCTTGGCACAACATATATGTGTGCCAAGATATGAATATGATGAGGAATTTGCAGGTGGAAGTGTGCCATAGGGGCTGGAATGTGATAAATGCCTTAACGGGTCAACGGGTCGGCTTGGATGCTAACTGTATTTGATTTTGTGTAATTAATACGTGATTGTTACGAAAATGGATTTAACCATGAAAGATAGGTTATAGTGAGTTTCCAGCACTAAAAATGAAGTCAAGATAGGTGAAATTGCATAAAAGTGAAAAAGCTAAAAATTTGTCTAAGTATGGGAAATCTGGCCTGGAGCCCTGGAAATGGGGTTCGACATCTGCAGCTCCAAGCGATACGCTTGGAGCTGTTGTCCGGATTTTTGTCTTGTTTTCTTGTATTCAAATGATGTACTGGGTTGATTGATGTTGTGTGCCATTAATACTAATGTGTTTCTAGTGTTTTTGGCAAGTAATCAATAATAGACGGGTCTAGATCGAATCGAAGAACTTTGGAACCGAACATCACATATTTTGGGGACCTAGATGTATATGCTTTGTTAATGTTAATGTTTTGAAGTATTACCATGAATTTAATGGTGTTAAACACCAAATTTTGTAAATGTGACACAATGATGGATGAAAGCCTTAATTATAATATGAAATTTTCAAGCTCTGATTTTATATGACGTGAAATACCTATAAACGGGATTGGGGCCTTACAAGTTGGTATCAGAGCCACGATTTGAGGGATTCAAGTGTCGTGGGGGCACTTGAACTCAATCCAAGTGCTCATGATGAGGAAAGATGTTCGGTTCAAGGTTCGATCTTCCGACCCGGTAAGTGAATTTAACTCTCTATCAAGTGTTAAATGAAGATTATGCGGTATGGACCATTGTAAATGGTTGAGCTGAAATTATAAGTGATTTAAAAGTAGAAGTTTGTGAATGTGATTATGATCTTAACCTATTGTAAACTTTCAGTTTACTATGGCGAATGAAAACAACCCAGCTTGGGCACTTACATAGCCCATGATTGCAGAGGTAAAGAAGCTGATTTCTGATGAAATTGAGGCCTCGGTGGAAGCAGCAGTACGGACCCATGTGGGTCAAATGGAAAATGCCTTGATGGAGGCATTGGAGAAGAAGCTGGAATCAATGAGAAATGATATTATAGCGGAAGGAAACGGGAAGAAAGATAAGGGGAGGTGTACTTACAAAGATTTCATGACGTGTAAGCCTCCCATATACACTAGTGAGGCGGATCCGATAGCCTGTTACGGATGGCTAGCGGAAATTAAAGCGGTATTCGAGCGAAGTCACTGTGATCCGGAGGATCAAGTGATGTTTGCAACCGGTCAACTCCGGTCGCATGCGAAAGTCTAGTGGGATATGACACGTGAGGAGAAAGGGAAGGAGGCCATAAAGGCCATGAATTGGGAAGAATTTAAAGCGGTGTTTGTGGTATATCATAGTCCTGAGTGTGAAGTGAACAAAATACAAGATGAGTTGATGCAGTTTCACCAAAGGAAGGGACAACCGATCGGGGAAGTAATCAGTTACTTCCTAGATTGAGTGAAATTCTGTAAATAGCTGTTGAGAACAGAGAAGCAAAAGATCTACCAGTTTAACAATACGTTGAATGATGACTTTAGGGAATTCATTAATGCATCCCGATGTGCGACTCTCGAGGAGCTAATCAATGCTTTTCGAGAGAGAGAATTGGAGCTGAAGAAGCAGGTCGAAAGGGGTGAGAAGAGGGGAATAGAAAGCAGTTCTACCCCAAATAAGAAACCAATGGTGAGTGAATCACCCAAGAAAGCTGGAAACAAGAAGAGCGGACCATCTGATTGCCCACATTGGGGGAGGGCGCACAAGGGAGAATGCTTTTTCACATGTATTTATGTTATTAGAATATATATAGGTATATACTTACATATATATCTAACATAACGCAATTGCGTAAATGTATTTTCCTTCGGTTCTCATTTATTCCTATCATATCAACTTCTAAACATGTATTTTATGTTAACACCATATATATCACTTATTGGTTATAAAATAGGTATCTATCACATTTACTTATCCCATTTTATATAACATACGTATAATGCTACTTTTATCAATTCATTACCCGCTAAAGGGTAAACATGCATTTTTCATACGTTTTATCACTTTAGCTATCTAACACATATATCATATGTATCTATAACACAAACACGTATAGTATTTGCAAGTCATTACCTTTTATCCATTTATCAACCCGTAAATTACATTAATATACGTTTTAGCTACTTAACACATATAGCACACGTATATAATTCAAGTTATAAAATTTTGGGGTGTTACAGCTATCTTGATGAACAAGTCTATATGGAGCAACCACCTAGCTTTACTAATCCAAACTTCCCAAATTATGTGTGTCATCTGAATAAAGCCCTTTATGGGCTAAAACAAGCCCCTCGAGCCAGGTTTCAATGCTTGAGAAATTTTCTAATAACCAATGGCTTCTCGTGCAGCAAGGCCGACCCCCTCCTTGTTTGTCTTTTGCAAGAACGCATCCATCTTATATCTACTTGTTTATGTAGATGACTTAATTGTCATGGGTAATCAAGAAGATCTTGTCACTCGATTTATCACTCGCCTCAATGAGGAGTTTGCCACTAAAGACCTTGGCAACCTTCATTACTTCCTTGACCTTCAAGCGTCGCATACGGCAAATGGGCTATTCCTAAATCAAGCAAACTATGCTGCTGATATTGTTGAACGTGCTAAACTAACCGATGCCAAACCCATTCCAACTCCTATGTCAACTGGTCTTGTGCTCACCTCCGATGGAGATCCGTTTGAAGACACTACTCTCTATAGGTCCCTTGTTGGAGCCCTTCAATATTTAACTATCACTAGACCGGATATATCATATTCTGTGAATCAAGTGAGCCAGTTCTTAAAATACCCGACCAAAACTCATTTCCAGGTAGTCAAGCGGATCATTCGCTACATAAAGGGCACCTTTGAGTATGGTTTAACGTATTATAAACTGACTCATGCTGATATTTTGGGGTACTCGAACTCCGACTGGCTCGATGTATTGAAACTCGTCGCTCCACTCATGGCTACTCAATTTTTTGGAAGGAAATCTCGTATCCTGGAGTGCCAAAAAGCAACCTACTATCTCGCGATCACGCTACGAAGCTAAATACCGTGCAATGGCAAATGCTACTGCTGAGATAATTTGGCTTACTCACATTCTTCGTGAACTACATGCGCTACCACCGGATCATCCTACCTTACTATGCGATAATCAAAGCGCGCTGTTTCTCACTCATAATCCGGTCTCCGACAAACGTGCCAAACACATTGATTTGGATTACCACTTCATACGTGAGGTCGTTATGTCTGGAAAACTTCACACTAAGTTCGTTCCTACCAAGCTTCTGGTAGCTGACATTTTTACGAAGAGTCTTCCTCAATCACAATATGAATTCTTTTGGGAGAAACTTTGTCTTGGTCCGCACCACCGTATCAGAATGAGGTGTGTAATGGGGGTTATAAAGAATGAAGGGATTATATGAAGAGAGGATCAATAGAAAAAACAAAATACAAAACAAAAAAATCAAAGGGGAGGAGGCGTGATAATTAAAACGCCAAACCTAGTTTTTTCATCTATAGCAACCCTATGTAATGGAGAATGAGACGCTATAGAACATGATGAGGCGTAATAACGTCCCATAAAACCACTACTCGCGCCCCCACACGGCCTTACACCTAGATACATACATACCATAGTACCTCACACCTAGATACATACATACCATAGTACCATACTATATTTTCAAATGTACACCATCTTATAGATATAGATATTGGAAACCAAATAAACCGTTATTTCCAGTGCATTAAATAATTAGTTCCTATATATCTAGTCTCAACTAAAAAAATAAAAAATAAATAAATTCGGTCCACAAATTAAATTCCAAAACCCAGGAGCCATGTGCAAATCATCTATCAGTTTTATAGACATGAAATGTCATTTTAAATAAAACTCTTTATTACTAAAAAAATATATAATACATTATATAAAAAATTTATAATTGCGTAGCTACAATATTTTAAAGGTTTTTTTTCCTTGGTCACAGTAAAATGGATTTTTTTTTTACTTTTATTTTGCTAAATTACCCATTCTTATTGTTTTTATTGTTTTTTTAGCATATAACTTCGTGGTTTATTATACAGTCGATGACATAACTTTTAAATTATAGATTCAACTCTATGGGTATTCGATTTCTAATTTTAACATTGTTCCAGAGTTTTTTTATATTTATAATTTATTTACGATAAATTTCTTTTAACATCGTTATGCATCTACTTTGAATTTCTATTTTCTTCACATTATGTTATAACAATCAACTGGTTTTTCTATACAATGCATGGAGAGTAAAATCCACCTTGAGAACAAATGTTTACAACCATAAAGACTTGTTCGATTAATTATTAATAATAAAAAAACCTGAGACTAAGATGTAATAAGTTTAATTTTTAAGCTCTCATATTTTACCATCCGACCGATCACATAGATAGATTTTGTCCTAAAATAAGCTTTAAGTGATATAAATACTTGTTGTTTTTCTATGAGTTTTGGCGGTTTAAAAAGAAAAGAACAAATAATTTACGTTTTCAATACGGATGAAGTAGACACATAACAGTGAATATTTTGTCCGTTTTAGCATAGGTACCCACCCTCTATCTGTCAAACTTCCATTCCTCTCGGGTCCAAAAACTAAAACTACCGCCACAAATTCCCCCTCTCCCCCCACACTCTCTCCAACATTCCATTCTCCAATTTCCGTCCTCCGGCGATGGTAGATGGGTAAAACAACCAGGTGGATCCGCTCCCTCTTCCGCCTCAAAACCACCCACTCCTCCTCAACCGGGTCGGGTTCCGTCCGCCCACCCAAACCCCATGGCCCACCCTCGTCGGACACTTCAAACTCGTACGCCGAATCAATCGATGCGAACAAGCACGCGATAGCAGTAGCCGCCGCCACGGCCGCCGTGGCGGAGGCGGCGCTCGCGGCGGCACATGCGGCGGCGGAGGTGGTGAGGCTGACCGCTAGCGGTGGGAACAGGGTGGTGTACCATGACGGGGAGCGGCGGAGGGGGGCGGCGGCGGTGAGGATACAGTCGGCGTTCCGGGCGTATCTGGTAAGTGAGATTGATAATTTGGAGGTGGGTTGAATTTACTTGTATGCCCCTGTGTGGGGGTGGGAATTACGGGTGGTGCATTTAATGGGTGGAGTGGTCGGTTTCGGTGGTGGTTGGCTGATTTGCCCATGACGTAGTGGTGTCAATTTGTTTTTCAGCCACAAATGTTTTTGGTTTTTTGCAACATTTGCACATGGTTCCTGGTTTTGGGAATTTGTGGACCGAGTTTATTTATTTTTTGTTTATTTTTTGTTTATTTTTTAGTTGAGACTAGATATGTAGGAACTAATTATTTAATGGAGTGGAAATAACGGTTTATTAGGGTTCCAATTGATTAACGGTTATAAGTATAGATTTATATAAATAGATTATTTGTGCATTTTAAGCGGGATTTTACAGGATATGTTTCTTTAGACTAGAATTATGTGATAGAGACTAGAATTATGTGATTGATGGAGCTCAAAAGAGTGGTTTATTTGGTTTCTAATTATTTAGTGTCACTCAAGGATTGCGACCTAATGAAGTAAGGGTATCGTTGTACGCTTACTTTCGACGTTTTGTAGATCCTGATAGGACAAAGTGTTTGGTTCATTTTATTAGAGTAGTTCTTTTCCAATTGTTTGGAGTGGTCAGTCATAGGTGGTTTTTTGGTTAGCGGTTGTTAGTTTGTGTTCTTTGGTGCTCTTGGTCGGTTTCTAGTTTCTTGCTAGTTTTGGTTTCTTAAATTTCGCCGTTCATAAAAAAATAAAAAATAAAGTAAGGAGTTTATCTTCGTTAAAACGAAGTGTGTATTAGGTGGATTTTAGGAAATGTGTGTTTGCCGGTTAAAAAAAAACTATTCATTGTCTTAACATGTTATTGCTTATTTTGATGCCTATGTAAGCTAGAAAGATAACCTGATAGATGTTTTTACCTCTTAGTTGGAGGTTCTGGGTTCAAATCCAGACATAATATAACTATAGGGTTACAACAATGGGAGGGTCAATAGATTTGTCATTAAAAATAAAAAATTATATATAAAAAAAAGAAAGAAAAAAGATGACTAGAAGGGTAGAACAATGGGAGGGTCAAGAGAGTCCATTAACATCTAAGTCACTAAAATTTGTATGTTTTGTATATATAAAAGTTCAAAGTTGGGTCTTTTGAAGATATAAAACATATGATGACCCTTGGCTAAAAATTCTAGTTTTTAATTATTAAATATTATGTTGGTATATTTTACTATGATGCATATGTAGGCTAGGAGAGCACTGAGGGCACTTAAAGGATTGGTAAAGCTTCAGGCACTCGTGAGAGGCCGTATTGTGCGAAAACAAAGTGCCGACATGCTTAGGAGAATGCAAGCCATGGCTCGTGTTCAGGCCCGGGCCTGTGCTAGCCGGGCTTCCTTATCGGCCTCACCACATTCAAGCACTCGGTCATCAAACTCACACACTCATCTCGTAAGTTTCCAGTATCTGTTTCAACCGCCACAAGTACACGCTTTTATTAAAAGTTGACGTTTTCGTTCTCGTAACCACAGAAATCTACAAATGTGAAAGGTCCTTTTGTCCATGAGCGGTTGAAAGGACTAAACTGGTTAGAAAACTGGATGGAGGATACATCTTGGAGCAGTAAACAATGCCGACCCGAAGACGAAAGAAGCGACAAGATTCTCGAAGTCGATACTTGGAAGCCTCGTGTTAACCCGAACCCGGGTAACAAGTCAACCCACAACTCACATTCCACACAATCTAAACCATGGAACACGAGCTCTAGACACGGGTCACGTGAAATGTTGCCATTGGGTTCAATGATCCTTCGAGAAGCAGAAAAAACCATAGTAACGGCTGATAACACCCCCCGGATTCGTTCCCCGGCTTCCAGGCCCGGAAGCAGCCATAAAAGAAGTCCTTTTAGTGAATACTCACGAAGCGTATTTGGTGACTACCCGAGTCATCCGAACTACATGGCTAACACGGAATCATCACGGGCTAAACTGCGGTCCCATAGTGCTCCGAGACAAAGGATTCAGTTCGAAAAATCGGGTTCGACTAGACTGCTGTGGGATTATTCTGATACCCTCTCAGAGACAGGATTTCAAAGCTAGATTTGAACAGGATTTTGGGTTTCATCTTCTACTTATTGGATTGCAAAAATGAAGTTTGTTTTATTTATTATTAGGTTGTCATTTGTCAATTTAAGTTGGTATGATATATGGTCTGGTGGTGTGTTAGCCATCATAAAACTTTAACTCTTTAAAAATGTATATGTTTATTTTTTTAATCTGTTTGCAGTTCTGACATTTGGTTAGGATTATAAAATAATTTTTTACATGTTCTAATGTTAGAAAAATAAAATAAGGTATGATAAAACAAGCATATCAGGTCACATAACGAGTGAAAACAAGTGATTAATTTAATTTGGGTTAGATAACGTGTCAAAACAAGTATTAAGTTTCTCTATTTTTTTTAAAATTCATAACTTTCACATACGACATTATTTTTTTGGAAAAAAATTAATTTTATATATAACAACATAACACTGTACGCGTTTTAAAGATAAAAAAATGCATGTTTTTATGGTGTCATTTTTTTAAACAAATAATGTCGTATTTAAGAGTTATGAAGGTTTATAAATAAATGAAACTTGATTAAAATTCAAAAATGTTCTTCTATCTTTTGTTTCCTTTTGTTTTTCTCTCTAATTCTATATAGGGAAATTTTGCTCGTAGATCTTCATTGAATTAAAGATCTAATGGCTATGATTTTTTCTTATCCTTTTTACCCAAATTAATTTTTTTACAATAACCTTTTTCCGATAAAACAAACACATCAAGTCACATAAGGAGTCAAAACAAGTGATTAATTTAATTTGGGTTACATACCGTGTCAAAACAAGTATATCTAGAATAAATAGAAAACTTGGTTACTATCTCTTTTATGTTTTCTAAAAGTTAGAAAGTTAAAAGTAATATTTATTATAATGAAAATGGATACACAAAGACATAAAAGATGAAATCTCTAAAGTGCACTACTCCATTACGAGTCACGGATGTGTTACTTTTCTCCCCCTTTGCTTTGTTGTGGGTCATCGTCTACTGTTTATTTCTCCTCTTTGTTTCACAGTAATTGTTCTCTTTTCTTGACCATGATATCTTGCTGGCTCATACACTGCATCCAAAAAAGAATTATGTAGTTAAAATACCACTTTTTAGGAGGTTAATGGCTCGAATTACGTTCGAAAAGAGTTCGTTGAAAGTTGGATTGGCATGTGTTCGAGAAGAGCAGAGATGGTTCAGTTTATGAATGAGTTAGAGCTCAAGCCAAGGTTGGCTCACTTGTAGCCTTGTTTAAATTAGCAATACTTATTAACATTTTGTAGTCCAGGTAAAGACATTAATTTTTTTATGTACGGATGTAAATTTCTACACCGACACGAACCAAACACGACATTTGTGGGTTTGGGTTTAGTGTAAACACATTTAGCGGGTTCAGGTTAATTTTGGATTGAACCAACATACACATTTAGCTAATGAAGTTAGGATCGGGACAACATGACAGGTTAACAAGTTAACATGTTCAAATACGTTTACCTTTGTGCCAAATTTTTAGAACTAAAACGGATGTTGACTTCATGGTGCTATAACTTGAACATAATATTTTTGTACACCTTTTATAGTTTCAGTTAAGGGTATTCACGATTTGGTTTAAACCGTGAAAGCTGTTAACGGTTTGGTTTCGTGTTCGGTATTAAGCTATTCGAACTAACCAGAGTTAAACTTACGCTGTGTTCCCGAGTTTACTTAAGGAAAGAAAAGAAAAGAAAAGAAAGGAAAGGAAAAGAAAGGAAATGAAATGAAAAGAAAGGGAGGGATTCCTTTCCTTCCATTTCCTTCCAAATCGGAAGGAAATGAAAACTTAAAAAACTTGTCTATTTTTCTCTCTCTTTCCCTCCTTTTCCCTCCTTAAATGAAACTTGGGAACACACAATTTTATATCTTCCTTCCCTTTCATTCCTTTAATGAAACTTGGGAACACAAAGTCTATTATGTTTTCTTCCCTTTCCTTTCCTTTCCTCCCATAAATGAACTCGGGAACATAGTGTTAGGGTCGATGTGAACTTTAATAGTATCCTGTAATATCCATAGACATTATGGATTTTAGTTTACAACTTTACACACTAGTTTCAGCTTGTATTTTGGACCTTTTGAACTAATTCTAAACAACGTGTACGTGTCACTTTTATTTTTGAAAACTTGTGTTAAAAGAGTTCGTTTTTTATATATTTCATGGTATGTTTTAAACTACTAGTAACTTGTGTGAAAGAATTTATTTTATATATTGCTAACGGTTCAGTTTGGCTGCGTTACAAACTTTGACGATTCAACTTTGGTTTTCAATATTCAAAAAATAGTTAACTAATGGTTTGGCCTCAGATTGACCTATAAACTATCAAAATCGACAATGAACACTATTTTTAGTTGCAAAAATTTATAATTTAAATTACTAAAGTTCGTAAAAACTTATAGTAAAAAGCAAGCACAAATGAGTCATGTCGACACAGCATGTGAATTTTATATCATGTTCGTGTTTTACTGTTGCACGATTTTCAGGTTGGAGCGTAGGTTATGTTCAAATTTTCAGGTCTGTGTCAAGTTGGAGGTTGGTGTAACTTTGAGGTTGGACCCACCAACATGACCAAATTTAGTACCCTACTAAATCATCTCCATCATTATTCACTCTAGTTGCATCAAGCCCTTTTTTTTTCTTTAATGTTTTAAGAACCTAACCAAACCAGAATCAAGACAAACCAAGTCAAGTCTTTTTTTTAAACCGAGTCGAGTCAATCTCGAGCTCTCTTCTTACCTGAGCTTAGGAAGAACCCTAGGTTAAAAGAACATAAAACCAGTTTTATCCTGGTCTAGGAAAAAATAGAGGTGCTTACTAGTTGCAATCCGTGTTTGGGTCGATGGTAAAGCCAAGCGAAACACCACAGAAGCCGGGTAAGGTAGCAATAGCAGTCGCATTAGGATTGTAAGTGGTAATAACACCCATCATGCACATGCATAGTGACCGCCTGTTTTCTTCCGAGTCACCGAGGTTATTGAGGCTAGAAACCGCATCACAACAAGGAGACCCCGGGTATGGATCAGGAGACCCATATGTTACAAAAGCAGAACATGTTGATATAAGTGTGGTCACAGTTACACAGTCTACACTGGCTGATGATTTTGACTTTGACACCACCCAGAACACCACCATCACTAGTAACCAACCACCAGTTACCGCCTTCAAACCACCCTTAACTTTTTATGCCAGTACCGCCTTCAAACCACTTTTTATGGATGAAGCGAGTATGCAAGTCATGTGTGTACTTATATGTGGGTGCATAGATGATGATGCGTGGTGGGTTAGCAATAACGAAAGTGTGCACTAAGGCCATTTGTATTGCATGAAACACGCAAACTGCACTGCCTGGGGCTTGTTGGCCAAAGTTTGACTTAAACAGTCAAAGTTCAATTAACTGGTGATAGACTCGGATCATTAAAGTCGATTTGTTTTCAGAATTTCCGAATTAAAATGTGTCCACACTCAAAATTGGTAAAGAGTAACAAGTATTTGAAGGACGATAAATAACAAAAACTAGAAAGAAAACGACGATGAAGCTTTCAACGCTTTCCACCACCACCACCAAGCTTAGGTCCCTTACCTTTAGGAGCATTGCCACCCTTGGTTTGAGTCTTTTGTTTTGATACAACCTCAGCTTTCTTTGCTTTCTTCTCATCCTTGGTTTTCTTGATCCTTTCCTTGATTTCACTGAAAATTGGTAAATGTAAACAAATAGTCAGTTTTCTTCCTGAAGACCAATTGGGAAAATCATAGCATTGAAGGAAGATAAAGCATTGGACTATGACAATACCGAAGAGCAGCCTCCCTAGCAGCATCACGAACTTCAGGCTTCTCACTTCGTTTCTTCTGAATAACTTCTAAGGTTGCCCCCACAATAGCCCGAGAATATGGCTTTTTGGTTGCACGACGCCTCTTCTTCACAGCTTCCTGAGCATTGTCCTGTAAGATTTGAAAGAACATATTTCGGTTAAATTATCACAACACAACTGACAAACATACACACCAAGCACTAAAAGTCTGAAGGTAGCAAAATTTTGCAGGTCAAGTAAGGACAGGTTGGTTAAGAGGGGTTCGGGTCAAAACAGGTCATATAGAACTTCTAAATTAGAAGTGTGGAACCAAAAAAGTTAAGCCAAGCTGGGATGACAACATACACATTTTTATTACTTCACCTAAAGTTCTCAAATAAATAAATTTGAACTATATGATTATTATAAAGACTATAGTACTACAAAAATTAATTCAGTGGAGTGGTTTGCTAGCTGAATAGTCTTTGGAGTCATTTAACAAGAAAGTCTCCTTTTTAGTTACTTTATTCAGCTTAGCTCATTTAACCCATTACATTTTTTTAAATATCAACCAATTTTAGCAAAACAAACTGTAAGCAAGTCAAAGATTGATCTGACTGACCTTCTTGTGCTGCTTCCGGAACATGGCTGTCCATGTGAGCTTTGAAGGCTTCAGCTTATTATGGAAGTACCTTTTGCATTTGGAATTCGCAAACAAGAAAACCTAAATTGAAACAAAAATGGATCTTTCTATTTAAAAATCGATATAAACAATAACCTAGATAGATAACATAAACTATTTAATCACATTATATACCTGAGAGTCTGATCTAATGAATCTAATACCCCTTCCTGGGTATATCTTCTGGCCACTGAAACGGCAGAGCTCGGTCCTATAAACACACAAAAAAGTGTTGTTAACCTACTAAGATACAGTAACAGAAATAGTCAAGAACTACAAATTCTAGTTAATTAAGTGGATTATTTCACAATTAGAGATCACAATTACAATCATATATGATCCTCAAAGAACTGATAAAGTGTTCATAGTTAATCGATTCACATTATTTGATCTACATCACCATGGATATGTTTATCATGCTTCGAGAGTATACAAATAGATAATTTGAAACAGAAACCTAAATTGGCCCTAAAGCCGGAAACTGGTTCAATTAAAACCCTAATAATGTAAGATCTCAAAAACTTAATATGAAATAGGTATTATACTTATTAACCTCGTTAACTAAACGATTTGAATCGAACAATTTGGGGAAAATGACGAGTAAACCATATATATCCAACAGATTAGCAATTTCGTTGCACTTTCTAATCGGCAAACGTAAGATTCAGACTCGAATAAGCAATAGGTGAACAAATGTAAGAGAAAAGGTTAGCGTACTTGAGAACCATGACGACGGCGACGGTGACGGCGGAGGCGGCTCGGCTGCTGCTACGATTGACGGAAAACAAACCCTAGCAATCACGAATGTATCCGCCCTTATATAGCAGCGTCGTACCGCATAGTAATTAGGGATGGCAGTCGTAATCCCTCTAGTTTTGTTTTTATCTTTTCCTGCCTAAAACTTTTCTTTTTCCTTGAAAAACCCTACCTCGTGAAACTTTAACATTAACAAGAGTTTATTATACAAATGATCGTACAAGCATATCTTGGGGTCTAAGTTTTAAAACTTATAATCTTCAGGTTTTAATTTTATTTTCTTCTAACGGCAAAGATTTTATTAAAAAGGGCTATCAAGCGACTAAAACCGCGGGCAATAAGACTGAAACAAAAAACACCACAAACACCAAAACAATAACTGAAAAACACATCAAAATTGTACCATTAAGTCCAATCAATCCTAGTTTTCGCATCCACCAATTTACCCAAGGGAAACCAAGAGCCTTTGTAGAATCCACAAGGCTATCAACCGTCACTTTGTTGTTCATGAACGTCAAGTCATTCCTAGCCCTCCATAAACACCAAAGCCCAACTCGGATAATCGTCGATGAGTTTGTTACCATAACTCATCGCCAATTTTTCCAATAAATCTGTAACCGTGAACACAATGAAACTTGAGATCCTACATCAATGCACAATCCGGTCCCAAAATTCAGCAACAAACCTACACGTCAAGGTGATATGTTCAAGGTTGAACTCGTGATCGTCACAGAAGTTGCAACTAGACTTCAAACAAAACATATTCCTCTTCATGAGCACGTTCGCCGTGGGTAACCGACCCATTTCCATTGGCCAACACGGGATGTTAACTTTAATTGGAACCCACTTGTGCTAACCATAGGGATAAAACGGGACCAGAAATATCATCCTTTGGTACAGCAGCTTGAACTCCTTTGTCGAGAACTTTTTCCCCATATCTGAGATCCATCTCCCTTCATCTTTTTTATCAGATAAATGAAAAGGAGCCAACAATGATAACAACCAAGGAAGCTTATGTGTTTTCTTAGAAGTGATCGCCTGCCTCTTCCAAAGCATCCTCCAGTAACCACCCGATAAATCACGGCAATCCGCCACCAAGCACACCTGATTAGAGTGGACCGCAATTAGAGTCGGAAAGACCTTAGCAAGCTTCTCTACAATCCATCTTTCATGCCAAAAATGTAGCCGATCACCCTTTCCAATCACCCCAAGTATAAGCTCTTTCGAAGACATATTAAGTTTACTTAGATCCCACTCAATTTTGTGTATATTTTCCAAACACCATAACATTTAGGGACAAAGGTATAGAAGCCCATGATCTACTATTGTAGTGAATAGCCTATATGGCATTCCTCTATAATCTTCCTTTATATAGTTTGAATCCCCACCACTAACGCCCGAGCACCACCATAATTTATTTCTTTCAAAGTTCCTAACCCGATACCACCCTTTTGATTATGAGACATTACCCTTTCCCGAGGCACCCAACAAACTTTGCTCGAATCACTTGTCCTTCCCCACACGTTCGGGCAAGTACACTCATCGTTGGTGTAGTATAGTGACAACAAGATACCGAGGTCGTCTAAGGACACATGTGGACTCTTGATACTGAATCTTCCTCAACGTCTAGCCTTTCCCGAGGCACCCAACAAACTTTGCTCGAAACATATGTCCTTCCCCACACGTTCAGGCAAGTACACTCATCGTTGGTGTAGTATAGTGACAACAAGATACCGAGGTTGTCTAAGGACACATGTGGACTCTTGATACTGAATCTTTCTCAACGTCTAGCCAATTCCAAAAGTTGTTTTTAAGAAAATAATTAAAATAAAGAGAAAATAAGGAAAAATAAGTTTTGGTTAATTTTAATCAAAGATAATGTCAATTGGGATGACTTGCCAATGATGGTTTTAGTAACCTTCTTATACACAACCCCTCCCTTAAGATTGTTACATGACAGTATAAAGGGCCCCATCTTAGGACGGAAACACCTAGTTATGAGTTTACCTTTTTTATTATCAATATGGATGACTCCCCCAAGAGAACCATTATGTCAAGTAACAAATATAGTGTGTTATCGATGTCGCTCAGTTGCAGGACCATGACATTCATGGCCAAACACTGTCACTACGCTCGAATCTATCATTTGTTGTATTAAATAAAGATTTATTATGAGGAGTAATGACCCGTTTCTACCCACGTACCGCTCTCGTGACGTACGCAGTTAGTCTTTACCAAAACCAATTCCACAAACATAACGCTCTGGCGATGTACGAAGTGGTAAAATACTACCAACCCAGAACTACAACCCAAATACCTTTATACCACTCTCGTGACGTACCCTGTGTTTTATTTATGTAGACATAAAGCACATATATGCATTAGTTTTCATGAGGTGTGAATCATTTTCAAAAATACTCCTCAACCCCTCATAGGTTCTCACCTACCAATCAATGTGCTTTCGAGTGTACAAATGGTCCATAATACACAATGCACGTTTTGTCATTAAGGGTGATAATAAACTTTCAATATAAAAGATTAGTTTTCAAAGTCATAAATGCCACACCTTAAGCGTAGTTTATGCACTCATGTTACCTTAAGGTTTAGCCAATCCATGGGTTTAAAGATTTGCTTAAACAAAGATGAGAAGTTCATAGACCAACATAAACAAATTTATATTAAGTTAAAGTCTTATAAACTTGATAAAAATCACCAAATCTTTGAAAACAATGGCTTAAAAACTAAAAGTAGAGAGGAGATTAGGAGAATAGAGCAAGGGGGAGTAAAGAATTGAGCACGTTGAGATGAAGGAGAATGAGGACTTTTATAGGTAAAATTTAAGACTAGACACGACCCGTGCTTGTTTTGGCACGACCCGTGCTTTTCCAGGTTATCAGAAAGCAAATGTCAACGGGAGATTTTGTCGTCTTTTCAAGTGAGATACGACTCGTGCTTATCATGGGTGTCAGAAAGAATGTCAATGGAGCCTTTTGTCATTTTTTATGGAGGCACGAATCGTGCTTTTTGAGGCATGGCTCGTGCTTCTTTCAAAACCTCATAATCATCTTCCTCTTGTTGAGATACTCAAAATTTATATATTATGGGCTCTGTAACTCATTTTCTAACCCGAGATATGTTTCCGTGAAGTCTGGGCGTTTTCTGGCCGCACCATTGTCTTTTAGCTTGTGTGCTCTGGTGTGGTTGAGTTTGGGGGTCACCACTTTGTCTTGACTAGAGAGAGATGCACAAGGGAATTTTGTCTTCATTAAGGTATGACATGGGTCGTTCCGGTTGGGCTTGACCCGTGTTTGGTCTCAAAATGCAGATTTTTTTTTTAGTTTTTGCGTTCTTTTTGCATTTTGGCCTTGGATATTCCTGAAAATAAAATATGAAATAATACTATGCTGTTTTATAAATAATATATCAGAGAACGACTCGAAAATAAGGAATATTTAATGTAAAAACATGTATACTTTTCCACATATCAGTATTTGATACTAGATGTGGTTACCACATCATTAATATGTTTTGAATGAACTTGAAAAGTGGAAGAAACTAAAATAAGGTGACATGATGTTACTGTGGTTGATGGCAAGAAAATCCCAGTTTTTGTAACCGACACATATTTTCTATCATGTCATTATAGCCTTGTTATTTCATTAAACAATTGTTTGCTTGCATCTGGATTGCCCAAGAATATTATTTCAGTTCCTACTTTTTTTGAACAAGGATTTAAGTATGCTTTTAATGGTACTTCTATATACGCCTACTTTAATAATATCTTTTATATGAGGCTAAGCCTAGAAATGGTATTTATGATGTTGAAGTTGAAACTGATGATAACGTGTATCATGTTTTTTAACAAAACAAATCTAGTATTAGTGATTCTTTCCTATGGTACTGTAGACTTGGTCACATAAGCAAGGCTCCAATTCGAGGGGATTCTCAAATCTACTGGAGCGGACCTTTAATGATTGTGACTCATGCTCATCTAGCAAACTCACAAAAGCACTTTTGCACATACGGGTGAACATGCTAACGGTCTTTTAGGGATCATACATACTGGCGTGTGTACACCGTTTAGGACCATGAACAGGAATCATGAAAGACACTTCATGACCTTCGACGATTACAGTCGATGTGCATATGTTTATCTTATGAAGCATAAACATGAAACTTTTGAAAACTTCATAGAGTTTCAAACTGAGTTCATAACTAACTTAGTTGAGCTTTAAAATACTTTGATCTGATAGAGGTGGGCAATAATTAAGCTTATAATTCCTCAATCATCTTAAGGCATGTGAGATCATTTCCCAGCCCACTCCTCGTGGCACACCCCAACTTAATGGTGTGAGCGAAAGAAGGAATCGAACCCTCCGTAATATGGTTTGATCGATGATGTGTAGGACGAATTTGCCACACTCCTTTTGGGGATATGCTCTCATGACTGCTACTCGCCTCATAAATCTGGCACCGACTAAGAAGGTAGAAAAAACACGATACCAGTTTGGCACGGGTTCAAACCCAAATTGTCATACCTTAAAGTATGGGGGTGTGATGCTTACATCATAAGTGATTATGATGATAAGCTAGATCCTCACTGAGAAAAGGTTGTTTTCGTCAGATACTATCGTGCCAGCGGTTACTACTTCTACCACCCCGATGCAAATTTCATTTCCATCAAAAAGTAGGCTAAATTCCTCGAAAAAGATTTTCTGAAACAATGAACTTGAAGTCATGTTGTCGATCTTGAAGAAGTTCGGGAAACACAACCAGCCCCTGAACAATTCGTTATGTCTGACCAACAATTAGTTGTTGCACCATGAACACAAGCGTTCATAGAAGCGATAGGACTCGAAGGGAACCTGAAAGATATCTCGGACCTCTTGAAGCTTCCTAAGCGACGAGCCTTCTAGTTACAAATCTGCAATCTCAGATCCAGAATCTAAGAAATGGCTGGAAGCTATGAACGCCGAGATGCAATCTATGTGTGACAATCAAGTGGGACTTGGTTAAGTTACACCCCGGTTCCAGGGCAGTAGGGAGCAAGTGGATTTTTAAGAGAAAGACTGCCATGCATGGAAATGTGCATACCTATAAAGCATGGTAGTTGCAAAAGGATTCACTCAAACCAGGAGATTAACTATGATGAAGCCTTCTCAAATGTTCCTATGAGCAAATCAACCAGGATATTGCTTGCCATAGTCACGTACCATGACTATGAGATATGGCAAATTGATGTTAAAACCGCTTTCCTGAATGGACGTCTCTCTGAAGATGTCTACATGGTTCAGCCCGATGGTTTTGTGGATCCTAAACATCCTAAAAGGGTTTGTAAACTGAATAAGTTCATCTATGAACTTAAACATGCATCTCCGAAGCTAGAATCTTCGATTTGACAAGAAAATATAAGAATTTGATTTTGTCAAGAAAGAAGATGGGCCTTGTGTTTACATAAAGGCAAGTGAGAGCACTATATCATTCCTCATCTTGTACGTGGATGACATACCGATCATTGGAAACAACATACACATGCTTAATGAAGTTAAGAAATTGCTAAAATCTTGTTTCACAAATGTAAGATCTTGGTAAAGCCGTTTACATACTAGGAATAAAGATTCACCTGACTAATCTGGATTTAACCTGTAACAGCTACACTAGGGTCATTACGTTTAAGATCACTTAATTGGTTAACCGACAATTTTACGGAACAATTATTATTATTATTTATTTAATAATAATTATTAGATTAATTATTTAAACTCTCGTGGGCTCGTTCTAAAATTAAGACCAATACGATTGGGCTTAGGAGGTCGTTTAAAGAGGCTCGTTAGGAGGTTTATAGATGATCCTTAATTATTAAGGTTTAGAGATTGATCATATCAGAAACTGAGCAAATCTCTCAACAAATACCCAAACCGATCGTCTATTTCCAGATACAACTCAAAAAATACAAGATCTGTACACAAACTGGAGTTGTACAAACTCTACGCTGAAACAAACGACACTAACCCTAACAGGAGACGTGATTCATCAAGACAAATGAATCACCTAAAACTCTAGGTTAGAACTCGAACTCAGCAGAGAAGAAACCGACGAAAAGTTAGCAACGGAAAAACGAAGATGAAAAAGACTCTCTCTCATCTAACCCTAGCTGCTATGCATTCTTTTATATACGGGTTGTTAACCCTAACTCTTCAACCGGTCCTTAGAAAGCCCACACAGCAACAGCCCAGCAACAGTCCATTCCATCCGGTCCATTTAAGCCCAAAGCTCCATCAAGATTTACCGGAAACAAAAAAACAAAAAATATTTAGACTTAAATGAATTGTAAAACAAAAAATCATTTATTTTTAACACCCCCTCTCAATTCATTTAAGAGAAAGCATTATGAAGTTGTAATTTGTTACAAATAAAATCATGTTGAGTATGATGTAAACCTTTAGTAAATATATCAGCTATTTGGCTATTTGTATCAACACCAACAGCCTTAACACACCCTTTTGAAATCTGATCTCGTAAGAAAAACATATCTATTTCAAAATGTTTAGTTTTTTCATGAAAAACTGGATTTGAAGCTATTGATATAGCTGCTGTGTTGTCACAATATAAACTAACAGGTAAAGGAACAGAAATACCCAACTCTTGTAACAAATTTATAACCCACATGATATCACATGTTGCAGTACACATAGACCGATACTCTGCCTCAGCAGTAGATCGAGAGACTGTGGACTGTTTTTTGCTTTTCCAAGTTAAAAGAGAATTTCCTAAGAACAAACAATATCCAGTTACAGATTTTCTGGTTTGTAAACATTTTCCCCAATCTGAATCAGCAAACGCTTTTAATGCAAATGATTCAGATTTACTAAACAACACACCCTGACCAGGACACTTTTTAAGATAACGAAGCAATCTCATAGCTATAGCTAAATGAGACTGTTTTGGTGCATGCATATACTGACTTAAAAAATGCACAGAATACGCAATGTCTGGTCGAGTATGAGACAAGTATATCAACTTACCAATAAGCTTCTGATATGCAGTAACATTAGACACAGAACCTTGATTGTTTTTACAAAATGAAGTCAAAACATAGTTCTGTTCTATTGGTACATTAACAGGTTTGCACCCAGTCATACCAAACTCAGCTAGCAGTTCTAAACAATACTTTCTTTGGGACAAACACAAACCAAATTTATCTCTTATAACCTCAATTCCAAGGAAATATTTAAGTTCTCCTAAATCTCTTATTAAAAACTTGGTTTTAAGCAACCTTTTTATATTTTCAAATTCAGACAAACTGTTTCCAGTTATAACAATGTCATCAACATAAACAAGCAAAACCACAAACACAGAGTCAGCAAGTTTAATAAACATAGAATAATCACATTTACTCTGTTGGAATCCAAGTTCAGTTAACACCTCAACAAGTTTTTGATTCCACATCCTAGGGGCTTGTTTAAGCCCATACAATGATTTCTTAAGTTTACATACTCTAGTTTCAGTCTTAGAGTAATAACCTTCAGGGAGAGACATGTAAACATCTTCATGTAAATCACCATACAAGAAAGCATTATTTACATCAAGCTGAAATAAAGGCCAATCATTTTGAACAGCTAAGGTAATTATAGTTCTAACAGTTATCATTTTTACCACTGGTGAAAACGTTTCATCAAAATCAATCCCTTCCCGTTGACTATAACCTTTAGCCACTAACCTAGCCTTATATCTATCAATTTCTCCTGAAGACTTATACTTTATCTTATATACCCATTTACATCCTACGGTTTTTCTACCAGGAGGTAATGGAACAAGATCCCATGTATCATTTCTATGCAATGCTTCTATTTCATCATTCATTGCAGAAATCCAATTAGAATCAGTAGCAGCCTCAAAATAATGTTTGGGTTCACTACTCTTATTCAGTGTATTAGCAAAACAATAATTTTCAAGAGACAAGTTTGAGTAATTAACTACTTTTTCAATACCATACTTGACTTTTCCTTCGACAATAAAATCTTTTAGCTTATTTGGAAATACAGTATTTCGAGTAGACCTTCTAAGAGTAACAGGTGTAGGTTCTTGGACACTACTTACACCCTCAGACTCACTAGTACTAGTTTTATCTCCTGCACTGCTCTCACCCTCTGCCCTGCCTTGGCCAGATTCAGGGGACCTAGGCTGCTGAAACTCAGTCCCCACTTGCTGAGTTTCAACCCTGCCTAAGATGTCCACTTCATCTGTACCCGGCTGCCGAGACCCATGAGGATCAGTATTAATATTGTTGTCACCTTTATCATCATTGGGACCTGTCCCCTTAGATGTCTCACTCTCAGTGGTGTCAAATAAATCAAAAAAATTTGTTACAGTTACAAATTTATCAATTTCAGAATCAGAACTTTCAAAACTATTGTTTTCTTTAAAGGGAAAAACATTTTCAAAAAACTTTACATCTCTTGAGAAAATAACACACTTATTATCAAGAGACCACAACTTATAACCTTTTTTCTGATTTGAATAACCAAGTAACACACATTTCTCAGCATTACTCTCAAATTTATTTTGTTTATTTAACACAGCACTAAAACAGAGACACCCAATCAATCTAAGGTGACTAATAACAGGTTTAAATCCAAACACAACTTCATAGGGCGATTTTCCATTCAACACAGAGGAAGGAATCCTGTTAATCAAGTATGTTGCAGTTAGAATACACTCAGACCAAAACTTAAGAGGAAAACCTCCTTGAAATAAAATTGCTCTAGCTACATTTAACAAATGTCTATGTTTTCTTTCAGCTATCCCATTTTGTTGGGGAGTGTAAGCACAAGTGGTTTGATGTATCATTCCATTTTTAACAAAAAAATCACTCATTTGCTTATTAACAAACTCTGTTCCATTATCACTTCTAAAAACTTTAACATTTTTCCCAAATTGAGTTTGTATCAGACTAACAAAACTTTGAACATTAGAAAACACTTCAGTCTTATGTTTCATTAAGTATACCCAAACAGCCCTTGAGTAGTCATCAACAACAGTGAGAAAAAACCTAAATCCTTCTCTACTTGGAAGTCTGTAAGGACCCCACACATCTAGGTGAACTAACTCACCTATCTCTTTAGATTTATGTTCACTCAAGGGAAATGGTTCCCTATGTTGTTTAGCCCTGTGACAGACTTCACAAGGTAAAGGACTATCTACTGTTTTTAGTTTTAAACCATCTTTTAAAACATTCAAAACCGCTTGTGAAGGATGTCCTAGTCTAGCATGCCAAATGTCACATTCATTATAAACACTATTACACACCTTATCAAGCAAGTAAGACCCATCACACATGTAAAGACCATCAAGTTGTTTACCAATCACCAATACTTTCTTTGTTAATGAATCCTGAATGTAGCATTTATATTCATCAAAAAACACTATCAGTTTACTGTCCCTAGACAACTTATACACTGACATTAAATTTACACAATACTCAGGAATAACAAACACATCACACAATGTAACCAGATCATTTAACCTCAAATCTCCAATTTTAGTTACCAAAGCATTTGTTCCATTTGGATGTCTTACTCTTATATTTAGATCAGAAACATCTACCTTATTGATTAGATTATGATCTGACATTACCATGTGATGGTTAGCTCCTGAATCAACAATCCAGGAACTAGTTTTACTTGTATTTACAGGACTAGCAAAACTAAAGACCCTTCTCCCAAACACAGTTGAACAAAACAACCTACCTCCTACGTTGTTGCTTGTGTTATCACCAGATTTATCACCTAACAAAGTTAACAACTTAGAGAACTGTTCAGGAGACAAAGAGTTTAACATATTGGAAGAGCTGGAAACACTTTTTTCACTTTCATCAGAAACATTATTAGCAAAACCAGGTTTTTTTCCTTGCCCAATTCTAGGCTTCATCCAACTAGGATAGCCTATGATTTCAAAACATTTATCAACATTATGACCAGTCTTGTTACAATGTGTACATTTCAGATTCACATTTGATCCCCTGTTAACTTTCTTTTTATTTTCAGAAAACTGACCAGGTTTAGAAAAAAATCCAACACTATGAGGTTGACCAACAGTAGATCCAGTGTTGGAATGTCTATGAGACTCTTCTCTAGACATTATAGAGAAGGCCTCCTTGACACTAGGTAGATCATCTTTAATCAACAAATTTGTTCTAACAGTATGATACTCATTATCTAATCCCATTAAAAACTGCATTAGTTTTATCATATGATTAAACTCATTAAACTGTTTTGAAGCATTACATGTACAAGAGGGAAGTTCAAGAATCTGATCAAGCTGTTTCCACATTATGTTCAGTTTATGATAATAATCAGCCACAGATAAACCACTTTGAGAAAAACCATTTATTTTCTGATACAAATCAAAAACCACAGAACCATCTATTTTATCATAAGTTTCTTTCAATTCAGTCCACACAGAAGAAGCAAGACTTGAGTACACATGCCCCATATATAACTCTTCACTAATAGAGTTCAGAATCCATGTAAGTACAATAGAATTACATCTATCCCACTGATGGGCAAGAACATCATCATCCAAAGATTTCACACATGAACCATCAACAAACCCATACTTGTTTTTTACTTTTAAAGCAAGTGTCATTGCATTAGCCCAAACTCTATAGTTCTCTGTACCTTTTAATTTTATACCAACAATTGTCAGATTACTAGAGTCACTAGCATGGAGATACAATGGATTACTAGCATCAAGTTTGCTCACTAGAGTAGCAAATGGATTACCATCATCCCCAGCCATATTATCAATTTAACCAAGACACACAAGAACACAAACACAATCAAATATAGCAGATTAAACAAGATAACACAAATTATCAATGGTCAAGAAATCTACCAGAAGAATCAGTCAACACAGTAACCACAGAAAACACAAAAGACAAGGGATGTCTCCCCTTGTACAGCATACAAGCGGTATCACCAGTCCGCCACTGGAGTGGTCTCAACAGTCCACCACTGTATTAAACTAGGCAATAAACGTAAATCAAGGAAAGATCTCACCGAGATAGCACCCGAGTTAGGGCTTCCAAATCGCGTCCTGAAGCCTTCACTTAGGGCTACAGAGACAACGACCAGCAACAGCAACCTGCCTTCTACCAGAATCTGAGATCCCTATAGTGCTCCTCAACGTCCTTGATCAGAGTTCAGCAACGGCTTTAGGCACGAAGTCCCTTAATTCCACTGAGACGTGAAACAAAGGAGAGATCGTGACCGGAGACTCGATTCGGCGTCGGATACACCAACAGTCACCCAGGCGATGAACACCGGCGACTTCTGATCTCAAACCCTAGCACCACCAACAGTCTCCCAGGTGATGAACACCGGTGACTCAGATCTTGAACCCTAATGAATCGGAACCAACAGAATCACAGATCAAGAGCGTTGCGCTCTGATACCATATCAGAAACTGAGCAAATCTCTCAACAAATACCCAAACCGATCGTCTATTTCCAGATACAACTCAAAAAATACAAGATCTGTACACAAACTGGAGTTGTACAAACTCTACGCTGAAACAAACGACACTAACCCTAACAGGAGACGTGATTCATCAAGACAAATGAATCACCTAAAACTCTAGGTTAGAACTCGAACTCAGCAGAGAAGAAACCGACGAAAAGTTAGCAGCGGAAAAACGAAGATGAAAAAGACTCTCTCTCATCTAACCCTAGCTGCTATGCATTCTTTTATATACGGGTTGTTAACCCTAACTCTTCAACCGGTCCTTAGAAAGCCCACACAGCAACAACCCAGCAACAGTCCATTCCATCCGGTCCATTTAAGCCCAAAGCTCCATCAAGATTTACCGGAAACAAAAAAACAAAAAATATTTAGACTTAAATGAATTGTAAAACAAAAAATCATTTATTTTTAACAGATCACAACCAAAACTCTAATCTCCTAAACCTCTCTCTGTCTCCATTGTCGGTTTCCCCCTCTTTCTCGGATTATGTCCGCCACCGATCATCACCATGTCATCGTCGTATCCACTCGAGACCGCAAGACCACAACCGCCCCAACTCCCGATACGCGCCGAGCCGTGCCACCGCAAGTCTACCAGCTGCCGCATGCAACCGTCACAAGCAAATTGACCTTTGTGTCGCTGCCGTCATTCGTGGCACATCACACGGCTCGGCTAGCCATCGATGGTTTGTAATGACTCCTGGAGTCGTGTGTTTCGTTCCCTAGCAACCGCATATTGCATTCTGGTGTCTCGAGCGATTGTTCAAATACCGTAAAGGTATGTCTAAACCTGCTTTTAGATAGTATTCAATTTTAATATGTTTTCGCGTGTACTGATAATCTAATCTTTTTGTTTTTACACTATCTACGTTTAATGTTTTAATATTCCGTTGCGTATATGTTAATGTAACTGACTTAATCCGTTTTACTAAACCCGATTATGCAAACGGTTAATCTGTATATAAAACCCAACATCCTAATCATATTATAAACCCTAAAATCCCTGGGTGATGGCTTTCAGTTTACGTTTCTGTGTTGTTTAGCAAGTGATTTTTTTTTTGTAAATAATAAATATCCTACTTTGATATATTATTAACTTTTTGAATTTTGTCATTTTTGGATACTCAAAGAGTCAAAGTACATTTTGGATACTAAAAACGAGATGGTTACCATCACACGCGTTGCTACGGGGTTAAATTTGTATACTGAACGAAAGTCAAAAAATTAAATGGTATAAAATGTAAAAGTCTAAAAGTATTGTTGTGAAAGTATAAAACTATAACGAAAGTTAAAAAGTTAAGGAGTATAAAACGTAAAAGTCTAATAGTCTCGTGGTGTGCGGCGTTGAATTTGTATGCTTAACGAAAGTTAAAAAGTTAAGGGGTATAAAACGTAAATGTCTAAAAGTCTCGTGATGAAAGTACAAAACTATAAAAGTATATTAAAAACGAAAGTTGAAAAGTTAAAAATTTTGTGACCAAAGTAGAAGCTAGATAACAAAACTTAAAAACAAAACAAAAAAAAACTTTAAAAGTTAAATGGTAGAAAACGTAAAAGCATAAAACATATGTGGTCAAACTTAAAGTTTACTATTTTATTAAAAAACAAATTATAAAAGTTATAGGATAGAAAGCGTCAAAGCACCAAAGTTATGTCGCCAAACTATAAGAAACAAAAGTTCACTATTCATTTATTAATTTTCATTGTTATATATATAATACCCTAACTACGAACGGGTTTTAGACAAAATCAACATGTGAATATGTAGGTCGATCACAACTTAAAAAATGCATGGGCTAACCTATACATTCATTCACATCTGTCCGCTGTAACATTTTACAATTATAATTGTTCTCTACATTATTCTCTGTCATTATTTTCTTTCTTAGAAGAAACAAGTGTTTTTCAAGCACTGACTTCCTTTTAATAGGCACTTCAAGAAGAAGAAAAAAAATCATTGTCATAAGAAAAGAGAGCAAATTTGACCCATGACCGGATCAATTTGGATTATTTTTATCTCTAATTGGTCAAAGACTGAACTATGACATTTAAACAAAAGATTTTGAATTAACATGAGTTATTATTTAATAAAAGGAAAAATTGCATGAATAATCCCAACTTTTCCTCGTTCGCAAATAATAATCCCACCTTCAGAAATTGCAAGGGGCAGTCCCACCTTGTCATTATTTTGCAACGAACAGTCCCGCCGTTAAAAAACACTAACGAGGTTAAATCTTGCTGACGTGGCACCACCCCACCACCAACAACCACCACCCCACCACCAACAGCCACCACCGGTCGTCTTCTCCGGCGACCTCCGGTCTTCTCCGGCCACCAGCCACCACCATCTCCGGTCGTCTTCTCCGGCCACCAGCCACCACCATCTCCGGTCGTCTTCTCCGGCCACCAGCCACCAACAAAAACCCAATTAACCAACCACCTTCAAACTAACATATCTTCTTTAAATCTTGACGAAAATCGATTCCGTAAATTGCTACAAATTCGTGACGACGAGAGGATTCAAACTAGTACCATAGTTGATATGTTTTGATGAGGTTTGAGCATCGAACGAGTATCTCCGACGAACTAAGTTTTTTGTGAAATTAAAATCTTCTCAAATCAACACCAAAACACGTTATGATTGTTGCAACAGATTTGTGTGATAAAAACAAGTCTATTTGTACCAAATTTATACGATATGGTTGAGTATTTCTCAAATCACCATTGAAGAACTTGGAAGAGCAAGTTATTCGGCCTTCAAAGCTTAACGGAACATATCAAGTATGGTGCTAGATTTGTTCGTCTAGTGGATACGAGTTCAACGCATTTCTCGGATTCGATTTTCGTCAATTTTTGATCAAGATATGCTTGATTGAAGTTGGTTGGTCGTTTTGGGTTTAGTTCGCCGGAAAAATCGCAGGTCGTCGGAAAAATCACAGGTCGCCGGAGTACACAGTATTTAACGCCGTTAGTGTTTTTTAACGGAGGGACTGTTCGTTGCAAAATAATGACAAGGTGGGACTGCTCCTTGCAATTTTGGAAGGTGAGATTATTATTTGCGAACGAGGAAAAATTGAGATTATTTCATGCAATTTTTCCTTAATAAAATAACCCAACTCTATTTTATTAGTTGGACATATTACATTTAGAAAAGGTAATCAATATCAATATAATTTAGTGACGTCTCATTCGTTTTGATTTGCATCAAAACAATTAGTATTTGAAGTTCCCTTTGCGCTCATATTTTTTTCATTGATCTTATATATATTTTACAAATGGAATTTTTCGTGCGAAGTGTGCGAAGAAGGGTAATATTATCCGCGTACGCTTGATAATCACCCAAGATCTTTCCAATGTGTTTTTGGTAGCAAAATGGTGTCAAAAGAGCAATTAACACCATTTTGCCACCAAAATATGAATGGTGTCAAAAGGGCAATTGTCACCATTTTACCACCAAATATGTTGCGAAAAAACCTGTGTACACACAAGTCATAATCACGCAAGTTATATTACATAATTTTGTAAGTTTTACGAAGACTAACTTTAAAAAAAGTTTTGCCACCAAATATGTTTTGGTAGCAAAATGGTGTCAAAAGGCAATTGTCATCATTTTGCCACCAAATATGTTAGAAAAAAAAGCTCTCTACACACAAGTCATAATCACACAAGTTATATTACATAAGTACGCAAGTTTTACGATGACAAACTTAAAAAAATAAAATTGCCACCATATATGTTTTGGTAGCAAAATGGTGTCAAAAGGGGAATCGTCACCTATGCAGTTAATACGCCCGATATCCCGGGGTATCGGTTATCAGGCCTATCGAAAAATATGGTTCAAAATACGGTGGAATACTACGGTACCGATAAATTCGGTCGTATCGACCGATATATCGACATTTTTGTACCAAAAATACGGTGACATATATGAAAATACTGTTTGAACTTTTTGGGTCTATTTTTCATCTAATTGGGCTCATTTTTTGCTTTAAAGAGTTTAGAGCCCAATATGTTAAACGTCCAATTAGAATCAGTATCAATTACAAGCTCTAACACATTAAAAAGGTAAAATGATGATTCGTAAACTCGCGTTAAAAGCGAAGATTTCACGGCTTACCCTTAGATGGTGTTTTAATTATCGTTTTGAATGTTATTCCGTACTTCGTATTACTATTAATATCGACCCTTTTGGATATTTACATTTCGCATTACCTATCTTTAGTTTAGAAGATAATGAATAGTTGTTCATAGGGTAGTTTTGTTGTTTTATCTAACTTTGAGGGTAGGGTATTTGTAAGACGTACAAAGAAGATTGGTCAAAAGATCGATGGGCAATTCTGTACCCATACCTGCTATCCTATCTCCTTCCTCTACAGTCTACACAAACCATACATATCTCTCTCTTCCCTGCCGGCGGTTTAGTCAAAAACCCTAGAGCACACACAGAGAAAAGAGCCAGAGAGAGACGTCGGCTGCCATTCTTCACCGTCTGCAGCCATCTACAACAACATTTTTGATGTAGCCGGTTCGAGATGGCTAGTCTCTCAAATAATTAAAAAACAAAACTAGAATAGTAGATAAACAATTGAAAGATAAAACATAGGAACCTAAAATATTTTCTATAACTTTTCTTTTCTACCTTTCATTCCATCAAAACAAACTTAAATAGCAAACAAACATGCATGCATCTAGAACTAGTCTTCCTAATAAAATGGGGAACATGGAAGTAATGGGAAAACCAACTGGAAAATAAAAAAGACATGCTAATTCGAACGTGGGTGGTGAACTTGAACTCCAAGTTGTAGTTTGTTGGGCTAGACTGGTCCACATCAATTCGAATTGATGTCTTTTTAGCATGTCTTTTTATTTTCGAGTTGGTTTTCCCATTACTTCCATGTTCCCCATTTTATTAAGAAGACTAGTTCTAGATGCATGCATGTTTGTTTGCTATTTAAGTTTGTTTTGATGGAATGAAAGGTAGAAAAGAAAAGTTATAGAAAATATTTCGGTTCCTATGTTTTATGTTTCAATTGTTTATCTACTATTCTAGTTTTGTTATTTAATTATTTGGGAGACTAGCCATCTCGAACCCGGCTACATCAATTTTCATTGTAGCATCGCTGATCTAGCATCCTTACATACCCATTTGTGGCCGATTTCAACCTCACATCTCCTCCATCATTTGCACGGGTGAGTTTCCAGCTCTCCATCTTTCTCGCAATCGGTTTGTTCCGTACCTGTGTTTCTCATTTTCATATTGAGAATTTTGACTGCGAAAAGTTATAAGAAGATCATTTTGCAGGTTTTCTTTGACTCAAACTTTATCTGCCATTTCATGCGGCGGTGGTGCTTTGAGTGGCGGTAATGGCAATTTCAGATGTATTTACAATCCTGTGACGAAATTTGAAATAGGTATTCTTCTCGACAATCTAATCGATTTTGTTCTTCGTTTAAATTGGCATTTTTTCCCCTCTTGTAGCGTACGCTTGAGACTTCTTTGTGTAAAGGTAATTTTTGGTAATATATGCTTGAAATTGAGATTCTTCTTTTCTACCTGATTGACTGTGTTCTTAGTGTAAACTGGGGTTTTTCTCTAATCGCAGTGTACGTTTGAGGTTCTTCGTAGAAATGTAATTTCTGATAGTCTTCGTTTCTTTTTGCTTTCTGTTCTTATTTGATATAATTTTTTTCTTGCATGCATCGATCCGAAGCTTTACCCAAAGAGGTAGAGTTCTTTCTAAATAGTTTTGAGAGAGCAAGGGGAATGTGAAAATGGATAGGAAGAAGATGAGACAGAGGGAGAGGGGAGGCAATATCCGGGTATTCTTATCACTTTAGTTTCAGTCATTTAATTTTTTTTTTTTTAAGTTTTTGACTCCAGAGGTTAATCCATTTCTTTCATGTTTCTAGATACACTTTTATGTTTAATTGGTGGTTAATAAGATTTTAAATTTATGGCATCTTGATAGGAAGGCCAAGCAATCAATATTGTTTTGGGATTCAGAGTTCTCGAGGTATAACTAGGGAACATTTTATACCCTTTCTGATTCGGTATTCAATTTACTGTGATATTGTTCATTTTGCTCTGATAGTTTACAAAGAGCAAGCCTAGTCAAATTTAAAGCCCTGTTCTATTCGCACCGGAAAAAAATTTCCTTGCACCGGTCCTAAACGGGGCATTGAGGCCTCCACGCCCATTTAGGTCCTAAACGGGGCATTGAGGCCTCTACGCCCCATTTAAGTCTTAAAATAAAATTCATGTTAAATTAACTAGTTTTATTATTTAAAAAAGGCAAACGAGCAAAAAGTACGACTAACGAGTAACATATAATGAATAAATATAATGAGTATTATTTTTTTTTTAAAGTCAAACGAGCAACGAGCAAAGAGTAACGAGTAACGAGTATTATTTAAAAAAGTCAAACGAGTAACGAGTAACAAATAACTAGTTTTATTATTTAAAAAAGGTAAACGAGCAAAGAGTACGACTAACGAGTAACATATAACGAGTATTATTTTTTTTTTAAATGTCAAACGAGCAACGAGTAACGAGTATGTTACTCGTTAGACTTTTTTAAATAATATTCGTTACTTGTTACTCTTTGCTCGTTGCTCGTTTGAGGTTTTTAAAAAAATAATACTCGTTATATGTTACTCGTTAGTCGTACTCTTTGCTCGTTTGTCTTTTTTAAATAATAAACTAGTTAATTTAACATAAATTTTATTTTAAGACTTAAATGGGGGCGTGGAGGCCTCAATGCCCCGCATAGGGCCGGTGCAGATCAATAAATGACCCGGTGCGAATAGCAGGACCCAATATAAAATGTAGTTTGTGCAAGTGTCTTTTAGACATTATGTTTGTATGTCTTAGTTTTTTATCCTGACTTGAATCACCCTTTGCACTGAGGACTGTTCTTGGTGGATAATTCCATACTGGGCAGTTAATACGGCCGATATCGGACCTCGAGAAAAAATACGGTAGCTATAAAATCGGATGTATTTGCCGATATATCGCCTTTTTTTCTGAAAATTCGGTGATATTATGTTAAAAATACGGTGGGCTAAATTTAACACCAAAACAGAAAACTGGTGGGTTTTGCAGTAAAAAAAATAAGTTGCATTCGTGTCTGCAGGTCGCGCGGGCACAAGTTTGGTTTTTCGAGCCAAATTCCCAATTGCTGCACCCCCCCCCCCTGCGCGAGGATAGTAGTCAGAGTAAAACATAGCACAAGATTCAAATCTTTCTTGGATGATTACACATTTAAACTATACTTTGTTTTGTCTACCCACCAATGTGGGATACGTGTAACCTTTTGAGATTAACATCTCATTAACACACACACACTATAAAATTTTAATGTATATAACTATATATTAAAATGACCTATATCCCACCGATATTTCATCGAGCTATATAACCGATATATCGTATATCGGTTCTCGACCGTATTCCAAATTTTTACCGTATTAACTGCATAGATTCCATATACTTTTTGTCAATTTCTTTCTGAATGCCCACCCATAATTCAATTTAGAAGTGTTTTGTGAAGCAAATATTGAGCATTGGCTTCAACAAAGGATAAAATTTTATGTTGCTAACCGTGGCAAGCTGAGCATTGGCTTCAAAACGGAATTTTCAAACGTATTGAATTATAAAAAGTTCTTGGCAATCATTTGTCATGGAAGGACATGTGACATGATGAACCACTATACGTATTGAATTACAAAAGGCTCTTGGTTACATTTCTTTGTTTTTGTGTTAGTTAGAGATTACAGTAGGCATTCAACGTAGCTTTTCACGACACTGATCGGAAGAACCACTATACAAAACCGGTTCCAAAAGCGGAGACTAACGTCGCCGCAACGCGCGGCGGGTGATCTCCACCTTGTTACTATTAATATTATTAGTATTTTGGTGTTTTACGTATAATATTTTATATATATATATATATATATATATATATATATATATATATATATAATTTTTTATGTATGTATTAAGATGACCGATATCCCACCGATATTTCACTGAGATAACCGATATCCCGTATATCGGTCCCCGACCGTATTCCGAATTTTTAATGTATTAACTGTATAGATTGTCACAATTTTGCCACCAAATATGTTGTGAAAAAGCCTATGTACAGTTGTACACGCAAGTCATAATCACACAAGTTATATTATAATCACGCAAGCTTTATGAAGACGAACTTAAAAAAAAAATGTTTTGCCACCCAGTATGTTTTGGTTAGAAAATAGTGTCAAAATGACAATTGTCACCATTTTGCCACCAAATATGTTGTGAAAAATATATATACATAATCACGCAAGCTTCATTTCGTAAGCAATTGCCACCATATATGTTGTAAAAATTGTACATGTCATAATTACGCAAGTTATAATTAATCACGCAAACTTTATTCTCATAAGCAATTGTCACCATTTTGCCACCAAATACAATAATCACGCATGTTTTATTTTATAATCACGCAAACGTCACCTGGACGAATAGCCGAGTTCTAAAAAAAGTTTTTTAACTTCAAAAAAGTATAGCAATACTATACTCGAATGAAAGAGAATTAAATGCTAGTTTTTATGGTATAATTTTTTTAAAATAATGTTGTATAAAAAAGTTATAGAAGTTTAAAAAATTGAGGGGAACTTGAAAAAAGTGCTATACCAATTTTACCCCTCAACTCACTTCACGCTTAGAATTTCCTTTTTATTTTTACAATAGATCTGGACTAAATCTAAACCATTGATTTCTTATATCAATGGCCCAGATGTCTTCGCACGCTTCGTACGGAAATAACACTTTGTATTTGAAATTTCACACACACATATATATATATATATAGAGAAATCTGGACATTCCTAATATGCCCCTGTGTGTACCGGATGTAGGCAACTTTGCCTGATGCACGGGAACCTTCCTCTATATATATATATATATATATATATATATATATATATATATATATATATATAT
>JBCNJP010000018.1:11815641-11986849 GCA_039602395.1 Deinandra increscens subsp. villosa | reverse complement strand
AAATTATTTTTTAAACTATTATTATTATTTTTATTTAATAAATATTTAAAAAACTTATAAAATACCAATAGACACTTATTTACTGTGTTTTTCAAATATAATTGAGCAAATCATATTTAATATTATAATTAATGAATAATTAATATTGTTTTACAAATTCAATAAACATTGTGGATGATATTATTTATAGAGATATCCGTAAACGATAAAATTTATGTTCAAAATATCCAATATTAAATAGTTTTTCTATCATATCAAATGATCCATGTTTATTGAAATTGGAAATTTTAAACATCGATGACTAATACAATTGTAAGTTTTTTAATATATACCAAGATAAATATTTTTTTATCAGGGGCGGATCCAGGAGAAAAAAGTCAGGGGTAGCGTTAAAAAATATTTGTCGGGACTAACGGGGGTTCGGGGTCAGCGCCCCTGAAAATTTTTTTAGGTAATTAACGGACTTCTGATCATATTTTCAAGGGTTTTTGATGATATTTTTAGGTAAAAGCCATAAAATTTCTTTCAGGGGCCGCGAAAAATTTGTTTCAGGGGTCGCGAAAAACCGAAAACTTAAAAAAAATAAAATTGCACGTCGGAGAAAAAGTTCAGGGGCAGCGGACCCTACCCCTGGGGCCTTCTTAGGTCCGCTCCTGTTTTTTTTATTGATTTAACATTATAATATTCTGATTATAATTTAGACTTTATACTCAACAATTAAAATATGTTCATTATAATTTTGATAAAACTTTATACTCAGCTAACTTTCTATCGAGTCTTAAAGTCTCAGTTTGTCAAATCATAAATTAGTATTAGTCGCTATTTAGGGTTGGATTGTTTTTCTAACAACCATTTTTTTAAAGATGATCATGTTTATGTTGTATTTTTACTAAATATACAAGTAGAGACATGCTCTAAATATTTTTTTTATGATAAATAGTAAAGTCACCAATACCATATTATGAATTATAATTTTATTAAATGTAATGTAACACGTTATTCGGGTAAAAAAAATGAGTATGCATGAATTATCAATTATATATATTTTCTAATGACTTAACCCGTATAACCCTTTACCCCCCCCCCCCCCAAAAAAAAAAAATAACCCGTATAACATACGGGTTCTATCGTAGTATACGTATAAACATATACAATAAAAAATATAACTTTGACGATGGAGTTTCCTCACTTATAAATTATAATTCAAAACATAACAATGAGAGATTTATGCAAAGTATTAACATGGAAGATTACATTTTTTTTTGAACATCGATTTCTCAGTTGAACATGATGCTCAACCCATTACGATGTCTGATATTTGTTTTTTTCTAAAAAAACTCTTATATTCTCTTATGTCCGTGTCGCGCAGACCACGCACAGACATTTAGCGCTGCAGATTGTTTGTTTTTACGAAGACATTTCATTAAAAAAGGTCTGCGTGGGTTCTTCTTGGTGCAGATATGGCCCAGTCACTTCTAACATTATTTTTAAACTGGATTTTCATTAAAAAAAACATTTTAAACTGTTTTTTTAACATTTCTAAACATTTTTTCTAAAGTACTTTATAATTTTTTTTTAAAATCATTTCTTAAAAAGTTTTTTTAGAGTTCTTTTCTAGAAAAACTTTTTTAGAAACTTTTTTAATATTTTAAACAGCTTTTAAAAAACTTCTTTAACCAATTCTTGTAAAAAAATGCCTTTTAAAAAGTAAAAAAATGTTTTAAACAGTTTTTTTAAAACGTTTTTAAATTGTTTAAAAAAAATATTTGTAAATAGTTTTTTTTATAAAAGCCTTTTTCAACGTTTTTAAAAAGTTTAAAAAATAATGTTTTTAAAAAAGTTTTTATAAAAAACGTTTTTTTATAAACTTTTATTTATAAAAAAAACGTTTTTAATATTTATTTTCAAAAAAGAATATTTTAAACAACTTTAAAAAAAAATTGTATACAATTTCTAAAAAACGTTTTTTAAACAGTATTTTATAAAAAAAAAATTAACCGTTACTTATAAAAACGTTTTGAAACACTTATTTAAAAACAAAGTTTTAAATTGTTTAAAGTCGTTTTTAAACAATTTTTATAAAACACTTTTGTAATTTTATTTAAAAGAAAATTGTTTAAAAATAAAATAATTGGTTAAAATATATAGAAAGAAAATCAAAAGGTTTGAATGGTAATTATCTATAAGTTTTAAAAACGGTTTATTTAAGTAATTAAGTTTTAGTTTATTTTAGCAGTCTGCAGATTTTAAAAAACAAACACTTGTTTTTCTTACAGACTGCAGAGGTTTAATCCACCTCTTCTCCTACAGTGTCTCTGAGAGTGTCTCAAATCTGCGAGTGCGAGCGAGTCAAGACACCACCTCCTTATCCCAGTTCGGGGGAAACTCGGGCTACAAGCAAATTGTGAATGTAAAATAATAACTCTTCAAACAACATAAATGTATCGATTTTAATTTGTAACCTTTTAAAAACATAGTTTATGTTAAAATGATGACATACGGCATTAATAATTATATTTCCGTGCAAATTGATACTTGTTTTTTATGTTATACACAATTAAACATATTCAACGTACACTCTATTGACATTAAATCTGTGGATCTTTTTAGAGAATAACACTAATACATAATCTGGAACCTATCTCTAAATATAAATTACAATAACTATCAACGTTATTAACTTATTAATACCTCATCCTGTCATATAAATGTTTACTTAATTTTATTTCATTCTATCCATAATCACATTAAGTAGTTTTATTAGTTATATTATTAGTTATAAGTGTTTAAAAAAATAGAACTATGAACTAGCTTATTAAAAACTCAATTAATTATAGTTTCCATAATTTCTCACCTTTGGCGTCTTGCTAAAAGGGTGTTTGCAATGATATATCGTCGTTCCAAAAAAATTATAGTTTCTATAATTATACAAGAAAATCATGTCAGGTGGACATTTTGGTCGTGTAAGCTGCAACTGCAGCAAAGGTACATAAACAGTTTTCTTGGAACTGAACAAGTCAATAGAATCGAACTGATTTTGTGAACGTTGGTCAAAACAGGTTTGGGTCCTGAAACGGTTTTGTACACCAAAACCCCAAACCTATAAGGATTGGTTCGTATTGGTTTGGAATCGATTAGGCAACTATAAACCTTTTATTAGAATATTCCTAGTTGGAATCGATTTTTGGGTAGAATAGTTTTTTAACAATTGGGTTGGAACCCGATTTGGACATTGGAAACTTTGAAGCGCTATGGAAGTGATGGTTCAATTCAAAACCAAACCTGTTTGTTGACCGAGTCGAATCTAATGTGGGAATCGGTTCAGATTCACAAACTGGTTTGTGCCCTAAATCAGTTTGTCCACCAAAAACATGAGCCCATAAAAAAATCGGTTCGTATCGGTTTGGAACCGGTTTGACCACTAGAAATGTCTCGATAGAATATTTCCAGTTTGAAGTCGGTTTTTTGGTGAGGTGAACCGGTTTTTATACAATTGGTTTGGAACTGGGTTGATCATTGGAAATGTTGAACTACTATGGAACAATGATTTGATTCAAAACCAAACCCGTTTGTTGACCAGGCCGAACCAAATTTATAAATCAGTTATGTATAATTTTAAAATGTGATGTATTTATCTTAAAAATTCTAAAGTTGCTATTAAGCTACGTGTAGTCATGAAGCCTTCCATTTCACATTTTTTTGACATATGTTTTTCTTAGTTAGCAAAGGACTCCATGACTAAAACTAATATAGTCGTAAAACCCATATCGTTCCTCTAATTATTACACAATTACATTATTTTATTTAAAGAAATAAAACCTTCAAAACTCTCATTCAATAAAAAAAGGTCATTAAAAAAGTTAATCAATCACACCCCAAGTTACGCGGCGCCATAACGCCTGATCATAGTTTTTACCTCATAACTCCTCCGAATAAAATGTGGATACGCTATAAAAATGTCAATTTTCCTTGTGAAGCTCAAGACGCATAGCTTTATTTAAAAAGATATTTTAAAAGATAACCGATAATCTGACAACTATTGACAACTAGTGTAGCTCTCATGCCACCAAAAATACATAAAATAATTTATACTTTCCAAAAGTAAGTGTTTAATAAAAACATAAAAATAAATAAAATCACACAAGACACACTCGACCGTTATTTATGGTCTTTATTGTAATAATGATTTGCAAGAAAAATACCTAATACAGCAGTGAAATAGAAAAAAGAAAAAAAAAAAAAGGAAAAAAACGACCACGCGCAGCCGACGCCCACGCTTCAGAAATCAATCGTCGGGCGGGCGGACATCTCGAACCAGAATCCAGCCCCTACCCCTCCCCATTTATAAACCCTCAATACACACTTTCATGCCACCCAAATCTTCTCTTTTAGGGTTTTAATTAATTCTTCATTCATCATCCCCAAAAGAAAAAAAATCAAGATTCCCACCTTCACTCATCCTCCGCAATTCCGCCACCGTAAATCGCGTTCACCGTAAGTCAGCTCTAAATCGTTCATCGTTCTAACTCATCGATTCATTCTGTCATGTTAATTTCTGGGCTTTTGTTTCTGATTTCAAGAAACAATTTCAAGAAAGAAAGAAAGAGGGAACTGAAATTGGGGGTTTTGGGGGGTCTACAAATCTGGAACTTTGTATCTATCTGTTTCTTATTATTATAATTATTTTATTACTTTTAGGGTTTTAATTAAAAAACAATAAAAAGATTCTAAAAACTTGTTTGGATGTTTTTGTAAGAGAGAAATCGGGTCAACTAACAACTGGTCTTCTTTCTTTCTTTTTTCTTTATTTCTGTGATGAAACCCGAAAGTCAAAATTCGATTCTTTGTATTTTTACCCTTTTTTAGTGTTTGTTTACTTGAAAAGTTGCAATCTTTTTCAAACTTATTGTTTGGTACATTTAAATGGGGCCATGTTTACAGATGACAGCTAAACAGTCAACCTCTTTCTCTCTGTATGTCAGAAATTAGGGTTTTGAGAGTGGGAAATTAACACAAGGGAGTAAGGATTTGGTTTCTTGTGTACCCACCCATTTGGGTAGCCTTTAATTTTTGTGGCTTTTGGTTGTTGTAAACTTGTATATGTGTATTTATGAGACCAGACTTACTTACACACATAATAAACATATTAACATACCCCCACCCCCACACACATACACTTGATCTGGGTATGTGATGAGTGGATGAGAGATTGTATCTAAAGATCAAACCCATTTTGGAATAGTGATAAAGATTTGATCTTTGTGAGTAAAGATGAGTTTTGGGGGGTTTTATGGTGGTGGTGGTGGTGGGGATTCAAGAATGGTGATGGCTGATGGTTCTTCTTATAACAACAATATGTCATTGCATAGGGCTCCCATTTCTCAACCACAACTCATCACTTCCACTATCCCTCACCCTATTTATAACTCCCAATCACTCTCTCTTGCTTTAGTATGCTCTCTCTTTCTTTCTTTCTTTCTTTTATTTCTTTCTTTTTTCTCTTTTAATAGATATCTTTTTATTGTTCTTTATGATTGTGATTGTGATGATTTGAACAGAAGCCCAAGATGGAAGGAATTGGAGGAATTGGTTTAATTGGGGAAAACTTTGAGGGTAATCTTGGAAGGGTTAGAGGTGATGGATCTGAAAGTAGGTCTGGTGGAAGTGATAATTTAGAAGGTGGTTCCGGTGATGAACAAGATATTCCGGCCGGACCTTCCTCCAGTTCTCGCCGGCGGCAGAAATATCACCGGCATACTCCCTACCAAATTCAAGAACTTGAAGCGTAATTTTCTCTATTTTTTTTCTTCTATTTTTAGTATTTGTTTTTATTTTTATTTGTTTGTATTAATGTTGGTTTGTGGGAATAGTTCTTTTAAAGATAATCCTCACCCTGATGAGAAAGAAAGACTGGCTCTTGGAAAGAAGCTGAATTTGGAAAACAAGCAAGTTAAATTCTGGTTTCAGAACAGAAGAACACAAATGAAGGTGATTTAAATATTAATCAACATTTAATGATAAAATGCCAACAGATCTTTAATTACAACCAACACTCTTTTATGTACTGCTTATATTGTTTACACCTAATCAAATTGTTTCAGACTCAACTTGAGCGCCATGAAAACGCGATTTTGAAACAAGAAAACGATAAGCTAAGGATCGAGAATATCGCGATGAAAGAAGCCATCCGTGCTCCTGTTTGCAACAACTGTGGCGGGCAGGCGATTCTTGGCGACATTTCTATAGATGAACACCATCTTAGAATCGAGAATGCTAGATTAAGAGACGAACTTAGCCGCATATCCATCCTTGCTAACAAGTTTCTAGGCCGGCCATTAACAGCAATCGGTTCTTTACCTCACGGAATGTCAAGCTCCAACTTAGAACTTGCTGTTGGAAGAAACGGGTACGGGTTAAACCCGATGGATGTGGGATTAATGGGTCTTGATTACACCAATGGGATGTCAAATGCTCTACCTTTAATGTCACCTTCACGGCCCCGAATGATGGCACCTGGTGGCGGTGGGATGGATCTTCAGTACGATAAGAGTATGTTTCTAGATCTTGCATTTAACGCTATGGATGAACTGATGAAACTCGGGCAAGTTAGCAGCCCGTTTTGGATCGGGAACACAGAAGTTGGTGGAGAAGTGCTTGACTTAGATGAGTATTTGAGAAACTTCCCACTTTGCCTCGGAATGAAGCCACACGGATATGTCTCCGAGGCTTCAAGAGCTAGCGGGGTCGTGATGATCAATAGTTTGGCGCTCGTAGAGGCGTTACTCGACCCCGTATGTTACTTTATAACATCTTTCAACTCATATATGCCATGGTTGTTAACTTGTTTTGATCATCAATATATTCACTATTATATGGTTTATGTTCTTTTTGATGTAGAACCGATGGAGAGATATGTTTCTCGGTTTGATCGGGAGTAGTAGCACGATCGATGTGCTTTCTAGTGGCAACGGGGACTCAAGAAACGGTGTTGTTCAACTCGTAAGCGGCTCCCTAATTCTTGTTCAACTTAGTTTCGTTTTCCGAAACCAGAAAACCTTGAAATGACTCGATTTTTTTGTAGATGCAAGCCGAGATTCAGCTGGTATCGCCTTTAGTCCCTGCTCGGCAAGTGAGATTTATCCGGTTTTGCCGGCAACAAGCTGAAGGCGTTTGGGCCGTAGTTGACGTTTCTGTTGATGCGGGAAGGGAAGGCTTCATTTCCCGGAGACTTCCTTCCGGTTGTATCGTGCATGATATGCCCAACGGGTTCTCGAAGGTAGAATTCATTCTTTATTATAACGTTTCATTATTGTAACGTTTCAATGCCACGTGACACGAATAAATTTTTATAATGTGTTATATATAGTATATGAAACTCGGTTTTGAATATTATATTTATGCATCGAGTGACACCTTTGTATAATTAACAACTGTGAAAATAACATTATCAACAATTTAAGTACATCAAGGCATTTTATAGTATAAGTTGATTCTTTTAAGTGGTGCATCCCAATAAATATAAATAATTTTAGATAGGGGTGAAGAAAAATTAAGCCTCGTTAGTTGGTGTTAGTTATATTTTATAGCAAATCTGTTACCCCTCCGTACTTTTCACTCTGTCTTTCACGTTGTTTATGATTCACGAGGCATGTATGGCCTGGATGTGGTCTGTTTGGGCATACTTTTGCCTTTCAAGACTTGTATTTTCTTTGTTTATTGGACCCATATTCGGTATATGACAGGGTATGATACGTTTTATAAATATTTGTAATTAAATTTTCGATATATCAAGTCGTTTTTTAGGTGGGTTTAGGACCGAGTTTCTTCGGAAACCCTAGCGGATGATCTGATCTTTAACCGTATAAGATCATATCTAGATCATAATCGCTATCCTATCCGTTTCAAACGGAAAATCGGCACATGACCATGTTGCATATGGAAATGATCATACTTATTTAACTATTTAAGGTAATAAAATAATGAAGTTGATTAAATGTTTGTAGGTAATGTGGATAGAGCATACCGAGTACGATGAAAGTGTCGTTCCCAATCAGTACCGCCCGCTTCTTAGATCGGGTTTGGGTTTCGGTGCTCAGAAATGGATTTCCGTGCTACAAAGGCACTGCGAGTGCATAACAACAATCATGTCACTTGATGCAGCTACTGATGATGCTCCAGGTATGGCTTCTTTATATAACTAAAATAGAAAGAAAAAAAGTTATTAACTCGAGTTTATTTTTTAACAGTCTTACCCGCGGGTGGGAAAAGAAGTTTAACTAGTCTTGCACACCGCATGACGGCTACATTTTGCTCCGGGGTTTGTGCAACGGGTGGTCACAAATGGGATGTGATCGGTAATGCACCTGAGGCTGCCAAGATTATGATCCGTAAGAGTTTGAATAATCACGGGGATCCATCTGGAGCGGTTTTGAGTGCTAATATGTCTGTCTGGATGCCGATGCCACATCAGCGGTTGTTCGCTTTGATGCTGAATGAAGAACTTCGGAGCAAGTGGGACGTGTTGTCCCCGAGTAGCGCTATGCAGAACATGATCCGGTTTCCTAAAAGTCAAGATCCTGGCAACCTCAACACGATTTCTCTTCTGCGTGCAAATGTGAGTAGTAACTAACTTAGTTTTTTCCCACCCTATACATGTTTACCCAATGTTTTAAAAACTGGTTTTTTGGTTGAACTGGAAAACCTTTCGGGGCTGGTTCGACCGGTCGGACCTGTTAGACCGGCCGGTTGAACCGGTTAGGGGATTTATATATATATTTTAATAAAAATACTAATAAACTTGTACACCCTAACAAAAATAGTTAAAATACAATTATAATACACTAAAAAATAATATCAAATATGTATTTTACAAGAAAATATAAGTTTTAAACTTTAAAAAATAACAATAAAGTTTAAAAAATAAATAAAAAAAAAGTCAAAAAACCGGAAAACCGCCTAGTTCGAAGCGGTCCGGTTATGTCCAAAAAACCGGGATTAAAAAACCGGTATGAGGACCGGTTGGAGGTTGAACCAGTCAAACCGGTGTTTAAAACATTATGTTTACCGATAGGTAAAGTGTGTCTAGTTGACCCAAATCCCCTTTTTACACTTAACTAGTTTAACCTCAACCTATCAATTCATAAATTAATGGGCTGAAACTGTCACATTTAAAATTTTGCCTGTCCCAGACTCCCAGTAGCCACAAAATCAAAATGGGTTGGAAATTATTTTTGAAAAATAATAAAAATACCTATAACCACAAAGAGAGATACAAGTTGACTTCTAAAGTCAAACATTGACTTTGAAGAGCAATGCTGATTCTTTTATTGACTAAACAGGCTGCTGGTGGCAATTCAAATCAGAACTCAGTGCTGGTACTTCAAGATAGTACAACAGACGCCACGGGATCGCTCTTGGTATACGCTGCAGTGGATGTGGAAGCGATCCAAGTCGTGATGAACGGTGGAGATTCATCCTGTGTCGCTCTCCTGCCATCAGGGTTCGCCATTGTGCCTGACTGCATGGCTGAGTCACCCGTGACAAAAACCGGAGCTGAAGGCGGGTCCCTACTGACTGTCGGGTTCCAGATACTGGTCAACGATCTGCCGTCATCCAACATCACCATGGAGTCCATCAACACGGTTATCAATCTGATTACTCGCACGGTTCAAGGGATCAAAGGTGTGGTTCATGATAATCAACAAGGAAGGGGAGATCAGTAGGTAGAAGTGAACTATTATTAATCTATGGTTTTTGTTCTTTTTTTTTTCTTTTTTTTTCTTGTGGTTTTCGTCGAACGAGATGGTGGTTTGGATTTAATTTGTATGGAAGAGGAGAGTAGTGGGTTGGGGTTTGATCTCATGAACATGGGTCTGAGTCAAGAACGAACCGCGATGAACATCTGTGGTTCGGGTATTGACTCAGTTGACCGGTGAGATGAACTCAGCTTTCTTAGCTTCTCTTGTTTCTTTCTTTGTTTGTTTCCTTGTGTTTTGTATGCATGAATTGGAAACTTTTCACATTTGGTTTCTTCTATATTTTTTTTAACAAGTTTGTTTTCTTATCTTTTTAAGATATTAGTAGTTTTATAAACTAGAAAATAGAAAATCAAAAAAGATTCAGTTATTACTTAAATTTAATGTTCATCATTTACTGTTTTGATCAATGCGTTGAGTTAATATGGCATTAATGTCCAATAAAAAGTATTAAGGCCCCTACCCTTTGACCTACGGCTGTCGTACCAAAAGACCAAAGAAAAAAAAATCACCAAAAGAGTAAATGATGAACATTGGCAACCAATCAGCAGTTGATGGAGATGGAAGATGAGAATCATGGAGAATTCGCCACAATCAATAAAAAGTGTAATTCAACAAAAGATGTTGGAGACTTATGAAGTTGATTTTAAGAAAAACAAGCTAACACCCAAGAAGATAAACTTCTTTATTTGAAGTCTTGGAATCAACAAACTTTTGGTAAAAGAAGCGCTATCGAGAAGAGAATAGAAATGACGTCTACAAATTGTGAATTATGTTTTCAACATGATAAAGCATAAATCATCTCTTTATTAATTGCAAGGTTATTCGAGATGTGATGGGTTAAATAACGAATTGGTGTAAATTACCGCAAATGCCAAGACTCATTGATGGAGATGGAAGACGGAGGATCATGAAGATTTCACCACAATCAATAAAAAGTGCAATTCAACAAAAGATGTTCGAGACATATGAAGTTGATTTTGAGGAAAACAAGCTAACACCCAAGAAAATAAACTTCTTTGGAGGCTTGGCATCGCAAACTTTCGGTAAAAGAAGCGTTATCGATAAGAGAATAGAAATGGCATCTACAAACTGTGCATTATGTTTTCATCATGAGGAAAACACAAATCATCTCTTTTTAATTGCAAGGTTACTCGAGATGTGATGGATCAAATAATGAACTGGTGTAAATTACCACAAATGCCAAGACTCTCTTTCAATGAATTCTTGAAGTAAACGGACGACTTATACAAGAATAAGAAGCAAAAATTGGTGTTTCGCGCACAAAAATCAACTTGGAGTATTTAGGGTGCAAGAAATAAGAAAGCCTTGAATTATGTCCCGTTCAACTTGACTATGACAATTGACGAAATCAAGGTGTTAAGTTTTACGTGGGTTAAAAATAGAGGTGAAGAAAAATAACTAGAATGGGAGAAATGGTGTAACTTTAGTTGTATAAACATGATGTAAGTTGTAATATTTGTTCATGTTTGGTATCAAGTTGCTTGCTTGTAATCATTCGTTGTTAATAGAACTTCACCACCGCTAAAAAAGAAAAAAAAAAGTTGACACCTGTCCTTTACGGCTTGAATGTTCCATATCGGCTATGTTTTAGCCAGAAGGTACTGGCTAGGAAGTTACTCGTATGTTAAGTTTTAGCCTCCAGCTAAGTTTTTGCTAGAAGGTACCGGCTAGGAAGCTGCTCGCATGCTAAGTTTTTGCCAGAAGGTACCTGCTAGGAAGCTGCCCGGAGGCTAAGGACTGGTGTTGGATGGTGATTGGTTTTCCAAGTGGGTCCCATCAAGTTTTCAATGATTGGAATGGAGGCTAAGTCGTTGCCTCTTGTTGATACTTAATAGGGTCATGCATTTAGAAGCTAGAAAATTCTGATAATTTTCGTGAGCTTTTTGGTCAACTTGAATATATTGGTGATTTTAAAAAAAAAAAATCATCAAAGGTTATTTAAATTTCATATTCTAATTGGCAATCCAAGATTGGAAAAGGAATAGAACCCTACTTACATTTAACTCCATGGACAAGTTTTTTAATTAACATTGATTGGTTAATTCTAAATCCAAAACGTTCATTTTTTTATAGTTAACTCTAAGACTCAATAAAGTAAAAGTAGTGAAGATTTCAGGTAAGATTTTTAACGTTTGGGGAGATCATTGGACCTTTATTAGGAATAACATTATAGAAAAAATTTCACAATAACAACCTTATTAATGACAAAACTCAAAGCCATAGCATCTATTATGGATACAAAAGGGGAAAGTAGATCGTCTTGGCACACCCCTTTGTAAATACATAACACTTTAATGAGGGCTCCATTCATGAGGACTAATGTCCTAGATGAAGAAAAGCAATCGAAAACCCATTCCCGCCAAATAACCAAGAAGTTCATATGTTTCTTGATAATCATAAATATGGTCGATTCAAGGAATCAAAGGCATTTTGCAAGTCAACCTTGAAAAATCGTGGTGCGCTTTTTAGACTTCTTGGGCCATGAAACGCTCTCATTAATAATAAGTGGTCCATCAAGAATCCTTCAACCTTGAATATAGACCGACTGGGACTCAGAAATAATGCTTCAAATAACTATTTTTTTTCAATTAGAGAGAACTTTGGAGATGACTATAGAAATGAAACCCAATCAAATTGATGGGAAGAAAACTCCACAGGGTGATAGGGTTGTTAGACTTAGGGACTAAAGTAATAAAAGATGAATTACAATCCCAAATAACATTTGCATTTGTTTCGTGAAAACCTTACCCATTTTAAACTTTCGCAAAATTTTTATCTTCGAGTCAAAATTCATCGAAGAATTTCGAGTATATAGTTATTTACATTTCAAAAACTTTATTATGTTATTCCATAATCATATTTCTCAAGGATTTAAATGATTAATTGATTTCAAATAGTTAATTATTTAAAAAAAATTAAAGATATAAGAAGCTCGTGTGTCGCGAGGGTAGCACCCACACTGGGTCGTGACCCACGACCGAGCGCAGTCTTAAAAATTCGATTTGATTCCAATCCAATCTCGATTTTCATTTGTTTTTAATTCAGCTTTCAACCTTATTTAATCCCTAATGAACCTTAAACAACCTTATGACCCTATTCAAAATCCAAATTTAATCCCAATTTGTAAAGACATGGAGCGATTGATCGATTGCTAATCTAGTGATATCAAGATTGATTTAATGACACAAAGAGGTAAATACAATGAGAATGTATTGATTAAGCTTTGAGAGTGTACACACACAGAAACACACAGTTAACATATGGAAATGACTGAACTAAAATGACCTCTAAACAAGTCAACCTATTTATAGGTAAACTGGTCAGCAAGCCATTTCAGCCAGCGAACCATTGTTTCGCTGCCTACGAACCATTGGTTCGTGGCTTGGTTCGCCCAACCTATAAACCACTCACAACTCTATTCTAGATACAACACACGAGACACACTGACGCATACGAATTATGCTCTAACACAATTGCTCTTGATTGATCCAATTAAAAAATATTCAAAGTTCTCATAATCTCTTTCAACCAAATTCGAACGCTACAGTGACCCTCCGTTATAAATAGACCCTTGCTTCATTCCTCCAACCTTTTATCGACGTTTACCCTCTGCCAATTTCCAGAATGGTGCTCTCTTTCATAATTTCAAAAGTCAACGCCTTCTAGTTTGACCATCGATTTCAGATCCACAGTCAGTTTCAGGTAATTCGTTTCACCAATTGTTCTTGTTTTACAAGAATCTTCAATAGCTTTTTGTTTCTTTCTGTTTATGAAATCTATTACGAAAAGTCAACTCTTTTGTTCATAATTACTTTGAGGATTTTAGGCTAATTGCAATCAAACACTATTAATTTGTTTTCCAAGTATACTAACCAGTAAATAGGGTTCTTCATGATGTTTCAATATATCAAAACGTGATTTTTAGTAACAAAGTTGGAACCTTTATAAATTAATTCATGTACATCCTATTTTTCTTTAATGATAATCAACATCCATCTCTATTTTGGTTAAATCTTATGAATATAATTAACATGGCTTTTCATTTTACATGTGTATGTGCCATGTGGTTGATTTCTAACAACATGTGCACATATGCAACATTACTAAATGCTAGGTTATTTTTACAATAATATTATAAGTCAAGAGTTGTTTTGTAGAAAATTAATAATATTTACAATTTTTGCTTTGAAATTAGATATTATGTATATTTTAGCCTAAGTTTAGGTGCCATGAAATATACTTTTAATATTGGATTATTCTCTAAAAATATAATTAGTCAAAGTTGTTTTATCCATTTAACTTATTTTAGTGATGATGCTTAAACGTGATGAACATGTACTAACTGAAAGGGTGAAATCATCGATAGTTAAGCCTCTGTCTAGGATTGACATTGCATATAAATTCAAACAAACCGTTGGATCTTGATGCCTACCTGGGAAGTCTCTATGAGAGTGTCGTAACCTATTAGGCAAAAACATGTCCAGTAACGTCTAAAGTGTTACTACTTTCAAAGTAATATTTCTAAACTAATTATTTTTATCATTTAACAACCCTCATGTTCAGTTTTTCAGGTTTTTCTTATTTTTAGCCAAATATATTTATTTTTTGCTCGTTTTAGTCAATGTTTTAAAAACCGGTTTTTTAGTTGAACCGGAAAACTTCCCGGAAGCGGTCGAACCGGTTGAACCGGTTGAACCGGCCGGTTCAACCGGTCACTTTCTAAATCTTGGGACTTTAGTCATGGCCTTGTACAACTTGTATTTTTGTCTTATAAACCTGCATTCCAACCTCAAAAAAACCATTTTCAACTAATTATTGCACCATTACTTTAGAAGCCTATTCAACCATACAAATTTTTCAAAGTACAAGTTCAAAACAAACAATCCAAATTACGAACAATACCAAAGTACATGAAACCATACAAATAGATCCAAATAAGAAGGTACAAATCCAACACAAACAAAAGCATAAACAACATCATGGAGACATAGGAGTGTTGTATTCGTCAAGTGCGCGATCACTTAGTGGTTGAAACTCACTATCTTCTTCTCCATCCTCATCAACAAGAGTAAAATCACCATCATTGTCTACAATACCAAATAAGAATTAATAATGTAGTGCAATGACTATAAAAATTATATACTACATTAGAGTCACTTATTAACATATATTATAGTCAAACCTTGCGTTTGAGTAGCCGGTTGGGTTTCATCAAGCATTTCTTCTATATCATTAACATTGAGTTCCCCTTCGGGCTCTTCTTCAACCACCCAAAAATCCGCATCTTCAATGCACTCATAATCAATCGGATCATATGACCTTTTAGATCTTAGGTGCCTAAAAAACAAGTGAAATTCATATAGTATTTACTCGTATTATTATGTTAAAAAGAGTATATAAATATATATATCTTACCTATTCTGCAAACGCAAGTTATAATGAACAAATACAAGATCATTTAGTCGTTGATGCTCCAACCTATTTCTCCTTTTGCTGTGGATCCTTTCAAACACACTCCAGTTACGTTCACAACCCGAGGAAGATGAGGTTTGACTTAATATTCGAACAGCAAGCCTTTGCAACAATGGATATTCTCCACCAAATAATCTCCACCATTCAGCTAAAAAATAAACAATTAGAGACTTTGTAGCATAATATATTATTCAACATTAACATATAATACAAAATCTTACCGGGTTGAGTAGCATTACGAGAAGCCACCGCACTACTCCTACCAAAAGTACCATGAGCATCACGAAACTTGCCTAAAACCTTTGTGATTTCCAAAACATCAAAGCCAGAAAAGTTCTTCTCGGCCATATCAAGAACACCACGAACCACATTAGCATCTTTACAAAAACTGTTCGAATCATACTGAAAAGCGGGATTTAACCAATATGCCGCTCGATGAATACTAGCACTCAACATATTTTCCCAACGTCGATCAAGTATATCCGTATATGGCTTGTATAACGCTTTCTTTCCCTTAAACAATGCCTCAATCCCTTTCCTCGCCCGATACATTCCATCATAAACATACCCCATAGAAGGTTTCTCATCCATATCACATAAACGCAAAAGTCTTAACAAAGGGGTCATAACTTTCACGGTGATCAAACAATTATTCCAGAATTCCTCTTTCAACACAATCGACTTACAATCATATGCATTTCTCACTTTCAACATCTTTTTAAACTCATTAGAAACAACCATAGCTTGCAAATCATCTTTGTGATCAACCAAACTCTTTAATGCAATGAAAGATGTACCAAAACGAGTGCTACCTGGCCTAATTATTTCTGTCCAACCGGGTCTTTGCCTTAACCAATTCAAAGGCCACTTATGATTATAAATAAAAACGGTAACCCTAGATGCAAGAGTGATCAAATTTTTCACATTTTCTAATTCAGAAACATCCTTCATGACAAGATTGAGACAATGTGCTGCACAAGGGGACCAAGTCATAGAAGGGTATCTATCACATAACAATTCACCAGCATGTTTGTAGTTAGCAGCATTATCCGTTATGATTTGAACTACATTTTTTGGCCCAACCATTTCAACAATTTCAGCAAATAAGTTACACAAGTTAGAAGAATTGCTCTCTATGTCAGAAGCATCAACAGATTTAATGAATGAAAATCCCTTTCTCACAATAAACCAAGAAATTAATCAGATGACGTTGCCTAATGTCCCTCCACCCATCACTCATAATTGTGCACCCACTTTCAATCCAATGACTTCTAAACGAATCTATTAAACATGAAACCTGAGTTTTTGCATCTTTCAACAAATTGACCCTCAAAGCATGATAATTAGGGGCTTTGTAACCATAACCAATGGTAGCAATTTTATCAATTGCAACTTGAAAATAAGGAGAGTTGCAGGCATTCATTGGTATACATGAATCATAGAACCACATTGCAAGGGCCAAGTCAACATCATGCAATCTTTCCTTAGTTTGCATAGCTTTTTTAATAGAGGGTTGAGTAGAATCGTTTGTACCTTTTGTAAAGAAAGGATGCATGGTTGATGTGGATGTTTTTTTCCCCTTTCTTGCTTGGTTCTTTCTTTGTGTTTCATCATCTTCTTCATCTTCATCCAAGATATCTTCAAGCCCTTGTTATGAACCTAGACACCTTTTCTAACATATTCCATCAATCAATTACATCTTTAAATGATTTAATTAATCCTCGACTTTCTCACCAAGATATTCCTTCACCAAATCGAAACCCTAATCGTTGAGGGGTGTGCACGGTTCGGTTCGGTTTTTGACCCCAACCGCAACCAAAATTTTTGGTTGTTGAATTTTAAAAACCAAATAGTTTTGGTTTTTTTGGTTTCCGTTTTTGCCCTTGATTGGGTTTTCGTTTTTAAACCGAATATCAAAATAAACTAAAAAAAAAACAAAAGTTCAAACTTAAAAACTCGTTTTTCCGTTCTTAATTAAAACATCCCCCTTTAGAGGTTATGGGCTTAACCAAAGTTAGACCGTTAGTTAGATGAGAGGTTACCTTTTTATAGATGTAACGGTTGTCTATATTTTTATACTTAGGCGATGTGGGATGACTTTTTAATAAGCATGTAAATGACACTAATTTAGTATGTATTAATATGCAGCTGCATGTGCTTTCAATTAACCCATCAAATGAATAAGATGTAAGAGACTTCTAAGCTTTATCTAGGATCGCTTTGTCTTAATTATTTATCGAGTAGACGTCATTGATCTTAAGAAAGCTTTCAAGACTCTTACAAAAACTTATTTCTCTTAATTATACTTATGAATGAAGCTTGTTTAGAGCGCACGTTGTTAAGCAAAATCAACAACCAAAATATCCAATTCTTGTAATCTTCGTACCAAAGTAGAAGATGTTGGAATTTTGGGAGAAAAACTAGTGAAAAATGGGTTTTTTCACTAAGTGTGAAAATGAGTTTTTTCACCAACTTTGGACTAAAATAAAATACAGACAACATAGGTTGTTGCCTCTGTATTTAATGGGTTTGTGTAGTATGTTGTGAGGGCTTTCCAACGCATCAAACCACGTCCAAATCCGAGCTCGTATGAATGAGATATCGAAGCTCAAAGTTGAGGTCTCGCAACTTGTGAAGCTGCGAAAATTAGAAAGAAAAATGCTAAGTATAACATGTTAACTTATCCCACATTGGTTGGGGATTGAAACCAAAAGTGGTTTATAAAGTGGAAACCTTACCAACTATTGTTTCCTTTAGTAGGACACATCCCTTGGACCCTGAGGGGTGCGAAGCACCCCTAACTCGCACTCGCACACGCACGCACGCACGCACGCGCACGCGCGTGGCGTGGGCGTATGAGGCGCAATGTGGCGCTTTGATGGCGCACTTTGCACTTTGCACTTCGCCACGAGCCGCTTGAGAGCCGCCTTATTGTTTTTGGGTTCAACCGGAAGATGTTCCGATTGAAGTCCAAGCGGACCTGTGTTGTCCGGGAAGAGAGGTTCAAGCGGAAATGAGTTGAACCGGAAATAGGTTCAAGCGGAAGTGAGTTGAACCGGAAATAGGTTCAAGCGGAACCAGTTCAACCGGACCTGTGTGGTCTGGGCGGAACCGAGTTCAACCTGAACAGTGGTTTGTTGCCTCTGTATTTAATGGGTTTGTATAGTACGTTGTGAGGGTTTTCCAACGCATCAAACCACGTCCAAATCCAAGCTCGTATGAATGAGATATCGAAGCTCAAAGTTGAGGTCTCGCAACTTGTGAAGCTGCGAAAATTAGAGAGAAAAATGCTAAGTATAGCATGTTAACTCATCCCACATTGGTTGGGGATTGAAACCAAAAGTGGTTTATAAAGTGGGAACCTTACCAACTATTGTTTCCTTTAGTAGGACACATCCCTTGGACCCTGAGGGGTGCGAAGCACCCCTAACTCGCACTCGCACTCGCACACGCACGCACGCACACACGCGCGCGTGGCGTGGGCGTATGAGGCGCAATGTGGCGCTTTGATGGCGCACTTTGCACTTCGCCGCGAGCCGCTTGAGAGCCGCCTTATTGTTTTTGGGTTCAACCGGAAGATGTTCCGGTTGAAGTCCAAGCGGACCTGTGTTGTCCGGGAAGAGAGGTTCAAGCGGAAATGAGTTGAACCGGAAATAGGTTCAAGCGGAAGTGAGTTGAACCGGAAATAGGTTCAAGCGGAACCAGTTCAACCGGACCTGTGTGGTCTGGGCGGAACCGAGTTCAACCTGAACAGTGGTTTGTTGCCTCTGTATTTAATGGGTTTGTATAGTACGTTGTGAGGGTTTTCCAACGCATCAAACCACGTCCAAATCCGAGCTCGTATGAATGAGATATCGAAGCTCAAAGTTGAGGTCTCGCAACTTGTGAAGCTGCGAAAATTAGAGAGAAAAATGCTAAGTATAGCATGTTAACTCATCCCACATTGGTTGGGGGTTGAAACCAAAAGTGGTTTATAAGGTGGGAACCTTACCAACTATTGTTTCCTTTAGTAGGACACATCCCTTGGACCCTGAGGGGTGCAAAGCACCCCTAACTCGCACTCGCACTCGCACACGCACGCGCGTGGCGTGGGCATATGAGGCGCTTTGATGGCGCACTTTGCACTTCGCATCGCCGCGAGCCGCTTGAGAGCCGCCTTATTGTTTTTGGGTTCAACTGGAAGATGTTCCGGTTGAAGTCCAAGCGGAACCAGTTCAACCGGACCTGTATGGTCTGGGCGGAACCGAGTTCAACCTGAACAGTGGTTCCGGTTGAAGTTCAAGCGGAACTGAGTTGAACCGGAAATTCTTCCGGTTGAAGTTGGGACGGACCAGAAGATCAGCTCTATGGAAAACAGCTGTAACACGGAGTCGCCGCGAGCCGCTTGAGAGCCGCCTTATTGTTTTTGGGTTCAACCGGAAGATGTTCCGGTTGAAGTCCAAGCGGACCTGTGTGGTCCGGGCAGAGAGGTTCAAGCGGAAGTGAGTTGAACCGGAAACAGGTTCAAGCAGACCAGTTCAACCGGACCTGTGTGGTCTGGGCGGAACCGAGTTCAACCTGAACAGTGGTTTGTTGCCTCTGTATTTAATGGGTTTGTGTAGTACGTTGTGAGGGCTTTCCAACGCATCAAACCAAGTCCAAATCCGAGCTCGTATGTGTTGATACATAGTCCTGATCGTCATGTGAAGTATCGAATACAAGACGAAGACCTTCAAGATTGCTGAGGTCCGAAGTCCCAGCAAACCCGGAGTTCGGACGTGGCCGAACTTGTGGCCGAACCTGAGGTTCGGACCAGCTGGTTTAGCTTAGTATAAATACGTCGTCTTGTATTGCGTTGTAGAGCTTCCGAGTCATATTTTCTCTGTGGTCTCTGTGTAAACTCTCTGTGATTAATACAAGCTGATTTGTTTTTACTCTTTGTGTTCTACTCGTTTTACATTGATTTCTATACGACTAAGTAGAAGATCCGTACGCTCACGCACTTTCAAGTGGTATCAGAGCATTTGGTTTGTTCTACTAGTCGGAAATCACTGTTTCTCGGTGTTTTGAGTTCAAATTCATGTTTTTGAGAAAATGAGTATTGTTTTTGAGTTCGTTTGAATGTTTCGAGTGTGCTTTTCTTTCAAAATTCATTCCTGAGTTGTTTCTATCGAGTTTACTTGAATTCCTGTCGAAAATTTCATCGAAAAACACTGAAAATCGAGAAAATGGCGTCGAGTGAATTCTGTCCCGTTTGAGGTTCGGACCCGTTCGGGATAACTGCTCCGAACTCAAGGTTCGGACAGCGTTCGGTGTTTCTTTGAGTTCGGTGAGAGATCGGTCTAGGATCGGAGAGGGTTCGGTGGTCATTCGGAGCACGTTCGTGCTAGTTTTTGCTTTGTTCTTCCGAGGGTCAGGTTCGGAGGACGTTCGGTGTTTTTTACGTTCGGACAAAGTTCAGAGATAGTTCGGAGGAGGTTCGGATGAGGTTCGGAGTGAACAGTAACCAGTTTTTCGAAAATGTCCGATTTTCAAGCGTTCGCAGCTATTCAAAATTCGGTTCAAGCTACGATGCAAACAATGATGAATTATGATAATGAAATCGGAACAAGTCAGAAAGTTCCCAAATTACTTAAATTAGAAGATTATCATAGTTGGGTTAAACGTTTTGAAGCATTTGTCGATACAAATGACATTGATATGTGGTTAGCATTCACTAAGCAATATGTTTATCCTAAAGATGAAACTGGTGAACCTATTCTTCAAAGGAAAATGTCTTCTGAACAAAAGAAAGCTTATCAAGCTGAGAAAAAGGCGTATGGTACGTTAACGATGGCATTGCCTAAAGAGTTACTTCATCAATTTGCTGGTAACTACACATCCAAGAGTTTATGGGATGCATTGGAAAAACGATGTGAAGGCAATGATCAGTACAAGAAAAGTCGCCAAAAGGTTTTGAAGAAAGAGTTTGATAGTTTTAAGCATTATCAGAATGAAACGATTCCCAATCTAATTGCAAGATTCGCTCATCTGATGAGTGAAATGCGTTTGGTGAATCTTACTAAAGAAGAGGTTGATATGAAAGAAAAGATTTTGGAAGCATTGCCTGAAAAATGGGAGAATTATGTGATGATGATTACTCATGATAAAGATTTTTCTGGATTGTCTTTCAATGATTTGGTTCAAAGACTTCAGGCTCGGGGTATAGAATTAATGGTGAATAAATCACTTCCTACACAAATTCAGAATCCTGCAGTGTATCATGGTGAAAATGACTCTACAATGAATGCTGGGAAGTCTATTAGTCTTAGTTCTGCTCCTCCTACAGCATTTCTAGCAGGTAAATCTGAAATTCCAAGTTATTCTTCTGCTGGTTGTACTGTATCATTTCCAAGTTCTTCGGCTCAAAGTGCATTATCTGTTCAAACTGTCGATGATTATAATGCATTAATGTCTGCTTTGGTATCTTCATACTTTGGTGTTATCACTGGTGCTGTGAATAATGCTGAGTTAGCAAATGAAGATTATGATCAGATTGATTATGATCATTTGGAGGAAATGGATCTCAATTGGCAATATGCTATGTTGGTTCGACGAACGAAGAAATTTTTCAACAGAACTGGGAAGAAGAGGTTGAATCAGGAGGGTAAGATTGGATTGGACAAATCTAAGGTGAAATGTTATAAGTGTTCAGTTTATGGTCACTTTGCTCGAGAATGTCCAAGTTCTACAAAAAGTAAATTGAAAACTGGTCAGCATGCACATTTAGTTTTTCATCCATCCGATAAAGCTGCAAAAGTTGATCAGAAATCTGCTACTCTTGTTCATGATTGGACTAATACTTTTCCATATTCAAGTGAATTTGCATGGAATGCAGATACTGAAGCTAAGAAGAATCATACTCCAATTTCAATTGCTTTAACTGTTTGTCATGATGATGATGATAGTCTTTTGACTGATTCTGATTCTTATTCAAGTGCATCTTTGGTTCAAGAAGAATTATCTAAAGTTTCTGATAGTTCAAAGGTTGAAGAATCTAAATGTTTTAAATGTGAAAAATTGATCCAGGAGATTGCAAGTTTTGAACAAAGTCGTCAAATTTCAACTGAAGAGATTGTGGTGCTTAAGAGAGAGTTAGAAGATTTTCAAAAGAAGTATTATGAGTTGGTTCATGTTCATGATGATGTTTTAAAAGAGAAGGCAAAATTGGCTGAAGAATGTGAGCAAGCAAAAGCTGAAGCTTTAAATGTAGCTCAAGATTTTGAGAATCTTTTCCAGAAGAGTTATCCAGTTCAACAGAAATATGAAGAGGCTACTGCTCTTATTGCTACAAATGCTGTTACTGTTGAAAAGCTTCAAAACAAGATTTCTATGCTGCAAGATGAAAATGTTCTTTACAGAGATAAAAATGAGGTCTTGACTAAAGATGTTGAGATTTACAAGAAAAAGAGAGAAAGTGTTCTTGAAGAGTTATTTGCTGAATGTGAGATCAGAAAGTTACAGACTTATGAATATGATGATCTCAATGCAAAATTCATCAAGTCACAACAAGAAGTGTTTGAAGGTTATCAAAAGATCAATGATTTAAAACTGGAGATTTTGGAGTTGAAGAGGCAAGTGAAGAATTGCAATTTGTCACCTACTATGCTGAATTTCTTATACAAGCAAGATCAGAGTTCAAAAAGTTCTAAAAAGGATGATGTTCACGTGGTTCCTCAACCAGTGGATTTAATTGAAGTTACTGCTGCTCAGATTGATCTAAAAGATGAATTGCATGACTATTCCAAATTTGCAATTCTACCCAAGAAGAACAAGTCTAAGTCTAAAAAGAAGGAGAAGCTCTTGGGTGAAGCTCCAAAATTTGTGTCAAAATCTGTTTTGTTGGAGAATGAGAAAGTTTTTGATAAGGTTGCTTCGAGTTCTTCATCTGCAACCGAAGAAGAAAAAGTTTTGGTTGAAAAGAACAAGCTGAAGGATATCAAAGCCAAATTTACTAGTGAAGCTAAGGCAAGAGAAGCTTCAGGTTCTTCCGATTCTTCAAAGACTCAAGGGTTCAAACACAAAGGTTTGGGTTATCAAGTGAAGGAAGAACTAGTTCAAACCAAGAAACCAATGAAAATTGACAAGGCTGTTAAAGCTAAAGGTGCAAAGAAATCACCATCTCAGAAGGAATTCTCTTATTATTCTGGAAGATCGTCTTCTTCAAGGAGTCCATCTCCTAGGTATGATTCCTCTGATGATTTCTTTGATAATTTTGATTCTGAGCGTTCATCTGGTTTTTCAAAATCAAAACAATTTTCAAATGTGTTTAGAGAAAGACTTTGTTATGTATGTCGTCAACCAGGACATCTAGCTGCTGATTGTCCAACGACTGCATATATCCACAAAACTGCCAAATATGTGGATAACAAAGGTCAAATTTTTGATGAACCATGGTCTCCAAAGATTAAATCAACTCGTAAATCGTTTTGGTCTAAATCAAATACGTCAGTTGAATCTGATTCTGGTTCTGATCAAAAATTGAAAATTTTACAATTGTGGAAACCAAAAGTTGTTTCCAAGGCCAACAAGGACTTTGTGGAAGACACCGGGCGACCCGAGGCGCTGTTGAATCGGGTCGATCCCAAAGCGACTAATGTTTTATTTGGTGTCAAGCAGGTGTTTCAGGAAGACCTTTCGGTGATTGAAAATTTGCTGATTGTGAAATATCTGTTCTAATTAAATTGAATTTTAAAATCAATTTTTGTTTTTCAAAACGCTAAACTGCTAGTATTCGTGTTGGTTGATCATTTTTTCTTGTTTTTCACTCCATCTTATTCTGAGGGGGAGTTTGTTTTTGCAAAAAGTCAAAAATAGTGTGTTGTTTTTCAAATCGTAAAAATGAAAATCTATAAATAGAGCTGTCATTTTTAGGGGGAGAAATTTGGAAAAGACAAAAACATTGAAAAATGCAAAAAGTCAAAAACATTGAAAAATGAGAAATTGTATCCGACATGTTTGGGAAATGATGGTACATTGGCTGACATTGTCTGACTCATGGATAAAATAGATGAACAAGCCATAAGACCATTTGATCGATGTGCAAGATAGGCTTGGCAAATCAGAAAGTATACAAATGTGATATACACTAAAACTGGTGCTTGACCTAGTGGACAACATCTTGATGCATATCTTATGATATATCAAGAAAAAGATATGTGAAAAATAAAATGAGAAGTCACTGTGTATACATGTGTTCATTTTGCAAAGATTTAAACTTGTTTGATTTTCTTTATTTTGTCAAATGATCGTACTTTCTCTGCGTGTCGAAAGACCAACCTGATTGTTGTTCGTTTGACGTTCCGCGTTATTTTCTTTGGTGTTTCGTATAACTCATCGGACTTTCTCTGCGTGTACGGGAGTACCGACCTGATTGTTGTTGAGTTATACAATTTCAACTTGTTTTATTTTCTTATTTTGTTAAATCTGAGGCCTTATCTGCGTATCGAAAGATCGACCTTAAGGTAGACAATTTAACGTTCTTATTTCTTTTTGCATGGAACACAGTTGACTATATCATGGTTACAATCATTATGTGATTAATATCACAAGTGAAATCACAAAATGTGATAAGCAAAGCATATCTGAGTATGTCTGATAGTGTGGGGTACACTGGTCAATGCAAATCTAATAAATACTTTAACATATCCAGATGTTATGAGTATGATTGTGCCAGAGTTTAAATTTGGACAAATTATATCTGTAATCGGCATGGCTTATGTGCTACAATAATCGAAATTGAAATGTAGTTCAGCATGTTATGACCAATATGATCCCAAGTTGTGATCTTCGCATAAAAGACAAAAATAGTGTCTGATTATGTATTGCATTTACTTTTAATATCAGAAATATACCAAAAAGATTTTAGGTGTGTTTTGATATTAAAGTTTCTAAAAGCCAAAAAGATTTTGTTTCTGATTTGTTTTCAATTGATCAACACGAAATACGAAATCAATTTCAAAATCAAAATATCTTGGAGTCTCGAAGAGACGTTTTGCGCCAAGATTATTTATGATGGCAGGTTTCTATGTGGAAGAGAACATCTCAACTTCAAGTCTTCTGAAGTTTGGTGATAAAGAGATTACACACGATGCAATATCAAGTATTCAAGATCGAATTCTTTGTCTAGATCGAGGAGGAGTTTGATTGGAGATACAAGATACAAGTTTTGATAAGAGGAGATGATACTGCACATGCCGAGGGGGAGTTTGTTGATACATAGTCCTGATCGTCATGTGAAGTATCGAATACAAGACGAAGACCTTCAAGATTGCTGAGGTCCGAACTCCCAGCAAACCTGGAGTTCGGACGTGGCCGAACTTGTGGCCGAACCTGAGGTTCGGACCAGCTGGTTTAGCTTAGTATAAATACGTCGTCTTGTATTGCGTTGTATAGCTTCCGAGTCATATTTTCTCTGTGGTCTCTGTGTAAACTCTCTGTGATTAATATAAGCTGATTTGTATTTACTCTTTGTGTTCTACTCGTTTTACATTGATTTCTATACGACTAAGTAGAAGATCCATACGCTCACGCACTTTCAGTATGAATGAGATATCGAAGCTCAAAGTTGAGGTCTCGCAACTTGTGAAGCTGCGAAAATTAGAGAGAAAAATGCTAAGTATAGCATGTTAACTCATCCCACATTGGTTGGGGATTGAAACCAAAAGTGGTTTATAAGGTGGGAACCTTACCAACTATTGTTTCCTTTAGTAGGACACATCCCTTGGACCCTGAGGGGTGCGAAGCACCCCTAACTCGCACTCGCACACGCACGCGCGCGCGCGTGGCGTGGGCGTATGAGGCGCAATGTGGCGCTTTGCTGGCGCAATTTGCACTTCGCATCGCCGCGAGCCGCTTGAGAGCCGCCTTATTGTTTTTGGGTTCAACCGGAAGATGTTCCGGTTGAAGTCCAAGCGGAACCAGTTCAACCGGACCTGTGTGGTCTGGGCGGAACCGAGTTCAACCTGAACAGTGGTTCCGGTTGAAGTTCAAGCAGAACTGAAGTTGAAGCCGTAAATTCTTCCGGTTGAAGTCTGGGACGGAGTCGCGGAAGATCAGCTCTTCCGGAAAACAGCTGTAACACGGAGTCCTCCGGATTAACAGCTGGAAACGCGTTTTTGAGCTAATTAAGGTAATTCCGCGTTAATTAGAAATCAATTTGCATTAAAGACGTTTAATGCAAAGTTTGACTACGAATTAACTTTTGTGTGCTCAACAAGCCACTCCCACCACTATAAATACAACCTCATTAGTTGAGGCTAAACACACCAGAATTCACACAGAATTCTTTCTCTCTACATCTCCTCATTCTTTCTCTCATCTTCTTCATCGTTCCTGTTCTTCAAGCTTCAAGGTATTTTTAAGCTTAGAGTTATCCCGGCCGTACAATACGGTTTAGGCGATTGTACCCTGGGAAACAAAACGGTTCTTCGGTAGACCCGGAATTTGTTTTAAGGGACCCGGGTTTTGACCCGAATCCTTCGCCAAGGATTTCACAATCCTTCTTCGTTTTTTCAAACTAATTTCAAAAGATTTTTCTCAAAACCTTTTTCTATAACTTTCTGTCTTCATTTTTCTTTCATTCAAACATTTTATTTTATTATAAATTTGTCACTGTATTTATTTTATTGTATTGTAGTTTCTACTCAATTCATTTCCGTGTAATCCTTATTCTTTATTTGGAGGTTCACCAAATGGATGTAAAGACTGCGTTTCTAAACGGTGATTTAGAAGAAGAGATCTACATGGAACAACCTGAGGGTTTCACCGCTCCTAGCCAAGAAGGCAAGGTGTGTAGACTCGTCAAGTCCTTGTATGGCTTGAAGCAAGCTCCTAAACAATGGCACCAGAAGTTTGACCGTGTCATGCTTGACAACGGATTCAAAATAAATGAGTGCGACAAGTGTGTCTATGCGAAGGACACACCTAGAGGTTATGTGATTCTATGTCTCTATGTAGATGACATGCTTATCGTTGGGAGTGATGATAAGATGGCCGGTCAAAGCTACTAAAGACATGTTGAAAGCGAGATTTGACATGAAAGACATGGGGCTCGCAGATGTGATACTCGGTGTAAAAATCATCAGAACCCCAAATGGTATTGTCTTGAGTCAATCTCACTATGTGGACAAAATCCTTGAGAAGTTCAACGCAGGAGATAAGAGTGTGTCTCAAACTCCGGTTGATACTACCCTTCATCTTGCTAAGAATAGAGGAAAAGGGGTTGCTCAGTTAGAGTACTCAAGGGTGATTGGGAGTCTCATGTATCTTATGACATGTACCAGACCAGATTTGGCTTATGCTGTGAGCAGACTAAGCCGGTACACGAGTAATCCGTGCGCGGTACATTGGAAAGCAATGACTCGTTTACTAAGGTACTTAAGATACACGAGAGACTATGGACTGCATTATACCCGAGATCCAGCAGTTATCGAAGGATACTGCGATGCGAATTGGATTTCGGATATAAAGGATTCCAAATCAACAAGCGGGTATGTGTTCACGCTTGGTGGCGCGGCTATTGCTTGGAAATCGGCTAAGCAAACTGTTATAGCGCGGTCCACAATGGAATCTGAGTTCATCGCCTTGGATAAATCTGGTGAAGAGGCGGAATGGCTACGTCAATTTGTGGAAGAAATTCCAAGGTGGCCTATGCCAATGACGGCTATTTGCATACATTGTGACAGTAAATCGGCAATTGGGCGCGCCCAATCCATGATGTACAATGGCAAATCAAGGCACATTAGACATAGACATAATAAGGTACGACAACTAATCTCTACCGGAGTTATCTCAATTGACTATGTGAAGTCAAAGGATAACACTGCGGATCCGTTTACAAAAGGCTTAAGCAAAGAGTTAGTTTTCAAGTCGTCAAGGGGAATGGGACTAAAGCCCATTGGGTTGAAAGCTGATGCGAAGGAAAACCTAACCTATGAAAATGGAGATCCCAGGCTCTAGGTTCAATAGGACAACCTAATCGCATTGTCTAAGGTCACTGTGGGGGAGTACCCTAAAATCTTACAAGGGAGTTGTGTACTTCCTAGTCCATTCCTATCACCAAACAGTGAAATGTGTGAGGTTAAGCATACGATGGTCAATGAATTTGTGTAAGTCATAGATGATTTTGAGTAAATCATAATACCAATGCTTTTAATGATTGTGGTAATCACCTATGCAAGAGAGAAGTGCGGTCGCTTCGAATGGATTTGTTGGGCACAAATCCTAGAGCTCTAGCAGAACCAGGCAAGTGTTCCAGGACCATGATTGGACACGACAATGAGGGCTAACCAAGTTAGGGAAAGTGTTGTGTGGGTGTAATAACGGTTACACAAACGGTCGACTGGTTCAAAGACATCGCGTCCACCAAACACCAGTAACCCAAGTATGCTTCACAAAGGAAGGTTCAAAGGGGACACCTACCTATCCTGCAATACTGGACTGCCGAAATTGCCTTTGATTCTTGAAGAATAGATCGATACCCATTCATGTGGGGGATTGTTGGAATTTTGGGAGAAAAACTAGTGAAAAATGGGTTTTTTCACTAAGTGTGAAAATGAGTTTTTTCACTAACTTTGGACTAAAATAAAATACAGACAACATAGGTTGTTGCCTCTGTATTTAATGGGTTTGTGTAGTACGTTGTGTGGGATTTCCAACGCATCAAACCACGTCCAAATCCGAGCTCGTATGAATGAGATATCGAAGCTCAAAGTTGAGGTCTCGCAACTTGTGAAGCTGCGAAAATTAGAGAGAAAAATGCTAAGTATAGCATGTTAACTCATCCCACATTGGTTGGGGATTGAAACCAAAAGTGGTTTATAAGGTGGGAACCTTACCAACTACTGTTTCCTTTAGTAGGACACATCCCTTGGACCCTGAGGGGTGCGAAGAACCCCTAACTCGCACTTGCACTCGCACACGCACGCGCGCGCGCGTGGCCTGGGCGTATGTGGCGCTTTGATGGCGCACTTTGCACTTCGCACGCTCGCATCGCTTGAGAGCCGCCTTATTGTTTTTGGGTTCAACCGGAAGATGTTCCGGTTGAAGTCCAAGCGGACCTGTGTGGTCCGGGCAGAGAGGTTCAAGCGGAAGTGAGTTGAACCGGAAACATGTTCAAGCGGAACCAGTTCAACCGGACCTGTGTGGTCTGGGCGGAACCGAGTTCAACCTGAACAGTGGTTCCGGTTGAAGTTCAAGCGGAACTGAGTTGAACCGGAAATTCTTCCGGTTGAAGTTGGGACGGACCGGAAGATCAGCTCTTCCGGAAAACAGCTGTAACACGGAGTCCTCCGGATTAACAGCTGGAAACGCATTTTTGAGCTAATTAAGGTAATTCCGCGTTAATTAGAAATCAATTTGCATTAAAGACGTTTAATGCAAAGTTTGACTACGAATTAACTTTTGTGTGCTCAACAAGCCACTCACACCACTATAAATACAACCTCATTAGTTGAGGCTAAACACACCAGAATTCACACAGAATTCTTTCTCTTTACATCTCCTCATTCTTTCTCTCATCTTCTTCATCGTTCCTGTTCTTCAAGCTTCAAGGTATTTTTAAGCTTAGAGTTATCCCGGCCGTACAATACGGTTTAGGCGATTGTACCCTGGGAAACAAAACGGTTCTTCGGTAGACCCGGAATTTGTTTTAAGGGACTCGGGTTTTGACCCGAATCCTTCGCCAAGGATTTCACAATCCTTCTTTGTTTTTTCAAACTATTTCAAAAGATTTTTTCCTCAAAACCTTTTTCTATAACTTTCTGTCTTTATTTTTCTTTCATTCAAACATTTTATTTTATTATAAATTTGTCACTGTATTTATTTTATTGTATTGTAGTTTCTACTCAATTCATTTCCGTGTAATCCTTATTCTTTATTTGTATTGTAATTTTTATTTCCGTGTAATATCTTCTCATTTTTTTGTAATCGTATTAGTAGGAGTAGATTCTATTCATTGTATTGTAATAGATTAGAGTTATTTTGTTTGGTGTAATCGTACCATAAAATAAAAGTATTTATTTTAATTAAATTTGCGAACGGTTTTCCTACAAACTTAAAACAAATTTTTAAAACACCGTTTGTTTTATAAAAACTTCATTACCTCGAGTTTCAAAGTTGGACTTAGATTTCTCGAGGTGATTTAGTGTTTTAAAAATAAATATTTTTTTTAACTCGTTTTGACTCAAAGTTGGACTTAGAGTTAAACGAGTTGTCGGTTACGACATAACTTTAACATCCATTAGTTGGACGTTATAAATTTTATTTAAAACAATCTAACCTCCATAAGTTGGAAGTTATAAAATTTATTACATCTCTAAATCCATCCATTTGTTGGACTTTAATCTCTTCAAAACGTGCGCGTTTAGAGATTAAAACTCTCTTCTACTCCTTGAAAACCATCCATTAGTTGGAGGTTTTTTCTTACATTTTAAACGTGCGCGTTTAAATAATAATTCTGAATATTAACTTGTGTAGTCTTCTATTTCAGAAAAATGACTAACGAAACCGTTAAGACGACCGAAAAGCCTAAGGAAACACCATCGGTTGGTACTTCCACTGGCATAACGGCCAACACCATCGCCAGTCATGCCGAAAAACCCGAGAAGTTCTCGGGTTTGCACTTCAAAAGGTGGCAACAGAAAATGTTGTTTTACTTGACCACCTTAAACTAGGGCTGTAAACGAGCCGAACCAGGGTGAGCTCGGGCTCGGCTCGTTTAGAAATCGAGCCGAGCCGAGCCAGCTCGTTTATTTTAACGAGCTAAAATATTAAGCTCAAGCTCGGCTCGTTAAAAATCGAGCCGAGCCGAGCTGGCTCGTCGAGCCAGTTAGTTTATTTTTTAAAATTTATATTATTTGCACATATTGATATATAACGTCACTAAAACATAATGTTTAACATACTCGTAATGAAAATTTTAAAATTCAATATTTATTTATTTATTTTTCAATAAAAACAAATATTTCCTACTGAAAAGTATCATATCAATTAATATTTTATTCTAATTTAATATTTTTTAAAGTAAAATACTATAGAAAACTTAGTAATTAACTTAAAAATTATATTATAAATAATAAACTCATAATTTTAGGTTATATATATAATGTATATATAATAAAAATTGAGCTTAAATTTAAACGAGCCAAGCGAGCGAGCCAACGAGCTAAGTAACGAGCGAGCCACGAGCCGAGCTAACCTTGGCTCAGGCTCGTCTCGTTTAGAAACCGAGCCGAGCCGGCTCGGCTCGGTTATAATCGAGCTGATTTTCGAGCGAGCTAATTTCGAGCTTTTTTCGAGCGAGCTTCGAGCGAGCCACGAGCTGCGAGTTTTTTGAACAACCCTACCTTAAACCTTGCGAGGTGTCTCACGGAGTCCGCTCCCCAACTCGGTGAAGGGGAATCCAATGTTGAGACCGTTAGTGCGGTCGAAGCTTGGAAGCATTCGGACTATCTGTGCCGTAACTATGTGTTGAACGACCTTGTGGACTCGTTGTATAACGTGTACTCGGTGTTTAAGACCTCCAAAGAACTTTGGGAGTCTCTAGACAAAAAGTACAAAACGGAGGATGCCGGAACGAAGAAATTCGTTGTGGCTCGTTTCTTGGACTACAAAATGGTTGATAATAAAACCGTGATGAGTCAAGTCCAAGAGCTTCAGATTATACTACATGAGGTCCACGCAGAGGGTATGTCCCTTTGTGAGACATTTCAAGTGGCGGCAATGATTGAGAAGCTTCCGCCTTCGTGGCTTGAGTTTAAGAATTATCTTAAACACAAAAGAAAGGCGATGACCGTTGAGGATCTCATTGTCCGTCTTCGTATTGAGGATGACAATAAGATGGCTCAAAAAGCCACCACCATGCAACCTTCGGCTAAGGTGAATATGGTGGAGGTTGGTCAGTCTTCCAAGGGAAGCAAGCGCAATGGTGGGGCCAAAGCCAAAGGCAAAGGCAAAGCAGTGGAGCACTTGGCACCGAAGAAAGGGGTTGTGAAAAAGAAACCCTAGAAGTTCTTAGGAAAGTGCTACAACTGTGGGGGGCATGGTCATCGGGCGGATCAGTGCCCGAAGCCACAACGTGAGCGCGCTCACATGATGGAGGATGACATGCCACTGGTGGCCATGATCACGGAGGCGTCTGCCTTCATTTCTGAAGTCAACATTGTGGGGGAGAACCCTGGCTGGTATGTTGACACCGGTGCCACCCGCCACGTGTGCGGAGACAAGTCCCTCTTTAGTACCTTTAAAGAGGCGAAGGGGACCGAGAAGCTTTATATGGGGAATAAAGCTACTGCCGACATCATGGGTGAAGGCAATGTGGTCTTGAAGTTCACTTCAGAGAAGGAGCTTACGTTGAGCAACGTTCTGTACGTTCCAGAAATCAGGAAGAATCTTGTTTCTGGATGGCTGCTCAACAAGTTTATATTTCGTATAGTGATCGAGTCTGATAAGTTCGTGTTGACCAAAAACGGCATGTTTGTAGGCAAGGGCTATGCCCAAAACTCTATGTTTAAATTGTCTACCATGGTTATTAATAAAATGGCGAAAGCCTCCTCTTCTACTTATATGATTGAGTTTTACGATTCAAATATGTGGCATGGTAGATTAGGACACGTCAATTTTAATTCAATTCGCCGTTTAATGAATTTAAAATGTTTGCCAAATTTTAAAATAGACTCGAAATCAAAATGCGAAACGTGTGTCGAATCCAAACTTACAAGACAACCATTTAAATCGGTTGAACGAATAACCGAACCCCTAGACTTAATTCACACTGATGTGTGTGACTTGAAAGTCGTCCCCACACGTGGTGGACACAAGTACTTCATCACGTTTATTGATGATAGTACAAGATATTGTTATGTATACTTACTTAAGAGTAAGGATGAAGCAATAAACAAGTTTGTCTTGTTTAAGAACTTGGTTGAGAATAAATTCACCAAGAAAATCAAGGTTTTGTGGAGTGATAGAGGAGGTGAATATGTTTCACCGTTTGCGGACTTATGTGCACAAAGTGGAATTGTCCATGAGACCACCGCACCTTATTCTCCACAATCCAATGGCATTGCGGAACGAAAGAACCGTACATTGAAAGAGATGATGAATGCCATGTTGAATAGTTCTGGGATGAGCCTAGACATGTGGGGGGAAGCCATCTTGACGGCTAACTATCTTTTGAATAAGATACCCCGCAAAGATAAGGATAAGACTCCTTATGAATTGTGGACGGGCAAAACGCCATCCTACAAATACCTCAAAGTGTGGGGGTGCCTAGCTAAGGTATTAGCTCCTTTGCCTAAGGTGCAAAGGTTAGGACCCAAAACCGTGGACTGTGTGTTCATTGGATACGCAGAAAACAGTAGTGCATATCGGTTTCTTGTCCATGACTCGAGAAATCCCGATATACTCGAAGACACTATCATGGAATCAAGGAATGCTTCATTCTTTGAAAACGTATTCCCGTGTTCGTCACGAGAACGCGCGAGTTCATCGACACCATTAGTTGGTGACGACACTCATGAAGAACCATTTGTTGGTGACGAGGTTTATGAACAACCATATGTTGGTAATGAGGTTCATAAACGGCCCGCATCTGATGAGGGTGAGCCTAGAAGAAGTAAGCGAAAAAGGGTTGGAAAATCCTTTGGACCTGACTTCACGGCTTACATGGTTGAGGGTGATCCCAATACCTACCGCGAGGCGGTAACCTCTTCAGATGGGCCTCAATGGAAAGAAGCCATCAAGTGTGAGATAGAGTCTATCTTGCAGAACCACACTTGGGAGCTTGTCGATCTTCCTAAGGGTTGCAAACCACTTGGATATCGGTGGATATTCAAGAAGAAGTTGAAAGTCGATGGCTCCATTGACAAGTATAAGGCGAGGCTAGTGATCAAAGGATACAGACAAAAGGAAGGTCTGGATTACTTTGATACTTACTCACCTGTTACTCGCATAACCTCGATAAGGTTGGTGCTTGCTATAGCGGCTTTACGAAATTTGGAGGTTCACCAAATGGATGTAAAGACTGCGTTTCTAAACGGTGATTTAGAAGAAGAGATCTACATGGAACAACCTGAGGGTTTTACCGCTCCTGGCCAAGAAGGCAAGGTGTGTAGACTCGTCAAGTCTTTGTATGGCTTGAAGCAAGCTCCTAAACAATGGCACCAGAAGTTTGACCGTGTCATGCTTGACAACGGATTCAAAATAAATGAGTGCGACAAGTGTGTCTATGCGAAGGACACACCTAGAGGTTATGTGATTCTATGTCTCTACGTAGATGACATGCTTATCGTTGGGAGTGATGATAAGATGGTCAAAGCTACTAAAGACATGTTGAAAGCGAGATTTGACATGAAAGACATGGGGCTCGCAGATGTGATACTCGGTGTAAAAATCATCAGAACCCCAAATGGTATTGTCTTGAGTCAATCTCACTATGTGGACAAAATCCTTGAGAAGTTCAACGCAGGAGATAAGAGTGTGTCTCAAACTCCGGTTGATACTACCCTTCATCTTGCTAAGAATAGAGGAAAAGGGGTTGCTCAGTTAGAGTACTCAAGGGTGATTGGGAGTCTCATGTATCTTATGACATGTACCAGACCAGATTTGGCTTATGCTGTGAGCAGACTAAGCCGGTACACGAGTAATCCGTGCGCGGTACATTGGAAAGCAATGACTCGTTTACTAAGGTACTTAAGATACACGAGAGACTATGGACTGCATTATACCCGAGATCCAGCAGTTATCGAAGGATACTGCGATGCGAATTGGATTTCGGATATAAAGGATTCCAAATCAACAAGCGGGTATGTGTTCACGCTTGGTGGCGCGGCTATTGCTTGGAAATCGGCTAAGCAAACTGTTATAGCGCGGTCCACAATGGAATCTGAGTTCATCGCCTTGGATAAATCTGGTAAAGAGGCGGAATGGCTACGTCAATTTGTGGAAGAAATTCCAAGGTGGCCTATGCCAATGACGGCTATTTGCATACATTGTGACAGTAAATCGGCAATTGGGCGCGCCCAATCCATGATGTACAATGGCAAATCAAGGCACATTAGACGTAGACATAATACGGTACGACAACTAATCTCTACCGGAGTTATCTCAATTGACTATGTGAAGTCAAAGGATAACACTGCGGATCCGTTTACAAAAGGCTTAAGCAAAGAGTTAGTTTTCAAGTCGTCAAGGGGAATGAGACTAAAGCCCATTGGGTTGAAAGCTGATGCGAAGGAAAACCTAACCTATGAAAATGGAGATCCCAGGCTCTAGGTTCAATAGGACAACCTAATCGCATTGGCTAACATAGGTTGTTGCCTCTGTATTTAATGGGTTTGTGTAGTACGTTGTGTGGGCTTTCCAACGCATCAAACCACGTCCAAATCCGAGCTCGTATGAATGAGATATCGAAGCTCAAAGTTGAGGTCTCGCAACTTGTGAAGCTGCGAAAATTAGAGAGAAAAATGCTAAGTATAGCATGTTAACTCATCCCACATTGGTTGGGGATTGAAACCAAAAGTGGTTTATAAGGTGGGAACCTTACCAACTACTGTTTCCTTTAGTAGGACACATCCCTTGGACCCTGAGGGGTGCGAAGCACCCCTAACTCGCACTTGCACTCGCACACGCACGCGCGCACGCGTGGCCTGGGCGTATGTGGCGCTTTGATGGCGCACTTTGCACTTCGCACGCTCGCATCGCTTGAAAGCCGCCTTATTGTTTTTGGGTTCAACCGTAAGATGTTCCGGTTGAAGTCCAAGCGGACCTGTGTGGTCCGGGCAGAGAGGTTCAAGCGGAAGTGAGTTGAACCGGAAACATGTTCAAGCGGAACCAGTTCAACCGGACCTGTGTGGTCTGGGCGGAACCGAGTTCAACCTGAACAGTGGTTCCGGTTGAAGTTCAAGCGGAACTGAGTTGAACCGGAAATTCTTCCGGTTGAAGTTGGGACGGACCGGAAGATCAGCTCTTCCGGAAAACAGCTGTAACACGGAGTCCTCCGGATTAACAGCTGGAAACGCATTTTTGAGCTAATTAAGGTAATTCCGCGTTAATTAGAAATCAATTTGCATTAAAGACGTTTAATGCAAAGTTTGACTACGAATTAACTTTTGTGTGCTCAACAAGCCACTCCCACCACTATAAATACAACCTCATTAGTTGAGGCTAAACACACCAGAATTCACACAGAATTCTTTCTCTCTACATCTCCTCATTCTTTCTCTCATCTTCTTCATCGTTCCTGTTCTTCAAGCTTCAAGGTATTTTTAAGCTTAGAGTTATCCCGGCCGTACAATACGGTTTAGGCGATTGTACCCTGGGAAACAAAACGGTTCTTCGGTAGACCCGGAATTTGTTTTAAGGGACCCGGGTTTTGACCCGAATCCTTCGCCAAGGATTTCACAATCCTTCTTTGTTTTTTCAAACTATTTCAAAAGATTTTTCTCAAAACCTTTTTCTATAACTTTCTGTCTTCATTTTTCTTTCATTCAAACATTTTATTTTATTATAAATTTGTCACTGTATTTATTTTATTGTATTATAGTTTCTACTCAATTCATTTCCGTGTAATCCTTATTCTTTATTTGTATTGTAATTTTTATTTCCGTGTAATATCTTCTCATTTTCTTGTAATCGTATTAGTAGGAGTAGATTCTTTTCATTGTATTGTAATAGATTAGAGTTATTTTGTTTGTTGTAATCGTACCATAAAATAAAAGTATTTATTTTAATTAAATTTACGAACGGTTTTCCTACAGAAGATAGTAGCAATTGTAGGTTAATATTCGTACCAAAGTTAATATATATGTAGGCTTTTAAAGTTAAATAAACTATAAAAATATATATAAATTGTTAATTTGTTTCTGTTCGGTTTCTTCTGGTTTTTTCAACACCCAAAAACGAAAGTGAACCACAAGTTTCGGTTCAGTTTTTTGGTTATTAGTTCGGTTTGCTTTTTACGGTTTTTTCGGTTCTGGTTTGGTTTTTTTTTTGTTTTTTGCTCACCCTTACTAATCGACCCTATCCACTATAAATACACATACACCTTCCCTTTGCATCCTTTGTTCATCACATTGATTCTCTCAATTTTGTATGTGAGGCTTTCTTTCAAGGGTTCAAAAGTCAACGCAAGATGGTTTGACCAAGAAAATTTGAAGCCTTCTTTTCCGTTTTCGGGTAATTCTTTTCACTATCACATCTGTTTTACTAATATCTTCAATAGCCCCCTCTTTTCCGCTATTATTGAAGGCCAATTCGAAAAGTCAACTTAAACGACTAAAACTTAATTAAACAACAAATCAGTGGTTCTCAATTGTTCTAATATGTTATATAAACGTTTTATGATGTGACTAAAACACTAAACCCAACTTTTAACTGTAAAGTTTACATATATCTTGGCTAATTACGCTTTATAAGTCCATTTTTTCTGAAATTTTCACATAGAATTTAACATGAACACTTACATTTTCACGTTTGATCTTGAGTTTTCATCATAAAATCGTATGTCATGTGAAAAGGATTTTCCTAATGATGTTGCATATGCATACTGGTAACTTTGGGCTATCAACTCTACCACATGATGCATGATCAAACGTCCATTACTTTTAATATTATTTTCACAAAATTAGTAAAATAACATTAAAACTAGTGCATTTTACTTTTGCCCCCTCCCCCCAACCCCCCCCCCCCCCACACACACACACGCACACACACACACACATATATATATATATACGTTATATGTGCACACTGTAAGAGGGACGTAAAATTTGACTGTTAAGTTTATAAAACATATAAAAATGGAAAGTTAGTAAAAATTAGTCAAAATGGTCTGTTTAACTTTTGTTGACTTTGACGGGTTATATAAAGTTCTTGACACGTTATATGGTTCATATGATAGTTAGAGGTAGGGGTGTCGAAAATACCCGAACCCGATTAACCCGACCCAACCTGAACCCGAATAAGCTAATTAGGGGCGGGTTTGTTAGGGTCTATAAGGGTTAATCGGGTTAAACGGGTTAACCCGATAAACCCGAAATGTTATTAGGGTCGGGTTTCGGGTCAGTTTTTTGATAAATTTCGGGTTGCGGGTTCAACCCGAATAATAAATTATAATGGACTTATTTATATATAATACAATACAAATTGGAAGTTGAATAGTTAACTTTAGGATTCTTAGGTTTTGGCCACATAACTTTTACTCCTTTTACACTTTAGTCCCTGCCCACATATTTTTCATTACCACCGTCTCCTCCTCTTTACCTTCTCTCACTCTCTCTCTCGCAAACTGTTTTTCCTCAAAACCACTAGCACACCACCGTCTCCTCCTCTTTACCTTCTCTCACTCTTTCTCTCGCAATATGTTTTTCCTCAAAACCACTAGCAGCAAACAAATACTCTTTCTTCCACCCACTCCTCTTCGAGATTGATGAGAAACGGTGACGGTGGATGATGGACAGCAACGAAGACGGTGGATGGTCTGAGATTATCCGGTGCCGGCGACTAATAGGGTTTTGCCTGCTCTCGATCGAATCGGATCTCTTTCTCCACATCAGGTTTGTTCCATATCTGGGTTTAGCTCTAGGGCTTTGATTTTGTTGTTTCGTTGTAGGTAGATTAACTCTTTGTTTGCTGATTTTAGGGTTTACGAGCGGGGTGAATGTAGAAGAAATGAGTCGTGAATTAGGGTTTTATAGGGTTTTGTTTATAAGTAAACCTAATGTAATTTAGCTCTGTTCTTTGTTTTGACATTTTATTTTGCAGATTGCTAGATCCGATCGAGATGTTCCGCATGTGAAACCCATCCTCAACAATCTACGTATGTTAATAGCTATGGTGATCAATACACTTTGTTTTTTTCTATTTTCCCATGGCTTTAGTAATTGTTTGTTCCCCTCCCTTGAAAATTCTTGGTTCTTTTATATGAATTGCATCAATTTAGAAATGAGATTTACGTGAGGAGGATTAAGAATTTGTGTTATCCTTCAACTTAGTTTGGTTTATAAATGTATTGTTTTTTAGATATACGTTTTCAAATATTCAAAGTTCACATATTAATAAACTAAGACACAAGTTTGGTTGTCCAGTCCTGCATTTTGCTTGATAGGATCTGAATTAAAAAAAACATTTTAAAAGTTATATGTAACATACATTTATAAAGATTGTATGTTTTAACTTTTAAGTAGGTAATAAGTAGTCAATGAATTTTTTTAGTGATTCATGGTTCACATACTATCACAAGCCCTTAAGAAAGGGATTGGACTCTCAACAGTCTTTGCGGTATCATCATTCTGGTCTTCTGCATTCATCATCGGACCATAAGACTAAGAAGGAAAGCAAAGAAAAGGAAGAGGTATCACAATCTCTTGCAAGTTCCTGCACCTATAAAAAATATTTTGTTCAAGTACCATAAGACTAAGAAGGAAAGCACATACAACTATTTTTTTCAATGTCCACTCCAACATCTACAAAGGCATCAAAACTGAAAAATACATGACCGGGAAATCAATGGAGTTTGATGTTCCTGGAGGGATACCACAATAATGGCATGAGTTGGTGGAAACCCTAAATTTAGACGATTACCATCATCATAAAAGGTGTGCTGCTAGATAGATTTATTTCTGTCTATAGTATATATTATTATTTGCAGAGTTTAAGGTTATCGTAATTCTATTAAAATTAAGACAAATGCGTGGGTCAAAAACGTGACCTCTACTCTCTCTTTACCTGGTAATTTTTGTTCACATATTAATAGTTATTATTATTATTACTCTTGCAGATTATTTTTTACTTCATGTAGGACTCCTCTCAAAAGTAGGTGTTCAAAACCTGGAGCTTTGTGTTTGTCATGAGCAGCCGTTCTCTAAAGCATTTAATACGGGTTATTTTGCATAGTGACCACTTGAAAACATATATTACAAGACTTGAGAATGTAAGTACCCAGGTATGTCCATAGCTAAGATTTTTTGGTGTTTTTCTATGTTGGATATCATTTATGAAGTTCATCTAACAACAATGTTTGTAATTGAATGCTACAAATGCAATTAAAGATGTTTAAGTTGTAGATTACATTACAGATGAGCTTAGGAAAGTAATTTTGAAATGTGATGAAACAAATAATTATATTTCTTTAGAAAAATTTATGCAGAAACAAAATAGAACAGAAGGTAGCCGATATTGTGATCCATATTATCAAATTTAAAAATTACATAATACTAACTTTGTTCTTTTTATATTGGATTTTTATAGGGGACGTAAACCATACTTTTCTTTTGCATATACTTAGCAAATGTTTTCTGTGATATTCGTAGATTTTTTTTTCAAATAGATGTAGCACTTTTTAAATGCTTTCGTTAGAATCCTTGTTTTTGGCCGTTTTTTCAGTTAGGTAGGTCGCAACAAGTATTTCATTTTGGCTGTGAACTCAGGACGGTTTCAGGTAAAATAAAAACTTTGAATTATTCATTAGTTATAATTCAGTCCACTTTTGGATTTGGTTTTACATTGCAAGCTATTAATCAGGTATGATTATATTATTAAAGAATTTGTTAGTTAAACAACTGCTTGGGTTGAATATGATGATATTACTAATTTACAATCGAATGATAAGAAGACGATTAGGTGATTGGCATAACACATGTTTGTTCTTGATTAATTTTAATATCAACTACAGGGTTTAAAGTATCAACCAAGCTTGATATTTCAAGCTTTTATTTGGTAAATGTTTGTTCTAGATTCTTTGTGAATATACATACGAATGCCTATTATCGGTTGGTAATCAGCTTCATGAGATAAAAATTCAAAGCTAAATATGAAAGTAGTTTAAGATGAAGCTATAGAAAGACTATAATTTTAATCTTTAATTAGCTTCAGGTATGATTATGTTATTAAAGAATTTGCTCACAAAGCCAATCAGAAGTTTGGAGAAGAAGTCCATAGATCCTCAGGTATGAAAGTTTTGCTTCTCTCAAGTATTTTATAATTCAGATAGATTGAAAAGTTTATTCATTTTTGTTGGTAATCGTTAGTTTGAAGTTCACGAAATTTTGTAAAAAATTGCATTTCTTTTCGTCTGTTCAGATTTGGTTGCAGCTTGCTTTTGTATGGGTGAAGTAGATATGTATAACAAATGTGATAGTGATCATACAAATAGGTTGAAATTGGTGGGCCCAGAGATTTTGGACAAAGAAGAATAGCAAGTGGTTGAACACACCTTTAAAGACAAAGTGGATGTTTAAGCAGATAGATAACATGAGTCATTTTGTAAGCAATGTACCAACTTTTGTCTATTGAAACTGGATGAAGAATGGACAACTGTCCTTTTACTTTCAAATATTAACCAAACTTTGATGAAACACATATATAACGACCTACACTACGAATTATAAATGAAAAGATTAAGAAAAAAAATTTAAAATTTAAAATGAAAGAAAAAATATAAACGACCTACACTACGAATTATAATATAGTATTTAACTAATCACGAAGTCTTCAGATATTCTTTGTTTTTCAGCCTTTTTATTCCTTTTATGATTTTGTCCTGGATTGGACTAAAAACTAAAAAAGGAACATGGAACAATTTAGTTATTAGTTAGTCATAAATAACCCGAAAAGTGGGGAATATTTGATATAAAAACATGTATAACTTAGCACATCATATACATGTATATATACGGATTATATATATATATATATATATATATATATATATATATAAATATTAATAATATCTTAAAAACTAACAAAGTTAATATTTGTGCCTTTAAATATATTATTTGAACTTATATATTACTATTAGGCCAAACAGTAGTTATTTGGGCTTATATATAAATTTGGGTTTAAACTAAGGTATTAGCCTCAATTAAATAGTTTTGGGGCAAAAACAAATGAATTGGACTTTTAAATATATATTGGGCCTTTAGAAATAATTTTTGGGCTTAAAATATACTTACTGGCTTCATGACTGTTTTTAGGCCCATGGCCCTAATTTGGCCCATAATGAGCCCAAATGGTGTTAAACGATGTCTTTACAATTTGTGAGTTAAACAACATTAATCAATACCAAAATGATATTCGGTTTCTAAAACCGACACCAAATGTGAAAATTATATTTTTAGAGTTTTAATATTCAAATGGATAGTTTTTTGAATTTTGACTAACTCTTGGAAAAAAGAAAATATAGAAAGTAAATATATATTAAATATATTTATACACGACATTTGAACGAGTCAAGTCGAGTCGGATCAACGTGTCGTCTAACCCAAAACCTGAAAGTCAACATTAGGATTACAAAAGTTACTAGCTCTTCATTGGAAATATAGTTTTTATTTTAAGTGTCTTAGATATATTTATATTTGGTTCATACACAAAAATTTTCAACATGTCGTCACCAAACGTTTTACGATCACATGCAACCGAGTAGTGTTGGGTGAGATGTTACACCACCCGTTTTCACATGTACACTTACTGAGACTAGGGGTGTTCAAAAATATCCGAGTCCGAATCCGTATTCGAATTATCCGAAAATTTCGGATATCCGGAATTTCGGATATTCGAAACTCGGATATCCGAAAATTCAGACTTCCACTTGGACAAGAATTTACAAAATTTTCGGAAGTTTCGGATACCCGGTATCCGAAAATTTAAATAAATTAAAATAAATTTTATATTAAAAAAATAAGGAATTATTGAATACTTGGACTATGTTTATTTGTTTTGTCGTTTTTTAGGTCAAACTTATGTTTATTTGTATTTGAAGACTTGGAATATGTTTATTTGTTATGTCGTTTTGTCGTTTTTTTGGTTAAATTGTGGTTTTTTTAAAAAAACTGGATTTTCGGATATCCGTTTTAACTATCCGAGTCCAGTCCGAAATTTCGGATATCCGAAATTTCGGATATCCGAAATTTCGGACTTGGACTTGGACAACGAAAATTGATATCCGAAATTTTCGGATACCCGAAATTCGGATATCCGAAATTCCGGGTATCCGGTTTTGAACACCCCTAACTGAGACCTTAGGTGTCTAAATATTGTTTTAGGACACGCTAGTTCAACATCCATTTCATTGCTAACATTCAGTCATTTCACTCACCAATTCATGTGAGTTTCACGACCCTTATTCATTGTTTACTTTGGGGGAGAATTACATGCTTTTCAATTATATTTTTATTTGGACACGACTTACTTTAATGATACACACCGATTACCTGAGATAGTTTACATATCACGTTAAGTCCCTTCACAACTGGACCATTAATAGTTATTATAACGAGGTGATGATGGATAGTACTATCGGGTCTGACAAACCCTACTTGCATTAGTCGCGCTAACTTAGGGTGTGGTCCTAAACAAGTATATTATTGGCCTAATTTACATGCTCATGTTGGTGATAACATGTCACACGGGAGCATTAATTCAGTCGAGTGTCGGTTCCAGTGACTCAGGGTAACTGTTAGTTGTGCATGTATAACACAAGTCACAAAAAGTAGTTATTGTGGTTCATTTCAAATCATTTTCACATACATATACATTACAAACCCGTGAACTCACCAATATTATTGTTGACCGTCTTAAGCATGTATTTCTCAGGTAACTCATCATTTGGATTAGGACATTTTGAGCATGCATTTAAGTGTCATCATTCTAGGAGTTCATCTTTTGGGACATTCATTGTTATGTTCATGTTATATTTTTAAACATTTTCCATTCCACTTAGCTTGAGCAATTTTGTACAGTTTTAAATGTAACCTATATGGTTGTAACGTTTCCTTAAAAATGTTCTTTCAAATTTATATAGTGTTGTCTAATGTAACTTGTGTTGCTGATCCATGAAGTCACGACCCCGCAGGAAGCCACCGTGGTTGGGGTTTGACATACAATATCTTCCATAACATTTTCATTTTGTTATTCGTAGTCTGGACCTTCCAACAACACCAATCGTCGGTGGTATATATCATGAAACCGGGAAAGAATTAGTGTTAGTCTCGCCCATTTCCCCTTTAGCTCATCCAATGTACAAGTTATTGAATCGGGATCATCAAACTCCATATCCTCGTCATATTTGATTTCATTTAACTGATTCTCGTTAAATATTTCTTTTACTTGATTCCAGTAAGCATCACCTTCTGGTCCATTGGGATCATAAACCCCTGTTTCCTCCCTAACTTTGTTCATAGTAAAGACCAACTCTTCCACTTCCTCTTCGCTCCACCAGGGTGAAATGACAAGACCTGAAATTTCTAATTAAACACTTATATTAATACCAAAAATAAAATGTCAACAACACTTTAATACTAGTACGAACAACAAAATGTCAACAACACATTATTATTAATACGAACAACAAAATGTCAACAACACTTTAAACTTAAAGAACATTAAAAAATGCCTCATTGTTCCTCGCCTTGGAAACCGTTCAACATGCATGTAGGTATGTACACACATTGTGCTTGTAGAAACGACCTTAAATATAGTACCACGTTTTTTGCATCGTGGTTTTTTACTACTATCCGTCATCTCACACAAATCATAATCATTCCAAACCTCTTGTACCCTCGCTGTAGGAACGACCTGACGACCTACGGTGGGTGGTTAACCACAAAGTTGTTGTTGTTGCCTGCCATCGTGATCCTTTTAATCGTTTTTGAAGTTTTTAGGTATTTACGGATAATAAAGAGTTGGTGTGATAAACCTAACACCTTTACTACATATTTGTAAGTTTTTTTACCCGATTCCAGTAAGCATCACTCTTTGGTCCATTAGGATCATAAACCCATGTTTCCTCCCTAACTTTTTTCATAGTAAAGACCAACTCTTCCACCTCCTCTTCACTCCACCAGGGTGAAATGACAGGACCCTGAAATTATTAATTAAACACTTGTATTAATACCAACAATTAAACGTCGACAACATTTTAATACTAATATGGACAACAAAATGTCAACAACACTTATTAATACCAACAACAAAACGTCAACAACGCTTTAGACTTAAAGAACATTAAAAAATGCCTCATTGTTCCTCGCCTTGGAAACCATTCAACATGCATGCAGGTATGTGCACGCATTGTGCTTGTGGGAACGACTTTAAATATAGTACCATGTTTTTTGCATCGTGATTTTTTACTACCATCCGTCATCTCACACAAATTATAATCATTCCAAACCTTGCGTACCCTCGTTGTGGGAAGGCCCCTCGCGACCCAGGGTGGGTGGTTAACCACAACTTTGTTGTTGTTCTTACCCATCATTGTGATCCGTTTTAGCGTTTTTTAAGTTTTAGAGTGTTTACAATTGATAAAGATCTGGTGTGATAAACCTAACACCTCCAATACCTATTTGATTTTTTTTGGGGGGGGGGGGGGGATATTGTCAAATCGAGCTCCCAACGGCCACAAACGGCTATATAGCCGTTATAAAAACGGTAAAGAACTTTTTATAACGTTAATAACAGGCTAAAAAAAATCTATTCCGCTTAACCGGTTTAGAACCTGACATTTTGGAAAATCTCTTAATATGTTCCTAATCACTTGCTTATATTCCTATATTACTGGTTGATAACCAGTTTGGTTTCCAGTTAATTAAACGGGCCGATTTTTTTAACTGGTTTTTATGTCCACCTTTGCACTGCGCCATAATGTCTTTTGTTTAATTTACATCCTCTAATTTTCTTTAATATTAATTCATAACTAAAAAAGACAAAATCGCGACTCGAACTCGGGTTGCATCAAAACAAACATCTGGAAAACAAAGGCTCTTATCACCACACCAAATTGTTTATTATTTACGTTATCCACTAAAATTGTATTTATTATAAACCTAAACCTAGAAACTAAAAAAGTCTTATGGACGTGCCAAGTTGCATGCCTTTATTGGACAAGAAGGGTGGTGACATTGGCTGGTGTTAGTGCTCATGGTCTTCGTAAATATATATAGAAAATATAGAATTTATATGTAAACCTAGCGATCATTGGGTTTGGTGGCCTAATGACTTTGCCTTTGAAGCACAACTTAAATATGAGGTATAGTTTGGATGAATGTAATACCACTCCCGCATGGTGCGGCCTTGATGACATGGCCTGCGAGCTTATGCGGGAACACTATGACATGCCATGTGGCACCGCGGTTTGGGTGGTCACTGCGGTGGCCACTCACCGGATGAAGAAGTGTGGTGATGACGTAGGAGAGAGAACCAATTCTTTATCATCTCGCACGTACGAATGAATGTATATTTTGAACTAGGAATTTTAATCAGTCGTAACACGATCAAAACCAAATGAATCACAAAATTGATGACGCTGTTGTGCTCGAAATTGAAAGACGATTATAATGAGACGCGGTTTGATAGAGTTTGGTGATGATTTGAGGATTTTGATCAAGAACACGTAGATGCGATGATGTAGGACAGAGAACCAATTTCTTCATCACCCTGTACGTACGAATGCATGTATATTCTGAACCAGAAATTTTAATTAGTCATAACACGATCAAAACCAAATAAATCACAAAATTGATGACATCGTTGTGCTCGAAATCGAAAGGTGATTCTAATGAGATGTGGTTCGATAGGGTTTTGTGATAATTTGAGGATTTCGTTCAAGAACACGTAGATGCGATGCAGAACACAAACTGAGATCTTAACTTGCACCTGAATTCGAACAAAAAACAGGAGTTAGAACACACTACTCGAATTGAAATTCCATACCAAATATGAATCAATCGAAATTGATGACAATGATCGAGCTTTAGGATGTGCGATGTTAAAGAACCCGATAGCGCCAAATTGAGATCCAAAAATCTAATTTTAATCAAAGTTGAATGATAATTAAAACCGATTGCACCGATGGATTCGTAGAAGAAAAACGAAACTACTGATACCAACTGTGAATCAAGAGACTGAACAATAAAAAATCTGCCATTGAAGATCGCTGTAGAAGATGACAACTGTAAAATTCAATATGAAACTAAAACTTGATTAAAACTCAACGTGAGACCAGAAAATGTGATCGTAGAAGCAATCCGAATCAAATAGAACCAAACACAATAGCCAATCAAGCCTAATTTGTGATTGAAGATGAAAAACATTAGTTTTTTTTTAATTTATTTTTTTAATAAAATAATATTAAAAATGAAAGTGTGAGGTTGAAAACGTGTGACAGAGGTATTAGTAATTTAGTAGTAAAAACTATGGATAGTGTGGTGTGATGACGTGACGCCGAGTTGAAAAAAGAAAAAAAATACGAGATTAAAAAGGTAGAGTGAAGGTATTACCACCGGATTAAAAATGTGATAGATTACCATTTGAAAGAAGAAAAGAAAATATAAACTTTTAGTTAATTATAAAAGAAAATCATTCTAATAGAATTTAATTTGTTAAAAATAGACTCTCATAAAAAGGTGGGACGTCCTCCATTGATTGTTTGGTTTGAAACTTGAAAATTAGGGTTGGTATTCTTATTAAATTAATCAAATATTAGGTAAGATTAACGATGAAAGTGAAGGCCAGTGTCCTCGAATCTTGTCCAACAACACAAAGTCTCCCTCATCCGAGTTTTAATCCAACAAATTTGTCATCATCTATTTGGGATCATTTTGATCCTTCCCAAATTCCCCCAATTTCTCTCACACTTGACCTAATTTCCAATTTTAAAGCTTAAACCCTATATTATATATCTCCTTCCGATCCACCAGAATCGGCCAAAATGGGCAACTCCTTTGGGTGCTCGGCCTCCGGCGAGCGATTGGTGTCGGCCGCGAGAGACGGAGATTTCGTCGAGGCTAAGATGTTGCTCGATTGTAACCCTTGTCTCGCTAAATACTCCACTTTTGGTGGACTCAATTCTCCTCTTCACTTCGCCGCTGCTAAAGGCCATAACGACGTACGATTACTTCGTTTCCTCCTTTTGAATAATTTTTTTATGCGTTTTTGTTTAATCCTTACAGGTTTCCCCTCTTTTATGATTTGTAGATTGTTGCATTGCTGCTTGATAATGGAGCTGATGTTAATTCCAGGAATTACTGTGGTCAGGTATAATCCTTGATTTCGATCTCGATGTTTCTTTTAATATCTATCTGAAGAGCAGCTCAATTTCGTCTTTGTTAATGCATTTGAAGTTTCTGGAGCAAACAAATTTAAGGTCCTTTTTATCCATTAAATTGTCTTAAATCGTAAGTATCAGCTGAATTAAGTTCTAGGAATCATGTTAGTGAGATAACAGGATTTTGATTCAAATATGATTTCTAGTAAGATGATTGAACTGAAGATCCGTTAAGTTTTGGCCTGATTAGCATAGATAGCTTACTTGTTAGAAGATCTTGTACCAGATAAGTTGTATAATGAGGTACTAGTGTGTGTGTGTGTGTCTGTGTATATGGATGTATCCATATGAATTTTTCTAATTATCAACTTGTCATATATGTGTATAATTTTGAAGACGGCATTGATGCAAGCTTGTCGATATGGGCACTGGGAAGTTGTTCAAACCCTTCTTCTTTTTAGATGCAATGTAAGTTATTAGTTATCCTTTTTGGTTCTTTTTAGCAAGCAAAATGTCATTTAAATGAGTAAATCTAACATATCTGATTGTATGCTTTTCTTGTATCTTTAGGTTATGAGGGCCGATTATCTTAGTGGGAGAACTGCTCTCCATTTTGCAGCTGTGAATGGGCATGTGCGTTGCATACGTCTTGTTGTGGCTGATTTTGTGCCTAGTGCTCCCTTTGAAGATTTAGATGCACAAGTGAATGGTGATGGAAGCAACAGTCACGGTCCCAAGAACAAATATGACCGCAGGTTTAGATTTAGTTACACAATTCTTTATAGTATATAGTTGGTGTTTGGATGTTTTTTCATAGAACTGATTATCTAATAACTGTCATTTGAAATCAGAGCATAATTAGTTCTTATTGTTTGGATAAAATGATAAATAAGATAAGATAATTTAGGGGTTTACCATTTATAATAGCTTCTGGATAAATCAGCTTTATTACTTGTTGCAGGAACACTGATTTTTAAGACACATTAGCATTACTTATGCTCCTCTTTTTTACATACATTTTCGTTGTAAATAATACTATTTAAAAGTTAGAATTATGATAACTTTTTAATAGAAATTTGTTAATAAATAACTAATGAACAAATATCTTTATAGCTGTTAAAAAAGCCTGTCGTAATTTAAATTTGAATGCTTCAGCAACAGATAAGAATGTTTTTTTGGTTATTTGATTATTCTTTAAAGAATCAGGATTTGTTGAACAATTAAATAGCTGATTATTACACTACAAACACCATAAGCACATCCAAACACCTTCCCCTGCAACACATTTTACTGATTGAGATATTTAGTGTCACTTATCTATTTTCAAAATGTGGGCTCCTTAGTCCCCTGTTGGTTAATATTCTTACACTTCAGTGTATTCTGTTTGTGAACATGTAATTATCATTCAGTGAATGATAACACCTTTGTGGTCATTGTAGTGCTTTGGTGAAATTTGTAAATAAAGCTGCTGATGGTGGTATAACTGCTCTTCACATGGCTGCATTAAATGGATACGCTGATTGTGTACAGCTGCTTCTAGATCTGCATGCAAATACGTCATCTGTCACTTTCCATTACGGAACATCAATGGATTTGATAGGTATGTCGGATGTTCGAGATCCAAATATTATTGTTCGTCATTACTGGAAATTCATCCATTTACATATAAATGTGTCAATTTGGATTTGTTTTCCTCTTTTTTTTATATATCTCAAGTGGGTTAAATAAAATATTAAGCTAAAAGGGGAATTTACATATAAATGGGTCAGTTTGGATTGTGTTTATTATTTTTTTTAAATCTCAAGTGGGTTAAATAAAATATTAAGCTAAAAGGGGAACAAGCCAAGGATTGAAAGTAAAGGTTTAATTAGAGGTTCTCAGTACACCTTTATTTTATTTTGAAGAAATAAGTTAAAATTGTAGCAATATTGTTTTTGTAGTTAAATATTTTGACTATAGAATAATTAAAAAACAATTGACCAAAAACGCCTACGACCTAACCCGGACCTTTTCAACATGTCATTGGAAAAGGCCCGTTTCAACCAAACCGATTTTGATCCATTACCCACCCCGTCCATCTTGCCTTCTCAATATGTCATACTTCTTTGTTTTGTGTGCCATTTTGTATCCCTAAACAGTACATATGTTATTTTGTAGGAGCTGGAAGCACTCCTTTGCATTATGCTGCTTGTGGTGGAAATTTAAAATGTTGTCAGGTAAACTTTTACTTTTTACCAAGATCTTGATGACATTTTTTTTTTTAAAAATGTTAAATTTTTGTGAATGTTGATATTCTGTTGATGATATCGACCCAAAAATATCATTCTTGTGTATGTTAATATCTTTGCCTCCAATTATTTAGATTCTACTTGCAAGAGGTGCTAGTCGTTTGACATTAAACTGCAACGGGTACAGTCATCTTTTCTTCTTTCGACCTTTTACTAGTTTCTAAGTGCTAGTTGTTCATGAAAACCTTTATGCTGTTTCAGGTGGCTTCCTCTTGATGTTGCAAGAATGTGGGGCCGTCATTGGCTTGAACCGTTGTTGGCCCCAAATTCTGACCTGCCAATACCCATTTTCCCGTCTTCTAGTTATTTATCATTGCCCCTTATGAGTGTACTTAACATAGCCAGGTATTCAGAACTAGTCAACTAACCAGCTGTACTTGTTTCACTTGTGATTATATGCAGTTTAAAGTCCTGGAAATGATACTTTACTTTGCTTATTTTTACGCTGTATTTGTTGTGAAAATACAATTTTTTATATCCTTTTTAAGTCTTGGAAATGATATACTTGTTTATTTAAACACTGTATCTCTTTAAAACAAAATTTTATATCTATTCCTTTCGGGTTACTAGTAGAGATCTCTGGACTCTGATTAACATTGTAGATTTCTTATATCAACCATCATTTAAAAAATGTGGGGTTTGATCTGCTTGAAAGTATTTTTGGCATATGGGATCTATTTTAGTTTTTTTATTAAGAAAACAATGATTAATTGGGAAAATTTATCTGCAGAGAGTGTGGTTTGCAGTCCTCTGGAACTCTTCCCGACGACACTGATATTTGTGCTGTCTGCCTGGAGAGAGCTTGCACAGTAGCTGCTGAAGGTTGGTATCCTAACGTGTTACTTGTCTAGAGATACATATGTATTTATATATATGATCTATAATCGGTAAATTGCTAAATAATAGTTTTGGTTTATATCATTCATGATGCAATAAAAAGAACAGCAAAATATGTTATAACTAGTATTTCAAGAAGGATTTAACTACTCAAGTAGAGGTGCATTTCAACCAATTTAGTTATGAATTGGTCGCCTCGGCTTATATTTATATATAACTGGTAAAATTTAAAAAATAATAACAAAATGGGTTGACCAATTAAAATAATTTAAAAAAAGTCTTCAACAAAAATTGTTTCTGCTCAACCAAATACGACCCGGCCCTTTTGACTTAAGCTCGTCAGCCAACCTACCTGACCAGCCTCTTTTCTGGCTTTTAACCTCTGCGTATTTGTTTTCAGGTTGCAGGCACGAACTATGTGTGAGATGTGCCCTCTACCTTTGTTCCACAAGCAATAACCCTTCTGAATTATTAGGCCCACCTGGATCAATTCCATGCCCCTTATGCCGACATGGCATCACTTCATTCGCCAGATTACCTGGTTCTCCCACAAAAGAAATCAAACTACACCTTTCGCTCGGCTTCTGTACCCCATGCATGCTTCACCCTCGTGAACCAACCGAGTCTACACCAGCTAGCACCCCTGAGATTAGCAAAAACCGTGTCGCTTCAGTTTCACCAGAATTATTCTGCCCGGTTACCTGCAGCCCGTTTCCATCAGTTGCCATTCCTTTATGCACCTGCAATGATGGCACATGCCCATCTTCTCAATCACGAGATGATGAGGCTCGAAGTGTTTCAGATGGTTCACCAACTCATCGAACCACCTCAGGTGAGGATGGGAAATTGGGTTCACTGAGGCTCGAGAAAACTAGCTGCTCGAGCATGTTTTGGGGCAGGAGGAGCTGCAGCAGGGAACAACAGTGTAATTCAGAGATCAATGCTTGAAGTTTTGAAATGGGACATGCTATTGTGAAAGCAATAATGCTGGAATAGTTTGTGATATATAATGAAGGTATGTTATTGGATTTATGTTAGGAGAAAAAAGGTTTGTATAAAAGGAGACTCAAGTGTGTTTGTTGGGGTATATTGTTATTGTTGTAGGACACTCCAGTTGGTCACTGTTCTACCTGATTACAGCTGTACTAGCATAACATTGTTCTTGTTAAAGATTAGCCAGCCAATCCATTTTCTTGAAACTGTAGATGTTTTTAATAATTGTCTTTATGCTGCATAAAGTGAAGAATTTTGACCCTTAAAAAGTTTGAAACTATACTCATGGAGTCATGGGGAACTCCTCTAGCTATCTACTTCCAAATTCATCTAACATGTGTAATGTAAGATTTAAACCCTCTACCTTTAAAGAAGGAAACACTAGTTACATATCAGGATACCAAATGTCTTTTGGTTAATATAAACATATATTAAGTTTTATTATATAAATTATAAATATATTACACCTTAATATAAGTTATCCTATGTTGGTTTTCTTAAGCTCACCTATTATAGTGATGCATTTATTTCATCAAACCTACCCCTACTTTTGGAGACTACATACTCACATGAAACACCTGTGAAAAGGTTTAACACAGTTCACATTATTCTATATATACAAATTACAACTTATGGTACAAACCCCCCAAGCTCATGGTACAAACACCTAATGCACCTACACTATTCATCAACAGTGGTTTATGGCGTTTTTGTAGTTTTGTCAAACTTTAAGGGTATTTGTATTTTGAGGGTGTTTTAGTTGAAGAAAAAAATCTTCCATATCTTCCATACCTGGTAATTTTATTTGCCTAGAGGGGGTATATTTGTCAACAGAAAGAAAGAGTAGACAGGCAAGTATGGTCTTAAACCCCATCTTTACTCCACCTTTTCATTTGGGTCATCCATCCGTTGAATACCCGCAAATCTCGGCACCCACCATACTTCTCTCCCATCGCCGCCTACCATCACCGTCGTGACCAAGGTCGATTATGTTTTTTGTTCCGATGGCGTTGTATAGGTCTGGAAGAACCACTCGCCTCCGGCAACGGCGCGTTGGTTACGGCCGTCGATGCTCAAATCCGATGTACGTGATGGTTTGTGGTCGGTTTGCTCCGCCTAGGGTGTTGAAGCGGCTGTAGCTGCTCCACCTGGCCCAGATCTCAACACCAAAAATACAATCGGTGGCGGTGGTTTTGTTGCTATGGTTTTACTGTGGTTGTTGTGGCGGCGGCATGGTGGTTCATCGCACCCGTGCTACGACACCCGAGCTGTGCTAATGTCGCCTATCTTTCTTGGCGTTTTTGTTTTCTGTGTGTGGTATCATTTCTCTCTATATATGCTTATGTCTATCAATTTGGTTGTCACCGTTAATCGGTTGGTAGACGGTTTCCGTCGTTAGGTGGCTGGTATCCTTTGCTTTCACTATCTGATTTGGCCCATCGATGCTTCTGTATGGTTTCTTTAGCTATGAAGTTTTGATCTTTCTAAAACTCGGTTTGTGTTGGAAGCTTATGCAGATCTTGGCCTCTTAAACAAGTGAAACTATGAATAGTTGAGAATTTGAGATGTAACGACTGGGAGTTGTTATCTCTGTGGTTGCTCTGTTTAGGTTCATGTGGACTCGGTTTTTAATCTTTTCTGTTGAAGATCTTAACAATCCACCTTTGGCAATGATATGAAACCCATTTGGGTTTGAGCCTGTTCTCTTTTGGGTTTTCTGTGGATATTTGTTGGTCTGTTTGAATTTGATCATTGAATCCTATGATTATATGAACATTTATGGTCTGACTCAGATTGTTTTTGTAGCTATCTGATGAGTTACTGAAGCTTCAAATGTTTGTACAGATGCTATGTGGGCCTATATTCGGCGATGATATGAACCTTTAGGGTTTGAGCCGTAAATTCTAGAATCTCAGATCGAAAATCGATCCGATGAGGCTGGATGTAGGGTCTATGTTTTCTATTGTGGTTGCCCCGCCTTTGCTCCGTATGTGATGTTGAGCAGCGGCGGTGATTTTTTTGGATGCTACCTCGGTAACCCGATGGATGTTGGTCCAGATCAGGCTATGATGATTTAATTTAGGGTTTCCAAAACCCTAATCTGAGCCTACTTTCTTTTGCTATTCACAGTTTGGAACCTGCTTTTGACCCTTACAAGATGTTGGTTGTTATTGCTAATATTCAATTTTGTGGATCTTTCCACTGATTCGAAATCAGTTTTCATTTCTCTTGGTTTCTTTATCGTTTCTCTGATGTGTTAGGTAAGAATCAATGATTTTAGGAGAAATTGCGATCAAGAACAAATGAAGAATGAGGTTTAACATGTTGTAGGTACATGCTTATAATACTTAAGAGTACCGGTGGTGTATTATTCATTTGAACCAGGTCAGCTATCTACAAATGATTTAATTTGGTAATGCTTACTATGGTAATGTATATAAAGGCTCCTATGGTGGTGACCTTAATATCTGCAGCTTTGAGAATGTTATGATTCTCTTAATTTCTTATATAAATGAGGTTCGTTTTTTTATTCTAATATTGAGGCTGTTTGTATCTCAAGAAGGAAACGCCTCCATCACGGCTGATATATTCAGATGTGGTGTGATTTGATTCGGTTCACAGATCTGTTACCTCATCATGTGATTTACACACATATGTGAATATAAAGTTAGTTTTTTGTTATGATTGTATCTAATTAGTGTCACTTGCAGCTGCCGCACCATAAAACATAGGTCTCTTACGTTCGTCATACCCTTCATTGATTTAACACAAAATACGGGTCGGCTCCGCGGCGAAGCGCGGGTCGCCCCACTTGTAAACAAACATATATAAAGTAGTTCTAAATAAAAATCTTCCTATTAAGATTTCCTCTTGGGCTCATTTGGTCACATAAGGTCATCTTACTCGATGTTATTGTATGAATCTCAATGAAAGTATGCATAGATCTCATCTTGCTGTCTCAAAGAGGATGAATCAACACTCCTCTATGATACACTCCATATGTCTATTTCCTCTGCCCTAAAGCCTCATTCCACTTCACTGCATAAACGACAACGAACAACAATAACCATACCCAGTAGATCTCACACCTAGCCATGGTAGGGACTTTACCGCATAAACAACTTGATAGTTACAAAATTCATTTCCCCACCATAATCATTGTGACTCGCATATTCCTTTTCCTCAAACATAGTGCAAAAACCATTCTTTGACACAACACAATGCTCTTAGAAACTCATATTAACATTCTCTTAGCTCTGACACTCTTTAACTACAAGTAGTCACCCATGTTCCCTTGACGTTCTATAGTCTAAACGTCTTACTATCATTAAACTTTAGTACTAACACTACTCAATAGTTTACACGAACTAAACCAATGGATCAATGTGTGAGAATGAGAAAACCATTCACATTGCAAATGACCTAGTATTCTATGAAAGACATACAAGTAAATTTTCACCACTCGTCAGGATTGGGGACCAGTTAGCCGATGTATTCATTGAAACCTTACGTAGAAGTCAGAGTTTTCACATTTATAACAAGCTGAACATGATATGTATATATGTTCCAGTTTGAGGGGAGTGTTAGATTATATCAGTACGTAGCCTAATAGGCATTAAGGATTCGTTAGAAGAGGTTCTCTTCTCTATTATTATTACATACGGACTATGATGTGAAGATAGACAACGTACACACATACAATATTTGTTATATGTTCTTACTTTGTCTCTGATTAAAGTCATCAAACACTAAAATGAGAATCATAGTGGTGTTGTGATCACAATATGTAGTATGAATCATAACGATAATAATGTGATCATAATTCATACAAATAGAGGATGCCAAACATTCCAAGAAACGGCTTAGGCTTTAGTAGAGGTGTACAAAACTGGTTCTCTTTATAAACCGGTCCGGGTTGTCAACCAAAACCGGTTTGGTTAACTTCGATAAAAACCGATTTGGCCAAAACCGGTTCTGGGTTACAAACCGGTTTAAAGCAACAAAACCCAAAACCTATAGAATCAAATCGGGTCAGTTTGAAAACCATTTTTTTTAAATCTCTTAAATAATCAACTAACGAAAGCTTGAGCTTAATATAAGAGATTTTTTTTTTCTTTTTTACTAAAAGTACATTACAAAAATTCCAAATCTCGAACCAAAAACCATCTGGGCTAAAAGTTACATTTTATGTAAAATCAAAATCTTCATAGTCTTAAACCAAAAGTAACAGGAAGCTAAAAATGGAAACAAGAACATGAGTCATCACACTCTCATTAATGATCATTAACGAAGATGATGAAGCAATTTTAAGAGATTTTGAGATATAAGATAGTAGAAAAATGTGTGATTAAACCAAAAGTATCACCATATATAATAAGTAGAGGTGTACAAAACTGGTTCTCTTTATAAACCGGTCCGGGTTGTCAACCAAAACCGGTTTGGTCAACTTCGATAAAAACCGGTTTGGCCAAAACCGGTTCGGGGTTACAAAACCCAAAACCTATAGAACCAAATCGGGTCAGTTTGAAAACCATTTTTTTTAATCTCTTAAATAATCAACTAACGAAAGCTTGAGCTTAATATAAGAGGTTTTTTTTCTTTTTTTTTTACTAAAAGTACATTACAAAAATTCCAAATCTCGAACCAAAAACCAACTGGGCTAAAAGTTACATTTTATGTAAAATCAAAATCTTCATAATCTTAAACCAAAAGTAACAGGAAGCTAAAAATGGAAACAAGAACATGAGTCATCACACTCTCATTAAAGATCATTAACGAAGATGATGAAGCAATTTTAAGAGATTTTAAGATATAAGATAGTAGAAAATTGTGTGATTAAACCAAAAGTATCACCATATATAATAAGTTTAAGGTTAAATTGTAAAAGAAAAAAAAAATCTATCGGATATATAATGTAATGCAACGGCTAAATGTAACTAATATTGACATTACCATTAATATTCTGGACTAACGGATATATAATTACAGTTGACATTACCATTAATGGCACCTAATAACACTTAACGGCTAATTTTTTTTAATGGCCAACTAAACGAGACCTGAACTTTAACCGGGAAGTCCAATGGCAAAAGGCCGCCAACAGTGCTCAAACTCATCAATCAACCAGTTTCAGGAAAAACCACATCCGCAAGCGGCCGGGTCTCTGCTTAACGGCTAATTGGATTACAAAAAGATAGTTCTACAAAACCAGGTTTCTAAAACGGTTTTGGAGACAACCCGGTTACCCTGTTTGGAACGCTTAGCTAAATCGGTTACCCGGAACCATTTTTTAGCCGAATCGGTTATGAACCGGAACCCAAGCTGGTTTTTAACCTGTAATTCACAAGCCGGTTTGTAATCGGCGGTTTGGAACCGGTTGGAGGATTATTGAGAATGTGTGGTTACAAACCGGTTACCCGAAACCGTTTTTTTTAGCCGTTGGACTTGGATTTGAGTTCTTTTTCCAAGCCATATTTACCCCCGAAACAAGTATAATGGAGATGTGTTAGGTTTATCACACCACTTCTCTATCGTCTCTAAACACTCTAAAAACTTTAAAAACGTTAAAAATAATTACGATGGAGGACAACAACAACGTTGTGGTTAACCTACCATTGCGGATAGTGAGGGTCCTAACGTTCTTCCCCCAAGGTTGGTACACGGGTTCGGAATAATGACGATTTGTGTGAGATGTCGGATGGTAGTGACAAAGAACGATACAAAAAGAGTGTTGCTATATAATCCCGTTTTCATGACCACATCAGTGGCGAAGGATATAAGGGGCGGGAGGGGGCGCCCGACCCCCCGAATTTTTTTTTTGCGATGTAACGAGTATATAATTTTCGTATAGAAAATTTCGATATGCTCCGGTTTCGACCCCCCATATTAGTTGTGAAATTTTTTTATATAGATCCCGACCCCCCACTAGTTTTTTTCAAGCTTCGCCACTGGACCACATTGCATCGAAATACACGCATGCGTGTTGAAAGTTTCCAAGGCGATGGACAACGAGTTGTTTTTTTAATCTTATTTAAGTTTAAAGTGTTCTTGACGATTTGTATTCATATTAATAATAAAGTGTATATATTATATATTTTTGTAATAATGTTTTTTTTCTTTTTTGTGTGTTTGTTATAATTGTTTTTTTAATAATTATAGGGTCCTCTCATTTCATCCTGGTTGAGTGAAGAGGACGAGGAGGAGTTGGTCGCTTCTATGTTAAAAACTGAGGAGCTAGGGGTTGATGATCCCAATCGACCCGAAGGAGATGCTTATTAGGATCACGTAAAAGAAATACTTGACAAGAATCGATTAAAAGAAATAATATATAGCGAGGAGATGAGATCGTTCGATGATCCCGATTTAACAACGCGTATATTCAATGAACTAAAAAGGAAAATAAACGAGAATAACACCGGTTCTTAATGAACGAATATAAGCATAAAAAATAGTTTGTTTGATTAATGTTCATGTCCGTATTCATTTGGTTCGTATATGAGCCTACAGAGGGTTGGCTTCGTTTGTAACATATTTTATAGTATTTTTCAAACTTTATCCTTTTATCTAAAAAAATAGCATTCAAAACTTCAATTGAAGTTGAAAATGCATCTAAATTGTTTGAATTAACTAAAACTAAATTCTAAAACTCAAGATCCTATACTCACCATCTTACCGAAGACCAGATAACGATATCATTAGGCTATTCGTAATGGGGCGTTACTGGGTCCTTGAACGCCCTATAACGCCCCGTCCCACTACGCTTAGGCGTTATGGAGCGTTATGGACGAAAAAAAATTCTTGGGCGTGAGCCAGGTAACGCCGAGAGAGGGGAGAAGTCAAATGATTATGGGGCGTTATGGGGGCTTTATCCACTACACCATAAAGCCCCATAAAGCCCATTGTCCAGTCACCGTCCACATGGCGGATAATGCCCCATTCGGGGCCTTATGGGGCCTTATCCATTACGGGTAGCCTTAGCGACTGAAAGTCTGAAACCTAATCTTTATACTCCAAAATCCACAAGACTTTTTGGGCCATACATTTTTAATGTGTAGCTTGGATTTTTTATATATTCAATAAAACTTTTTATTTAAAATAAATAATTTCTAACCGATTACTATTATTCGTATCCTTTTTAAATTATTTTTATTTGTTACACTCTCTCTTTTTAAGTAAGATTACAATTCAAACATTTTTGTTTCGTTCTTAATTCTTTTTAATGAAATACTTTTCAAAAAATATTCACCGTCTTAATTCCAAAGTCTTTAGTTTTTATTTTATATATTATTATAATTATAATTCATTCTGAATTTAAACTAAAAGACTAATAATCTTAACTTAGATTTTTTTTTATTTCTTAAAAAAAGGTGACTACTTTTTAAAAAAGTCTGAAAAAATTAACATGCCAATTAAAAAAAGTTTTTTTAATAATAATTTTTTATTAAAAGTTTTTTCTTCTTGTTTTTAATTTATTCATATATTAAATAAACTTTTGTTTTTCTTAGAAAGTCGTTCCTTAATGCTTTTTAAAAATTATATATTTATTTTTATAAAGATTTTTTTAATAAATAATTTATCTCTTTTAGTTATATTATAGCTAAAATTAATCAATGTTTATAACAGAGTTGTGGTTACTTCATACGTTTCTTTTTACGTAATCTCCAATTTATCTTTAAAAATGATTTAATTTTCAAAATGAAAAACCTGCAACAACGCACCATTTGATAATATAGTAGACATTCAAACCGTAACAATGTGCACCTAGCAACTTCCAGTTCTATATAAAATATAACATATTCAGGAAAACCATTTGATGCAGTGGACTTCTTGGTTCAATGACATGGAGAATGAGAGTTAGAGTCTGGGGCCTCTTTAAGTCACCGGTTCTAATGTTCTATCCTAATGGTTTTTTCACAGTGGTGAGTGTCCTCCTGAACTGATGAAATAAAAACGGTGACATTGATATACGAGTTTTCCTTTGAAAAAGTGCCAACCAATCGACTGATGCCGTTAAATAAAAGGAAAACCATTTGATCATTTTTATTCAATAAAAAGTAAGCATAAAATACTTTTGAAATGAGAATCTTTTGCAAAATTAAAAAAAAAAGTTGTTGATTTGATGGTAACATAGTTACATAACAATGGTTCAAAGAACATTTCCTAGGAGGTTGGACTTGGACGTGGACGTATGTTTGATATGGGCCCTTGGTACGAGTCCAGTTCGTTGGTGGACACGTCTAGCCTGGTCCAAAAGTGGGGTTCACAATTTGTCCCCAGAAGACCCCAAGCATCCAAGACATGGCCTTCTGTCTGCAAACTTTGTACAATTGTACTTTTTCCGTATCTATAAATTCCACCCTCCAAAACTTATTATTTTATAATTACAGTTGACATTACCGTTAATGGCACCTAATAACACTAACGGCTAATTTTTTTTTTAACGGCCAACTAAACGAGATCTGAACTTTAACCAGGAATCCCAATGGCAAGGCAGCCAACAGTGCTCAAACTCATCAGTCAACCAGTTCCAGGAAAAACCATCTCCGTAAGCGGCCGGGTCTCCGCTTAACGGCTAATTGGATTACAAAAAGATAGTTCTACAAAACCAGGTTTCTAAAACTATTTTGGAGACAACCCGGTTACCTTGTTTGGAAACGGTTAGTTAAATTGGTTACCCGGAACCATCTTTTAGCCGAATCGGTTATGAACCGGAACCCAAGGTGGTTTTTAACCTGTAATTCACAAACCGGTTTGTAATCGGCGGGTTGGAACCGGTTAGAGGATTATTGAAAATGTCTGGTTACAAACCGGTTATCCGAAACCGTTTTTTTACCCGGTTAACCGGTTATTAACGTTGTAAACTTTTCTTGAATATTTTATAATGGATTTCTAGAACCATTTGATCATTTTTATTCAATAAAATAAGCATAAAATAGTTTTGAAATGAGAATCTCAAATTTTGCAAAAATAAAAAAAAAGTTGTGATTTGATGGTAACATAGTTACATAACAATGGTTCAAAGAACATTTCCTAGGAGGTTGGACTTGGACGTGGACGTATGTTTGATATGGGCCCTTGGTACGAGTCCAGTTCGTTGGTGGACACGTCTAGCCTGGTCCAAAAGTGGGGTTCACAATTTGTCCCCAGAAGACCCCAAGCATCCAAGACATGGCCTTCTGTCTGCAAACTTTGTACAATTGTACTTTTTCCGTATCTATAAATTCCACCCTCCAAAACTTATTATTTTATTAAACTTTTCGTATATTTCTACTTAAAATTACATTTTTAATCCAATTGTTTTATACTTTATAGGTAACTATAACTAAATAGTTAAAATATTGATTATAATGATACATATAGTCAAATTATGACAACATACCAAAGTTATCGTGTGAAAAAATTAACTCTTTCGTGTAAACCCGATGGTAATCACATTATAACAACATGCCTAAATTAAAACTTTTTTTTTTTGGGACTACATGAGTCCGTTGCCAACTTTTCCAACAAAATTTAGTTTTTTATTTATGTTTTCTAGATTTTTAGGTTCCATAGAATATCCGCCGGTAAATTATCCTATGATAACTAAGGTTTATTTTTCATTTTTTTTGGAACTTCGTAAGATCCCTCTCTAACTAACGACTTTGAAACTTAGTTTTCTAGAAGCATGCGATTTCACATTATATATAACTTATTAACAAAGCAAGATCGGAATATGTGTTCTTGCTTGCTTGGTTGTTGACTTTTCGTTTAAGATATATATTTTACTTAACGGAATGAAAATCAAACGCAAGAGTGTTGCATTAGGCTGGTGCTTTGCTTTTCAATGTAGCTCAAACATCATTACGGGGACTTCATGATGATAAAAAATGATGTCACCTAAAAAAAGGACGTGAGTTCAAATCCGTAAATTGCACAGAAAATTTCTAAGCGTTAAAATTTCCCTTTACTTTTTTTTGTGTGTGATATTTTTCACTTTTTCTTTCATAAAAACAACAATTACAAAGAAGTGACGGGCAAAAGTGCTATCCTATCTTGATCTACAACAAACTAGCTTACTAACAAGATTAATTATGCACTTTTCTTCACCTTTGGAAGAAACATATCAATTGCATTTAGAAAAAACAAGACAAGGTTGATGCATCAAGGGTTGTCGGTTTTTATTATACTTGAGAACAAAATGGATGGGGTCCTTGCATGTTTTGAAAAAGATTGTTCTTTTGATTCACAATCTTATGTGTTGATTCAAGATTCGTGTCTTTTAACCTTTTCAAATACACTTGTCACATGCAAAACCGAAAGCTATGAAAAGAGATGGCCCATGCATGATCAAGCTAGCTAGATTCATATTAGTTGCACTTCAAAATTTTAAAAGAAATATATGGGTCTTTTTTTTTTGTATGAAGATGGTTGGTTTAATTCACAACCATGCATATAAGTGATGGTTCAAGATTTGTCTTCTTAAAATCTTTTCAAAATATATTTTACACTTTGCTCTTTAAACGAATTGAAAAGATGAGGTTCACTAATACTTGGTTTTATTTAGATTAAAAATAATGGGTTTTTCAAACATACATGTTACATTACATGCCACCTAACCCTCTAAAGAAAAAATTCTTGAAAATCAGAAAACGATTCTGAATGATCGTTTATTTAAACACTATAAATGGTTACAATATAGCAAAACAAAATACAAATAAAATAAGAACATGAGGCATAAGCCGAATGACAAATCTCGTGAAGAGTAGGTCCAATCCCTGCAACGGAAACAGAAGAAGCATAAAAGAAAAACAAAAGAACTGGGCTACTGTTTGATACAATTTTCTTAAACAGATTCGTCGTCTGTTCCCAGGATACACCGGTTCGAAACAGTGAACTTCGGACTAGAAAACTTGCCTGAAAAATGACCAGAAGAAGGCTGCAACTCAGATGAGAGTGTATTTTTTCTAATCGTTGCATTTCTTGTTTGCAACATGCGTGTATATATACACACGGAAGTCATGGCACCATTATGATCATTAAACTGAGTTAATGGTGATTGTTATTTATGATGAACATAAATAATTGGTTTGGAATGTAAAATGTTTTCGTCAAGCGAAAATACCATTCTAGAATACAACAGATTTTCCTCTGTTCCGGATGAGCAGAGGAATCTGTTTGAACAACAGAGGAAGTTTCATCCGTTCTAGAAGAAGAATTCTCCGTTCAGAACAGTTCAGCAGAGGAAGTTTCCTCCACTACAGCAAAAGAATCCTCCGTTCATAACAGATCAGCAGAGGAAGTTTCCTCCGCTCTAGCAGAAGAATCTTCTGTTCAGAACAATAAAAAGTTTCTCTGCCGAACCCGGTTTTCGAAGCTGCATTCGTGTTAACATGTCGCGCGGGCACATATATTTTTTTGGAGAATTCCGACCTAGAAGTCTGTTTTCTGTACCCCCCCCCCCTCTGCTGGAGGGTAGGAGCCAGAGTAAAACATAACATAAGAGCTTAACTTGGCTTAAAGACTTACCCATGTAAACAAGATAAGCCTTTGTTCCCACACCAATGTGGGATAAGATAAAGTTGACTTCCAACCTTGAACCAACCAATCAACTTAAGATTAGACATTTCATTCACCTTAGTGAAAATACCCACTTTTTCTATAATCCCCCCACATAAATGGAGGTCGATCTCATATGCAACATCATTCTGATTAAGTTTTAACAGTTAAACCTTGCTCATGAAATACACTTAGTCTAGTGGCTCTAAGTAGATGACGATGCCTTTGAACCCGTCTGTCGTTTGTGTAGGCGACAATGTGTTTCACATAAGATTCTCCTTGATAATATCAAGTCCTCGTAGTTATGTTTGTTATGGTCATGAACATTAGCCTGTTTTTGCGGACCTAGAAGTCCGTTTTCTGTACCCCCTCCCTGCGGGAGGGTAGGAGCAGAGTAAAACATAACATAAGAGCTTAACTTGGCTTAAAGGCTTACCCATATAAACAAGATAAGCCTTTGTTCCCACACCAATGTGGGACAAGATAAAATTCACTTCCAACCTTGAACCAACCAATCAACTTGAGATTAGACATTTCATTCACCTTAGTGAAAATACCCACTTTTTCTACAATCCGCCCACATAAATGGAGGTCGATCTCATACGCAACAACATTCTGATTAAATTTTAACAGTTAAATCTTACTCATGAAACACACTTAGTCTACTGGCTCTAAGCAGATGGCGATGTATTTGACACGTCTGTCGTTTTTGTAGGTGACAGTGCGCTTCACACAAGATTCTCCTTAACAATATCAAGTCCTCATAGTTATGTTCGTCATGGTTATGAACACTAGCCTAGTTTTGCGATAGCTATTAGGTATTGTGCCCCTGCAATACCCTTTGAAGTGACCCCACTTCTTTCTCACGTAGGTGATTCACCACGTATGTGTGATAACCCGTAAGTTTCCAAGGACTTAAACCGATAATATATACTTATGTGTTAGTTGTGTTACGTAACTGTTTACTTGCAACGTGCCAATTTTATCATAATTACATTCATTTACAATAGGAAAATAGCCTTGACATAGCCTTAACTCATGTTGAAAACGATACTTGAACATGATGACTTCTTTGCACGAAATGGTCGCTGGAACTTCAATATTTATAAAGCGACTAACCAAATCCGCTTATCGAATTTACCAAACTACGTGTAAAACGTTAAACATAATCCCATCACCTTGGAATTTATCATTATTATCATTTATCATTTTACGTTCATTTTAAATCATTAAACTTTGAGTTACCTTTTATCAACTTTTATCATTTTATGACACACATATTTCACATATGACTTTCATAAACAATTCCTTATTAAATAACAATGAATTTAAACAACGAAAACAAAACGAGACTTGTGATCGAATCCCTACGTTAACCTCGATTTATTTTACGTCCAAAACAATTCATAAAGCTTTATTAACGTTCACGACGAATGTATTTTTACATGCATGCTATATATATATATACATGCAACGTAATATTTTCATGTTATTAACCCTCGGGTATTCTCATTTCAAACCGAGCCATTATTTTTATTATTTTACGTTGTCGTGAATAAACATTTTATAAAACATTAAATCCCGATTCGATTTATTTATTTTCTCCTACTCGACCCATCACCTTTCCCTTCTCCCTTCCCTTTTCTCCTCGCAACCCGGCCGGCCACGGGAGTCGAACCCGTGACCTCCCCTTTGATCGGTTTCCAACCGAGACCAAACCACCATCAATTCCGTTAATTGATTAGTTACTTGATTGTACTTGTGTTGACCTCAAGAGATGCCTTTCCCATCACCTCCAGCACCTCCCTTACAACCTATGCACACTTTAACAACCATAGCCTAAAGTTGTCTCAAGCCACAACAAAACTAAGACCCAATGGTCACTAGTTTCCCACCCTTTTAAACTCTCTTTCCCTCTCAAACATTGCAGCCATGTACACACATAAAACACAAGTATAACTTTCCCTTGGACCTCCCTTGGTGAGCTCTTGAACCGGCCAAGAGAGAGAGCTCGAACCCGAGTCCCTTTCTTCTCTCCTTTTCGGCCGAACCCAAACACATGCACACACACATTTAGACTATTATTTACCCTCTCATTTCTACTATATATTTAGCTCAAACCAAAGACCCAAACACTCATTTCTTTCCCTCATTCTCTCTTGTCTCTCTCGGTTCTATTTGGACCGAAACCCACCCCCACACTAACCAAACACTTCCTTTTCTCATTTACTTCCATACATAATCACATTTTCCTTAACCTAGACTCATTTAACACTTTCACAACTCAAGAACTTTATCTCTTTGCTCTCTCCTTCCTCAAACCCGTAAGTCTCTCTCTTTCTCTCTACTCTCTCTCTAGATTTTCTACTCAAACACACATTCTTATGATGTTCCATGGTACTAGGAAGCAAGAACACTCAAGGATCATCATCAACATCATCATTTTCGGATCTCATCTCACTCCAACAAGTTTCCATCTTCACTTTTCTAACTAAAACCTTGTTCTAGCAAGTATTCTTAGTTCCTTCTTATAACCATAACACTCCCTTTGCAAGTCTTGACTACATTGTTGTCTAAACACAATTTTGAATCATAAAAGTCTACTAGTTAGTGATTATCTTTATGTTTCACCATAGATCTTGCTACTAGAAACTCATGGTAATATTTACTTGCATTATTATGTTCAAGATTTAGTTTGGTTAGACTTTTACCCAAGTATTTGCTTAGTTTGCATTTTTAGACAATAACTTTATATTTATTGTGTATTATGTGTAGATCTTGTAACTTTAGACCCCTTGATGCCTATGACACGTTTTTAGACTCTTAATATAGTCAAAATATGATATCTTGGACTTTAGAAAGATTACTAGTGCTTAAACTCACCATAGCAAACTTTTACATACAAAAGTACACTTTAAAAACCCTAGAAATTGCTTTTCACTATAGATCCGTTTTGACCAGAAAGTTTAGACCTTTAAACAGTAGGTTATGATGGTTTAAATGACTTTAGAACATGGCCAAAAGATCCCTTAACAAATTACTTGAATTTGGGCACAAACCGGGACTAAAATCGACACCCGACGGGCCCAGAAACACCATTTTTGTAAGGAGACCCAAATCTGGTCCAAATGAACTCGTAGGGTTATTTTAATGATGAAAAAATGTTTACAAATGCTTATGATGGATTTAGGAACCTAACAGTGTCATTTAACGGGCAAACGAGACTAAAACGGCAAAACCGACACTAAATACATAAAACCGGCAAACTAATGCAAACCGACACTTAAAATAATCATCTACCCATTTTGTACAGAAAATAATCATATTTTATTGAACTTGATTGATTTCTAACTTAAACGGATAAATATCGTGTAATTGACGGTTACCGCGAAATGGCCCGGTTTTTTACTAACTAGCCAAAAAATAACCAATTTTCATATGAGAACCCTCATTTTGACTTCATTTTTATTTCTATAAATATTCACCATCTTTAAATATTATTTGGGAATTTTTATATATTTTATTTAATTAAAAATATATATTTTATATTATTTCCACATAAGCACATAACCGGATACATTCACTTTGACTTTTCCCTAAGGCTACCATGACGTCAAGACTTGACATACCTAATTAGGGTGACATTAATGTCAACCCAATTACTTATCATTATTGCATGTCTTATAATTATCTAGGCTTGCACTTTCCATTGATCATATTACCGACTACCGTTTCTGAACCATGTGAGTTTGTCATAGCCCCTTTTTCCTTTAACTACTTTATATTTGGGGGAGAATTCATACATACATTTTTCCATGTTAGACAATTAGACCTTGTTATCATAACTGTTTCATGTACTTTTCCATTGTCCACACTTGTTATCTCATGTTCATTCATGTTATAACCCAAACCCCACTATTAACTGAATCCGATTAATTATCATTTGCAAACGGTAACGTTTGATATATCTATTGGGTTAACGCCCTTGCTCTGATTGGTAGCTCCAATCGTGACTCCGTCTTTTGTCAAAGAGTACAGATTGTTATGTCATATCTATGCGGCACCAACCGGACAATAGGTACCAAGAGTGGGTAAACAGTCAGTTTCAGTATTCAGGGTACATGGTAACATTATCAACTAGTCTTATCAAATATTGTGAATTATTAGCATGAACTGATTTTCAATTACTATTTTCATTAAACCTTTAACTGCTAGCACTTTAAACCTGTGAAACTCACCAATAATTATTTGTTGATCGTTTTCTCGTATGAATTCTCAGGTACTTAAACTTAATTGTTGTGCATGCATCGGACCTGCTTGCTTGTTTCCTGCCTTTGCATCTTAGGACTTTCATTTGTTTCTGGAGTATGGTTTAGCCTTTGAAGATTTTCCTGACATAACACCTAACGGTGTCATGTCCTAAAAATCTTTTGAAACTTATGTGTTGTAGACTTAAAAATATTTACTTTTCTCATTACAATTAATCCGCTGCGTAATGATATTGGAAAAACTCATATTTACTCCAACATTTTAACAATTTCCAAAACGGCTCTAGTTGTTGAACCATCCAGAGTACGTTCGTAACCTTGACTGTGATAACTTTTTCGCATCCCGACACAAATCTTACAGGGTGTGACAGTATGGTTACCTCAGACGAATCATTAAAAGCCATAGGCTTAGCCTCGTACTTGTCACTTTTAGGAATGGACTAGGAGTTGTACTGATTTCTATAATACACACCCCCCCCCCCCCTTTTAAAGCGAGTGGGTTTATCAATTTCACCCACAGTGACCTCACTAGTTCATAATTAGGTTGTCCTATTGAACTCAGATCTTGGGAACTCCAATCAACTGAGTTAGGTTTTCCTTCATATGAATCTTTAATCTTTCAAGAGCTTCAGCCCCTTTCCATGGATGGCCTCTGAATTAACTCTCTGCTTAAGCAATTTGTTAACGGATCCGCAATATTATCCTTTGACTTCACATAGTTAACAATGATATTTCCTATAGAGACTAGTTGTCATGTCGTATTATGTCTACGTCTTAGAGTATTCACGGTAGGTTCTCTAAAAAATATGTGAGTGTAAACCTTAAAATTTGAGGTCTGATTGTGAGTAGAAGAGAGAGAAAAAATTTAGCAAATCTGCATATTTGACAAAAAAACTGGTGATTTGCTAAAATTTATGGATTGAAAGAGAGAGAAAAGGTAATGATAAATGTATATAAATTATTATTTAATTATGATTGTGAGTAAATGAGAGAGAAAAATTAATAACAAAAGTATAAATTATAGGGATTAGGATGAAGAACCTACTAGGAATGCTCTTATATGTCTATTTTTACCACTATACATTTTGCTATGAGCTCCGCCAATTGGCAATTGGCTATCACATGTATACATATGGCCGACACTGACTTAGGCCATATTGGCATGCCCTCAATAAATTAACGTGGCTATTCTGCCTCTTCGCCAGCTTTATCTAAAGCGATGAATTCTGATTCCATCGGTGATCTAGTAATAACAGTTTGTTTTGAAGATTTCCACAATATGGCTGCACCTCTAAGTGTGAATACATATCCACTTGTTGTTCTGAAATCATTAGTATCAGATTTCCAATTTACATGACAATGTCCTTCAATTACTATTGGATATCTGTTATAGTGCAACCCGTATTCCCTTGTGTACCTTAGGTACCAAAGTAGCCTAATCACACAAGTCCAGTGAGTTGAACTTGGATACTTGTGTATCTACTTAGCTTGCTTACAGCATTTGCTAGATCTGGTCTGGTACAACTCATTAGAAACATTAAATTGCCAATAATTCTTGAGTATTCTAATTGGTTAACATGCTCACTCCTCTGTTCTTAGCTAGATGTTGACATGTGTCAATGGGAGTTCTAGTTATAGTAAAGTCATTTGGATTGAACTTCTCAAGAATTTAGTCCACATCGAGGGTTTGACTTAAAACAAGTCCAATTTGGGTTTGTGTGATTTGCACTCCTAACATCACGTCTGCTGAACCCATGTCTTTCATGTCAAGTCTTGCTTTTAAGATGTCCTTCGTTAACTTTACCATTTTGTCATTACTTCCAGCAATGAGCATATCATCTACATATAGACACAAGATGACATAACCATCTGGTGTGTCTTTCATGTACACACACTTGTCACATTCGTTGATTTTGAATCCAGAATCAAGAATGCCATGATCAAACTTTTCATGTCATTGCTTTGGAGCTTGTTTTAACTCATACAAGGATTTGACAAGTTTATACACTTTATTTTCTTGTCCAGTGGCTATGAAACCATCGGGTTGTTCCATGTAGATCTCTTCCTCTAGACTTCCATTTAAGAAAGTGGTTTCACATCTATTTAGTGAACTTCCAAATTTCTGATAGCAGCAATAGCAAGTACCAACCTGATGGAGCTTATTCGTGTTACTGGTGAATATGTGTCAAAGTAATCTAGACCTTCTTGTTGTTTGTGTCCTTTGATCACCAATATTGCCTTGTACTTGTCTATGGAGCCATCTGGCTTCTTGAAGATCCAACGATGACCTAGTGGTTTGCATCCCGGAGGAAGATCCACTAGCTTCCACGTATTGTTTTTTTAAAATAGAGTCTATTTTCACTTTTGATGGCCTCCCTCCATTGACGCCCTTATGAGGAAGTTACTGCTTCACGGTATGTTTTAGGTTCTCTTTCTGTTGGGTTGTGAAGGCTTTTAGTGGCCCATGGGCTTGGCCCACTATGTTAAGGCCCGACCCACCAGTTAACCTGATTCTTAGTCTATATATACTAGCTCATATTGTAACTGTAAAGTTGAGCACCTTGTAATAACTTGAATATCCTAGTGCAACCCGTGGACGTAGATCGGTTTTGATCGAACCACGTTAAAACTCTCGTGTTCATTACTATCTCTGTTTCTCTTTTGTGTGATCAATACCCGGTGTGACCTAACACTTTCTACCATGTAAGTGTCGAAATCATGACCGAAAGATTTTTTACTTCTTGCCCTTTTGCTTCGTCTAGGCCCAAAATCTTCTTCCTCAGGTTGTTCTAGCTCATTTGGTGTCTCCTCCTAAACTAGCTCATCTGGTGTCTCATCTTGGACACGTTCATCGTCTGTTCTAGACGTGCTTCCATACTATTTTTTTAATGCATGGAAATATAGTTTCAAAGGATGAGACATTCTTTGATTCCATTATCCATCCTTTGTGTACATTAGGAATCTTCGATTCATGCACAAGGAAGCGATATGCACTGAAGTGATTAGGATACCCAATATATATGCAATCATCAGTTTTGGGTCCTATCTTTTGAGCCTTAGATAGTGGAACAACTACCTTGGCTAGGCACCCCCACGCCACGTTTTATTGTTTTTATATTTTCTTTGAAAATCCTATCCCAAAAAAGACCTTTCTTAATCTAATTCATTTTCTTTTTTGGTAAAACTTCTTATAAAATCTTTCTATTCAAAATTCCTTTAATTTTCTTTACTATATTTCTTTCTGTATTTTGTTTCATTTTGTTTACAATTACAATTACAATCATATTTCCCTGTAGCTTTTCTCTTTGATGTTAGTGTATTGTAATTAATTGCTTATTTCCTTGTATTGCACTAGTAGATAGAGAATTTAATTTCTTTTGTATTATAATAGTTAGTTTCTTTTGTTTATAATCGTACAAAATAAAAGTAGTTTTTAGTTAAACTTTGTGAACGGTTTTCCTACACTAGATCAGTTGAAAACTTAAGTCGTTGAAAGTGCTGTGAAGACTAATTAACACCCATTACCATATATGAATGCCAAAAAAAAAACAAAAACACAAATACACAACAGTTTAGGTCACCCAGCTTATAACTATACTATCTTGCTTATTAGAATTGCAATCAGAATACAAACACTTCGGATGTGAAACCAAATACATACATAAAATGAAGGTTTTATTCAACTTAATTATCCCTTCCTTTCATCCTTATTAATATTTAAGTTGCATACGTGCATAATAATATTTGAGACATATATTTCATATCCTTTGAGTCTGAGATAGTAGCAGCTCAAATCCATTAGATACATCATATATATATGCATCATCTTCGACGGGCCGCATTTTCTCTTTGAGCATTGAAATATACAGCCGCAACTGGTAACCCTAATCCATGTTCTTGAATGAAGCTCCGAGTGTTGAAACGGTCTCTGGAAGCTGGTGGAGTTACAGATTTTCTTGTTTTCTGCTTGAATAGCAAGAACACATATCGGTGAATCCCTATCACGGGTTTGGGTGTCTCATAGCTCACAATCTCCCTTCCTGCATTATGAGAAAGAATTCAGTTGATGCATGGAATTAGTAATTTATAAGAGAAAATTAATTTGGTTCATATATATATGATTAAAGGAAAAGTGTACGAACCAAATGAAGCATCAGTGGTACCAGGAATGTCTGTAACAATCCTGTAATAAAATAGTGGGTCCAAAAATTTGATTATTTTCAATTATAGTTGTATGGTACTTAAATAATATAATAAGCATTGATATAATATGATTGGATTGAAAATAGTCATACGACCGTTTGACTTTTTCAAATGGTTGAAACGGCCATTTGATCTTTTTAAAGATTTGAAAATCCAAAAGAAACTTTGAATTAGTGAAGGTGGTGTAGGAATAGTAACACTATATACAACAAGACAATATTTATGAACAAAAATGTGTTAATTTTTATTTTTTTCACCTAATTTGGATAAGTTTAATTTTTATGAACAGTTAATTTGGTAGCCGAAGGAAATAATTACAATAAAGTGGTAGGTAAACGATCAATAAGCTGTATCGCAACCCCTTTTGAATAGCAAAAATGATTATACTAAAAACAAAGCTATGATTTTTAATCTGACCAGTGGAGGTGTTCTCTTAAGTAAGGATCACTTGGGCCTGGAACATCTGGATCAGTCATGATCTTCAAGTCAAAACAAGATAATGTTAGGACACAAGTATAAATATATATATATACATGTATGTATAGTAGCTAGAGATGAAGAGAGTTACAAGTGTATAAGCAGATCTCATGTCTTCGCCACCAATATCGACACGAGGTTTAGTAGTAAGAAGATTAGGCATGAGCTCATGACCATTAGAGACAGTCTTATTGAGATTGTAGGTTACATTCAACTTGACACTTGGTGTAAATGTGTCCACCACTTCTCCTATCACTCTTCCTACTGCAAGTGGTTCAATCATTCTTGACATGATGATGACAGAGAGAGATAGTTCTAGAGAGAGAGAGTGTGTGTGTGTGTGTGATATGGAGTTCTTGAAACAATGTCTAGTGAAAATGTACGAGTTGTATTTGATGCTTAGGAGCCTTTTTATAGAGAAGTAAATATTAAATAGAGACTCAAATATGGTGGCATTTAAAAAAACTCACAAGCATAAAGTTTTATTGCCACTGGTCCACACTACTAGCTATATGGACTAATGGGAGATAATTAATCACTTGAGATGCTCACTTAGAAGTTTCAGATTTAAACCTAAACAACTTTAAAAAAAATAAAAAAACTCACAAGCATAAAGTTTTACCAAATTTGGAAGGTTTTCCAAGTGCTTAATTGTAAAAGAGATCTGATTCAAAGTTCTTTCATCAAACCCTTATTTCTATATTAGAAAGTCATACATGTATAAAGCTTATTGGTTACTCAAGAATAAAGAATGCTTTTTCTTCACCTTTTTCCACTTAATTCTCTACTTAGAATAATCCATAATGTTGTAGCTAGGCTTTGCATTTAAGGAAATGCATGTATGATCATTTATGGCAAAAGAATGTTCTCAATATTTCCCATCCATCATTAGTGCCAGTTCTGTTTCTCTGGGGGCTGCTTTAACTAATTAAACCTTATTATAATGATATATGGAAGGTTACAAATATTGAGCATAACTCTTTTGATGTGGTGCATTGTTAACAGGCAAAGTATTCGACATGTGACACAGTACTTCAAGCATATTAATTATGGAACAAAAGTACACAACACACAGTATCCAGAAGAAGAATAACACTTTGGTCAGCTCTAAAAACACTTAATAATTCCATGATCAATTAAATTAAGCTTAACTATATATATAAAACGTTGTTTTTTTTTTCTTTCATGGATACTGATTTTTCGTATACATTAATTCGTGGACATCAAAGAAGAGCTCATGGTGGGCATATAGCACAAAAACTCCAGAGTAAAAACTTCATAAGATTCATGTACAGGTTTATTTTGAGCCAAGGAGGCAATAATTTGCCTAGTTCATCCTTATTGAAAGAAAATGTTTTTAGATTATCCGTTCTTTCTTGATGATCGGCAAGAACGTGTTGTGTGGCAGCAAAGGTGGAGCTAGCTAGGGGGTTGGGTTAACATTTAAAAAAATAAATAAATAAATAAATAAAACCTTTTATATATATTTTGTAATAGATAAATGTAAACTAAATCTCACAACCCGTTCATTGCCACGGAAATGTAATGCGCATGTAAAACAGTTGTATTGCTATAACGAAACGTAAATAAAACAGAAATAAAAAACAATATGCAATGACCAGAACGTTTAAAATAAAAAAAGTATGTTACATGAGTATACCTATGAAAATATGTGTACTTATTACACTACCAACTCCTTAATTTACTATCAACTTTGTTTATATATGTAAAAATTGATTAAAATATTACATTTAATGGTTAAAAATCATATAGTGAAATGATGAAAGAATTAAAATAATTTAAAATCTACTTGGTTAATAAAAAAAATGAAATTATAGACAAAACAAACTTTAGATGACTTTCATTTTAGATATAAAATAGATTTTATCATCTATGAGTTGTTATAAGGATAGTGCAGTCATAAAAAACAGCTGCATTGCTATAACGTCATATAAGAAAACGGAAATAAAAAAACGTCTAACGACACAAACGCTTAAAGTATCGAGCCTACGACCTAAAAATTATGTTACACGAGTGCACTCATAATACTACAAACTCCCTTTCTAAATCATTGATAAAAATAGATTTTATCATCTATGAGTTGTTATGAGGATAGTGCAGTCATAAAAAAACAGCTGCATTACTATAACGTCATATAAGAAAATGGAAATAAAAAACGTCTAACGACACAAACGCTTAAAGTATCGAGCCTACGACCTAAAAACTATGTTACACGAGTGCACTCATAATACTACAAACTCCCTTTCTAAATCATTGAGATTGAAAATAGAAAAAAAAAATCTATAACACACGACTATACTTACTACACCAGCTTATGTGCTAAGTTGGTCATGCTCGAATGGGAAAAAAGACAAAAACAAACACAGTTGCGGACCTAGGTGTTACCCTAGGGGTTCGCCCGACACCCTTGAATTTTTTCTGCGGTGTGCTAAATACTGTTTTTTTACGAACCGAACCCCATAGAATTTTTACACTGACTCTTAACTTCAAGAAAAAAATATATGTGTTCAATTTTTGTTTCAAATCACTAATAATTAACAATAATAATAATAATAATAATAATAATAATAATAATAATAATAATAATAATAATAATAATAATAACTAATAAAAACCTAAGAAAAAAGCCCAAATAATTATTAATCCAAGTCAGGAATTTAAGCCCAAAAAAACTAAGAAAAAACCCAACCAGAAATTTAAGCCCAAAAAAACTAAAAAAATAATAATTGTGTTGGGACTTGGGGTTCTTGATTGCGTACGTACTACGACACAAACGAACGAGCGGGAGAAAGTGGGGTTCTTGATAGGTTTCAAAAAATGAAAACCCGTAAAGAGCAAGTTTAAGTGTTTTGTAATTTTTTACGTTGGGAATGATGAAGTTTGTTCTAAGTTTTTTATATTTTTGTCTTGTTTTGTAATTTTGTTCTCAAATGACAATTGACCCGTCACTTGACCCGACTCGAACCGAATCGGTCTAAAAAAAATTGTATTTAGGATGGACGATCAAAAATATTTTATTGAACCGAAAATTCCCAAACCGAAGATACAATATTGGCTATTAACACAGAAAGAGAAACAATCGCGGTGGCGTTTTCGTATTTTGCATGACTATGTATATTTTTGATTTATTATGGAGTCTGGACCCTTGAAGAAGAGGTTTAGAATACCTGTCATGAGAAATATACTTTAAAACCTTCTTGAAAGCAGTTGTATTGCTATAACGAAACGTAAAGAAAACAGAAATAAAAAACAATATGCAATGACCAGAACGTTTAAAATAAAAACAAGTATGTTACATGAGTATACCTATGAACATATGTGTACTCATTACACTACCAACTCCTTACTATCAACTTTGTTTATATATGTAAAAATTGATTAAAATATTACATTTTATGGTTAAAAAACAATATGCCACGGAAATGTAACGCGCATGTAAAACAGTTGTATTGCTATAACGAAACGTAAAGAAAACAAAAATAAAAAACAATATGCAATGACCAGAACGTTTAAAATAAAAACAAGTATGTTACATGAGTATACCTATTAACATATGTGTACTCATTACACTACCAACTCCTTACTATCAACTTTGTTTATATATGTAAAAACTGATTAAAATATTACATTTAATGGTTAAAAATCATATAGTGAAATGATGAAAGAATTAAAATAATTTAAAATCTACTTGGTTAATAAAAAAAATGAAATTATAGACAAAACAAACTTTAGGTGACTTTCATTTTAGATATAAAATAGATTTTATCATCTATGAGTATAAAAATCAGCTGCATTACTATAACGTCATATAAGAAAACGAAAATAAAAAACGCCTAACGACACAAACGCTTAAAGTATCGAACATACGACCTAAAAACTATGTTACATGAGTGTACTCATAATACTACAAACTCCCTTTCTAAATCATTGAGATTGAAAATAGAAAAATAAAAAAAAATTCTATAACACACGATTATACTTACTACACCAGCTTATGTGCTAAGTTGGTCATGCTCGAATGGGAAAAAAACAAAAACAAACACAGTTGCGGACCTAGGTGTTACCCTAGGGGTTCGCCCGACACCCTTGAATTTTTTCTACGGTGTGCTAAATTTCTGATTTTTTACGAACCGAACCCCATAGAATTTTTAGACCGACTCTTAACTTCAAGAAAAAAAATATATGTTTGCAATTTTGTTTCAAATCACTAATAATTAATAATATTAATAATAATTATTATAAAAACTAATAAAAACCTAAGAAAAAAGCCCAAATAATTATTAATCCAAGCCAGGAATTTAAGCCCAAAAAAACTAAGAAAAAAGCCCAACCAGGAATTTAAGCCAAAAAAAACTAAAAAAAATAGTTGTGTTGGGACTTGGGGTTCTTGACTGCGTACGTACTACGACACAAACGAACGCGCGGGAGAAAGTGGGGTTCTTGATAGGTCTCAAAAAATGAAAACCCGTAAAGAGCAAGTTTAGGTGTTTTGTAAATTTTTACGTTGGGGAATGATGAAGTTTGTTCTAAGTTTTTTATATTTTTGTCTTGTTTTGTAATTTTGTTCTCGAATGACAATTGACCCATCACTCGACCCGACTCGAACCGAATCGGTCTAAATAAATTTGTATATAGGATGGACGATCAAAAATATTTGATTGAACCGAAAATTCCAGAACCCCATAAAAAAAATTTTGGATTCGCCACTAAACAAACGTATAAAAATATACTATTACTTTGGCAAATAATAAAAAAATTAAAAGAAGACATTATAATATAATATTATTGTAGCAACCCAAAATAATATAACTATAGAAAGATGTGTTGTAGTTTTTATATAACAAGTTGGACGACCCGCACTTTATGACGGAGACTTGACATGTTAAATACGTCTAATTAAACAAAGTAACGATTCATCGAGATACAATATTGGCTATTAACACAGAAAGAGAAACAATCGCGGTGGCGTTTTCGCCTTTTGCATGACTATGTATATTGTTGATTTATTGTGGAGTCTGGACCCTTGAAGAAGAGGTTTAGAATACGCAGGTGTGATGAGAAATATACTTTAAAGCCTTCTTGAAAGCTACGACATACCACCACCACGTAACCGTTTTCAATGTCACAAAAGTTTAATTTTGAGTAACAATTAAAGTGTAGCAGCTATTCAATCAAATATTACACATATCATATTTTTAATGATAATAACAATTACAACCACATTTTTATGCATCAAACATGAAAATCATGTGTGCAACCTTTTTAACATCCGAACATCATTCATGTTTTCATACTCTTTCTGAGATATAAAATCAAATTACAGAATGCAAAAACATTAACATTGTTGTTGGGCTGCTTTATCCATGTTTAATCATACACACGAAAATATGTTAAAGCAAAATTAAGGATATAGGAAGTTTATTTATTATTCAATGATTTGCACACGCACACCCCCACACAACCATTAGCCCAAGACCTTTAAAGACTCACCAACAGAAACAAACAAATCACCATCTGAGGAGATGGATTTCCGCAAGGCCCCTTCCTCTCGTCTGAGGACAAATGGAGGGGTTTGATATGCGCTACCAACCGCGAAAAACCCTTAGAACCCGCTTTTCCGTTCGGACAACAATGAAAAGCCCTAAAGGGGCACGACCAAACCTCACCCTTGGGACAGCCAACCTAGGCTCTAGATATACCAACACCCCCCAGAAAAACAACCCAAGAAACAGAATCCGGGTTCCAAACACCCAGCCCCGGAAACCAAAATCAGAAAAATAACCACAAAAACGAAACCATATTAAAGGGGATAAACGACTAAAACATGGAAACGAACCACGAAAATAAACTCATCTAGACCAAACTGGTTAGGCAGCTGACCAATGGTTCGCTGGCGAACCAATGGTTAGGTGGCGAACCAAATTGGTAAGGTGGCGAACCAATGGAAAGGTGACGAACCAATGGTTAGGTGGTGAACCAATGGTAAGGAGGCGAACCAATTTGGTAAGGGGCGAACCAATGGTTAGTTATCGAACCAAATGTGACGAACCGACGGTTAGGTGGCGAACCAATGGTTCGGCGGACCGTTAGAAACCAAACAGGTAACCGATCAAAGTTCAAAACAGGCAATCGATTAGCGGGTTAGTTACAGGTTAGGGAAAGGGGCGTTGGTGGTGGATGGCGAGGGGTGGTGGGTAGTGAATGGCGTCGGGTAGATGATGGGAAAAAGAGGAGGGGGTGGGGCGGAAGGTGAGGCGCGGTGGAAATGGGTGGCGAAGGGAGGATGGGGAGGGCGTCGGAGGAATGAGGGTTGGGGAGGGCGTCGAAGGAAGGAGGAAGGAGGGCGACCAAATTTCCGTCAGAGGAAGGAGGGTTGGGAAGGGCACATCCACTATAGCCCTAAGCAACTTGAAGGCTAACGCTAAACCCTCCCTACAGAAAGCGTCTAAAATGTGTTGGGCCCTCAACCCATCCCTCCCACAAGAAGTTCCTTTAAGAAAAATTTAATATTATACCATTTTAAAATTCTTGTTATATGTTATTACAAGTTACAAGTTCATATGTTCATGAGATACAGACGTAGAGGTTCATAAGTAACATGTTTTTATGATTTTATTATCTACCATTAAATATTATGTCTAGACATGCTTTTGTGTTTTTATGTTTGTACATGTTATGTTACTAGATTGCTAGGTGACAACACGAGAGAGCCCTCGAGAGATTAAAATGTAGGAATAATTACATATATCTCCCTATTATTCTTTTAAATTACATATTTACCCGACTCAAAACTTAAATTGCATATTTCTTCTTTTTTATTAAAAAACATATTAACAAAATTACCTTTTCAATTAATAACTATTAAATAAAAATATAACTATTATTGATAAAACCTTTGCCCAGAACAATCGTTATCTCTTCCCCATTAATTCTATTTCTTTCCCACCGTCGTTTCCGTCATGGGCTGCAATTCGCCGCCGTGTAAACACCGCCGCACAACCTAAAATGGATACGGACATAGACATCGATTTATTTGCAGGTGATTGAAGACAACTATGACTAAATTATGGAAGGGATTCGAAACCGAAAGGCAGATTTGGGATGACACTTGAAGAAATTGGTGGAGTATTTTACCTCCAAGGTGCTCATTGAAATATGTAGCAACCTAAACCTAAAAGAAGCCATTGTTAACGGAAATTTCTTCAGTTGGTCGAAATATATCTAAAAAAGGTGAGATTTCATGTTCCATACCCATAAAGAATTTGTTGATTTTGCACCGATAGTGAAAAACTTTATATGTGGACTGTGATGGTGTGCTAATTGCTAAATGCCTAAAAAGCAACCGGAATGAGTTCAATTGGTGTAAATAGTCTCTAGGTTTTCCGAAGCATTCGTTGACCGTTCAAAAAAATAATAATTAAGGATTTTAAAACAACACTACTCTAACCATATATCCTAATCTGTGATCAAATGTTTACTGGAGTCTTTTAATGTGATAAGAATTTTTTTTAAAGGTTGAGGTTTTTCATATCTAACGGGTTTCATGGTTGTATCGGGTTTTACGAGTCTTATACCGAAACCGATTAAATGACCGATTGAGAACCGAGAACCAACCCATCAATTGGTTTTGCGGTTCGGTCAGCTCGGTTTGTCGGGTTTTACGAGTCTTATACCGAAACCGATTAAATGACCGATTGTGTGTTTTTGTCAATTTGTGTGTTATTTCTTGTCAAATGTGTTTTGGTCAAAAATTCACAAAGAAATCTCGTATTTCAAACTTAGAATGTTAGGTAGTGTGCTTGCCAATATACTTGAAATGTAAAGTTGAACATAAGGATGTAACGAGGGAAAAATCTTTGAGTTGCCTCTGGGAATCCTAGCAAAAAAACCTCGGGAGCCGGCCTGAAGAGCCTGCTGCCTAGCACTTTTATTGATAATCACATGAAAATTTACAACGGGTTGGAGGTTTGATTGATCAGAACTATGTGATACAATGTTGTGCAGTCGTAACTAAGCTAAGGTGTGTCGAATGTGTGTTCCTACTGATCGAATCCTCGATTATATAAGAAATACAATAATAACAAACTTTCTGGGATTCCCGGGATCCTATCGTCCAACTAACTCGACCGTTAAGGCCCTCTTCGTTCACTTGGTCCACGATCTTCTTTAGCTAGAGCTTAAGTTTCGGAGGTAGTTGGTGACTTCAACGGTACCTGGTCAAATAGGCACGTGGCAAATACAAGGGTTAGTTAAATAAAATAAATCAGGATACCTAGATGAGTGGGATTCCCAGATGATAATAGAATTCCTGAACTGCGTGAGCTTCCTGCGAGCATCCTGAAAATATACCCTCAACAAAATATATTATTTTGTGTTATTCCATATTCTTTGTTGTTTTGTCTATATATCATACCTAACAATGAAATTTATTTTCTTTTCATACAATTGATCAATTTTACTATTTTTATGTCATATCTACGTGAATAATATGTTTGATCGAATATGTAAATGACATGTTGTTTAGATGTGCACCCAAACCATATATTTTTTTAACAAACATGTGAATTGTTGGATTTATTTTATTGTGACAGTATTTATTGAATGGTACATATTATTTGTACCCATAACATAGGTTTCTACTTTTTGTCCATAACAATTTATAAAAAAAAAATCAGATAATTTCGCCTTATCAGGTATGAAATTGCAATCAACTGAAGAATTTGAAGAACTTCTGCACATATCTCTTTGTGCTCCTCGTAATGGATAATTATTAACAAAAAAATTTATGTGAATCTTTTACATGAATTATATATTAATTAAACACGTGTAATACACGGGTTCTATCTTAGTTTTTAATAAAGCAAATCAGAATGGAGAAATTTACAATATTATACAACAAGGAAGGGGTTATATACAATTTAATTTTTGTATGGATAAATATACTATTTTTAAGATTTACATAGATATATATGCAATTACCTCATTTTTAAGATTTACAGAGAGATATATACAATTGCTTCTAAATATCACATTAGTGTGTTACAATTATACTATAAAAAAACCAAATAAATAGTGATAGGTCATAATCATCCAATGTAATTTACAATATTATACAACAAGGAAGGGGTTATATACAATTTAATTTTTGTATGGATAAATATACTATTTTTAAGATTTACATAGATATATATGCAATTACCTCATTTTTAAGATTTACAGAGAGATATATACAATTGCTTCTAAATATCACTAAGGTTATTTATTATATTGTAAGTATTTATGTATATTGAAATGATGTTTTACTATATGAATAACATAACACATTTAATCTAACCCTAGCCGCATTAGTGTGTTACAATTATACTATAAAAAAAACCAAATAAATAGTGATAGGTCATAATCATCCAATGTACAAATAATTGTTAATAACCGAGTAAATAAAATACAAAATACTACAAAACATAAAATTTGGATAAGTTAAAAGGGCTAATATTTTCTTGAGACTCGCATTTTTATTATTCTCGTAGATTCCACTACGCCTTCCGATCAGACAGATGACTGTGTCCCGCCATCCACGTGGAGTCCTTTTATAATCTACACCTACCCTGTTACGTTATCATCCAACGGTTCAGATTTAACACCGGCTCCCGGCTGAACATCGTGATCGCCGCCGCTTCCCCCTCTCGCCCGTTTCATACCTATCGTCACACCGAATAACCTAGGGCTAAATCGCTCCTCAACTTCTACTGCTCCTCCGTGTCTACCGCCGTCGTCTCCGCCGCCGCCAGAGCAGTCTTCCGGCGAACGCTTTAGCGGCAACAGATCCAGTGGTTTGACGACGGTTGATTCCGACGGGCTGCCAGTTGCGTAATTTGACATCATCATATATATACTGTTACATAACTGCTTCATGTGACTCAATTCTTTGTTGAGTTGAACGTTTTCTCTTCTCAGCCTCTCGTTTTCACCAATCAATTCCGCGTCATTTCCACGAGAAAAACTAGTCGTAACGCCTTGAGATGAATTCGACGATACTACTTGCTCTTCGCCGGAGTTGCTGGGAGAGAACGTAGTACGTTGAGCAGGTGATAACGACGCCGACGCCGACGCCGCCACCGTCACCACCGTAGTAGCCGCCGGTGCCGCAGCCGGCGAGGAGAGCTTCCGACGTTGAATGTCGCACAACAGACGTTTCTCTCCTCTCCGGAAGCAATCGTTCGAGAACTCCCATCGATCAGGCACAACTTTCCTAAATCCCTACAAGTGTACCAATTACCAAATGAACAATTGTTCACATCTAACAGTTCGATTTGAAAATTCAATAAGCAATTCATCGAGATCGTTCGATATGATATCAAGCTTACATAGGTGTTCAACTGACGGACGAAACTAGAGAAATTGTTATGTTTAAAGTACTTCGGAAGCAAATCCTTGGCAAATTCGATCGGATTCCAGACGATAAAGCTAGATCCGTCTTCATTCCAGGAGATTACATCGTCGATCGCTTTATCATCCACAAGCTGGTAGGTTTTACTCAAAAACGGCGTCGGAAGAGATCTGGCAGTCGGATCTGCTGCCGTCGACTCTCCACCGCTCCGCTCCGACGGTGGAGGAGCCATATCTGATATCCTCCAAACAAGCTTCTTCGTACAAAATTGAAAGAAAACATCGAAAATCAACACATAAACATCTAGATTTCTAACGAAAACTGATAAATCGATCAAACAATCGATAGACGTACCTGTTATGACACGCTGCGAATGCGATGAATGTGCGTATATCGATTGATCGATCCGATCGGAGACGAGAGAGATCGGCAGCACCGGAGCGTCAGGTGTCGGGATTCTAGAAGGTTCGCGTAAGGAAAGAAGAAGACAACCGAGAAAGAGGTAGAAAGTTCAGGAAAAGAAAATAGAAAAAGGGTAGAGCGTGAAAAAGATGCGTGTGGGGCGAGATCTAACGAAAGAACTAGAAGCTACGTCAAAGAAATGCATTTTCCAGAAGTTTCGTTATCTATCTATGAACACGTGTCAATATGTAATACGTTGTATAGCATTTACTTTTTACTTTTCTGTTTTGAAACAACTAATTAATTTGTAACTTTCAAACTAAATTGAAAACTTTTAATATATTTATGACCAAATTTAATATTAAAAAAGAAACTCCCAGTTAGGTTTTTTTTAAATTTTTTAAATAAAAATGTTATGGGTTTAAATTATAAGAAACATATATTAAAAGAAAAAAATTAAAGGTACAAAGATGTTAATAAGGGTGGAGGGAGTGGTTAAAATTGAAGTTTTAAAGTTTTGAGTTTAATTAGCAGGAGTCAGTGAGCTAAAAAAATTAAAGAATTTTGAGAGAGGATGATAGGTTTTGAAGTTTTGATGGGGAATAAAAAATTATTTTTTATTTAAATTAGTTGGTTTTAATTAATTAAAAATAATAATTCAATAAAAATAAATAAAAATTACATTGGCTTAAACTTAAAATAAAAAGTACGATTACATCATAAATAAATAAAAAGTTATATTTATTTTTTTTAAATAAAAAAGACAACTACGCTCGTAATTCTTCCTCCGTCAAAACCGTGTCCATGTTCGTGACGATGTGTGTCTTTATGTCATGACGTAGTCGAAAATGTGTTTTCGAGTCTCGCAACTTTAGCAATCGTCATCGAGAACCCGATCAACCGGAGGGTCTCGGATGTGTACTAGTGATATTGTTTTTTCCTTATCTTTTATGATCATGTTATTTAGTATCAATACCGCATACATCACTCTGCCCACCTTTTCTCGAGTCATCGATCGGGCACTTCGGTTGACTATTCTCCTCTTTCCCTTTAAAGTACCAAATAAACGTTCGACGTCTTGCCTTGCCCCCTTTTTAATCTTGTTAAATTTCCTATCATCTACCTCGACCGGATGTTGATATACTTTTAGAAAAGTAGACCAAGTTGAGTAGATACCATTGGCAAGGTAGTAGCCCCACTTGAACGTTCACCTATTAACTTGAAATGGACACTTCAGGTTAGTTCCATGCCTCTCGTTGCTAAAAATGGGGGATTGATTGAGAACGTTGATGTAATTGTTGGAACCTACAACACCAAAAAACGCGTGCCAAACCCATAAATTTTGTGATGCGACCGCTTCGAGCATGATCACCCCGATGAAACTGGGCTCGTATTTTTTGGGGCAATTTCTTCAGTCCGAATGAGTACAGTCGATGCTGCCTTGAGAGAGGATGATAGGTTTTGAAGTTTTGATGGGGAATAAAAATTTATTTTTTATTTAAATTAGTTGGTTTTAATTAATTAAAAATAATAATTCAATAAAAATAAATAAAAATTACATTGGCTTAAACTTAAAATAAAAAGTACGATTACATCATAAATAAATAAAAAGTTATATTTATTTTTTTTTAAAAAAAAACAACTACGCTCGTAATTCTTCTGTTGGATATATGGTGTCCTGACCCGACAGATTAACGAACCCGACCGATATTGACCCGTAAGAGTTACACCCGGGTCAACGGACTATTAAATCTAATTAATTGTTAATTAGATATAAACGAACTAAATGGTGAATTAAATAAATATTAATTATTTATTTAAAACGACAAAACTATCGGTTCAAAAATACTCGCTAAACAAAAGACGAACCGATCAGTTGTTACCGGATTAACAGACTGATCGGTTGGTGGATTAAAGGAGATCGCGACCGGGCCCAGTCCGTCTGGCCCCGGTCCGCGAATTTAATATTAAATGAGAAAAGGAGGAGGATTGAAACACAAGTCACCAAAACCCTAATCTCCTCTCTCTCTCTCTCCCTGCGCCGAACCCGTCGAAGCCGGCTCCTCCGCCGCCGACCGCCGTCGCCGCCCAGCCTCCACCACCGTGATCCGTTCGTGATTTCCGATGGATCCCCGTCTTGCCAGTATCTGTGCCCGACTCGAGAGCGAAGCAGTCGCAGCCCGAGCCGAAGCCGCAGCCCGAGCCGAAGCCGAAGCCGCAGCCCGAGCCGCCGCCGCGGCTCAAGCCGCCGCCGCCGCTGCCCTTCACGCGCCGCCGCGCGACCACCGGCCGGTGGTTCTCGCGCTGCCGGCGCAGCCGAGACCACCGCGCCCGGTCGCGTCGTCGTGGCCGGCGCCGCTCTACCCGTCCGCCGCCGCCGCCCCTCCTCCGATCTCCGGCGAGTCGTTCGTTGTGGGATCGGTCCCGGTGGCCATCCCGACGGAGAAGGTTTTGTCACCACCACCGGTGGTATCCCTACCACCGCCGCCGCCACTACCGCCGCCGCCGCCTGTCGCCGCCGCCGCCGATGCCGCCGTCGATGATCTGTCTCGAAGATTCGAGTCAGACGTCTCAGTTCGTCCTAGCGCGAGCCCGTTGAATCCGGGTGTCTCGAGCGGTTGCTCGGATCCCGCCAAGGTATATCTAATTTATTAGATATTTAATTATTTATTTATTTTAAATAAATATATTTTTCTGTGTTTGTCGTGTTTCGGTGATTGATCCTGTTACGGTTGCATCCGCGTTTTAATCGTTTCCGCTGCCAAATTAATTGAGAATTAATTTAATTAATAAATCGGTTTTAATAAAATTAAAATCGGTAACCCGGATCCCACTGTAAAACCCAACAGTGGTATCAGAGCCATTATCACCGCGCGCAAACCAGATTCGGTCTTTTCGTGACCGATAGTTCGCAATTTCGACTTAAATCCAAATTGCGAATTAGAATTAATTTAATTTATTATTTTAATTCCATATATTATATTGTGTGTTACGGCCGACCCCTCTAATTTTGTGATCATGTATGAATGTCATGGCGTGATTTGTTTTTCTCTGTTTGGCCCAAGTTGTTGGCCCAATTGGTTGTTTTTGATTTTGGTTTATTGGACCCGGTTTTTGGGTTTCAAAGTTGTACAAATTTAGAGCTAGGTTACTAGAAGTAGTTTTAGTAATTGTAAATTTGTATGTAACCAAAAGTCGAAGACTGGACACACGCAAGAGGGATGTCAAAGCAAGTGGGAGCTGAACAGGATTCCAGATCGCACAGAGTTGCCATCTCGATCGTTCACCATTTTATAATTTAATTTATTTTAAATTGTCCCATATGATCTCGCTTGTATGGCTCGAGTGAGATCAAGACCTTATGCCGTTTAACACACAATATGCCATTCGCGACAACTTAGTAATTTAATTAGGTTAAATTAATTTACTGGTCCCGAGTGGAGATAGGGTTTTATCGTTCGTGTCTGACGATGATTAAATATTAAAAGTAATTAATATCCCTATTTGGTAATTCTTTAAAACTGGTAGTTCGTGCCATCCTATCTCAAGTTGAACTTGGAACGTATTTACCGGAGCATCAGTGTTGGAGTATTTCAACACCGCACTTGGTGCCGAGGGTACCTTCTAAGGTGAATGACATTGGAGTATTTCAACACCGTGTCATCACATCGACCATTTAGGACTACTATCGCTTTAAACGTATATGTTCGTGGTGTTGGAGTATTTCAACACCGCGCCACGGATGTGTACTGCTAAAGTGGGCACGGATGAGGCTAAACGTATCGCAAAATACAATTGTATGTATATAGCGGCCTCATACCGAGAGTTGTGACTTGAGTCTCACAATTGACAATCGTTGTCAGTTTGTTTACACGGTTTTGCTCCTGAGGCTCATTTGGCGGTCTCAAGTGATCTCGTCTAAACGAATTCTCATTTCCTTAAAATAAACCTTACCAACTTATTTTAAAGAAAAATAAACATCGAAAATACTGATTAAATTTACTTTGCTTATTTTCAGAAGGCTAAAGAAAACTCACCACCATTAAGTTCAATGGTACAACTCGACCCCTTCACTGAGTCTGGCTTTCTCGCATGGCAGACAACCCTGAGGAACCTTTTAAGGCTCTTCGGGAAACTCTATGTCATTGACCGACCGATCGCGAGTATTCCATCTTACTTGCTAAATGAGAACTCGCGGTCTGAGCTCCAAAAGCACACTGACGATGATAAGGACGTCACTGACCTGATGTTGTCTAGCATGACTCAGGATTATCGGTACAATTTCATGGGGATGTCTGCTTATGACATCATTCGTAAACTCAAGGATTTATTTGAATTGAGTCAGAGGACTGAGCGAGCTGATGCACTTTCACAATTTGTGAACTGCTCTATGGCTAACGACTCCTCTCCATACGATCATGTCATGCTGATGAAAGCGTATCGTGACAGACTGATCGACCTTGGCTACTCCATCTCTGACGGGATGGCTCTTGATGTAGTACTCAGATCTTTGCCAGAACATTATCGTATTCTTGCGATTAATTGTTCGGCTCAGTCGATCGAGGAGGTTATTCCGTTGATACCCAACGTGAAGATCAGGACCACGCCCGACGTGCTCAAGGTTACGAAAACAAAGATCTCCAAAGCCAAGAAGGTTAAAGAGGGCAAAGGCAAGAAACCACAGGTTCAGCCTCCTGAGGAGCGCCTGTGCTATGAGTGCAACAAAATGGGACACTGGCGTCGCAACTGTCCTGTTTATCTTGCAAAGCTGAAGATGACCAAGAACTCTAATAAGGGTTGCTCATCAGGTATTTCAATAAATGTTATTGAACTTTTCACTGTTTCCTCCAATTCATGGGTATTTGATACTGGATGTGGTTACCACATTGTTAATGTTTTGCAGGAACCTGAGAAGTGGAAGAAGACAGAACGAGGCCGCATGGACCTCATCGTTGGTGACGGGAAGAAGGTCCCAGTACTTGCTACTGGAACATTTTCTTTTTCATGTTCTTCAGGCCTTGTAGTTAATTTGATTAACTGTTTATATGCACCTGGTTTATCCAGGAACATTATTTCTGTCTCTTCATTGTTTGAACAAGGATTTCGGTATAAATTTAATGGAAATATGATTTCTGCTTACCTTAATGATATCTTTTATTTCGAGGCTAAACCTCAACATGGAATATATGAGATAGATGTTCAAACAAACGACCAGCTCTATCATGTTTCTAAAAGAAACAAAGCTGATAGTAACGAATCCTCGTTATGGCACCATAGACTTGGTCACATAAGCAAGGCCCGCATCAAGAAGTTGCAAACTGCTGGCATTCTCGAATCCCAAGATGCAGATTCCTTTGATGAATGCGAGTCATGCTTATCTGGTAAATTAACCAAGTCACCCTTCACCCACACAGGTGAACGGGCCCAAGGTTTGTTAGGCGTTATTCACACCGATGTGTGTGGACCCTTTCGAACCGAGACGAGAAATCGTGAACGGTACTTCGTGACTTTCATCGATGACTACAGCAGATATGCCTATGTCTATCTGATGAAACACAAACATGAAACTTTTGAAAAGTTCAAAGAGTTTCAAAACGAAGTACAAAATCAGCTAACTCGAACTATTAAAATACTTCGATCAGATAGAGGCGGTGAATACCTAAGCGCTGAATTCCTAAATCATCTGAAGGAATGTGGAATCGTTTCACAACCTACTCCACCTGGCACACCCCAGTTAAATGGCGTTAGTGAGAGGAGGAATCGAACTCTGCTTAACATGGTTCGATCGATGATGTGCAGGACAACCTTGCCGCATTCCTTTTGGGGATATGCCATCTTAACCGCCGCTCGCCTAATAAATCTGGCACCGACCAAGAAAGTAGGAAAGACCCCATATGAGATATGGCATGGTTCTCTTCCCAAACTTTCATACCTCAGGGTATGGGGATGTGATGCTTATGTCAGCAGTGATTCTGATAATAAGCTCGATCCTCGAGGCGAAAAGGTAACTTTCGTTGGATACTATGGTAATACCGGTTATTACTTCTACCATCCCGATGCAAACACTGTTTCCATCAAGCGGAAAGGTAAATTCCTTGAGAAAGAATTTCTCACTCGAGGAACAAATAGTGATCCAGTGGATCTTGAAGAAATTCGAGATTCACCTAACCCTGAAGCGGTCGCTGTGTCTGACCGACAAGTTGTTGTCGCACCATCAGACCCAAACACAAGCACAAGCGTTCGTAGGAGCGAAAGAATACGACATGAGCCTGATAGATACCTTGGATATCATGAGGCCTTCGATGTTCTATTAATAGCCGATTCTAACGATGAACCTATTAATTACAAAGCTGCTATATCAGACCCGGAATCTGATAAATGGCTTGAAGCCATGAACGCTGAGATGCAATCTATGCGTGACAATCACGTCTGGGACTTGATTGAGCTACCCCCCGGTACACGGGCAGTAGGGAGCAAGTGGATCTTTAAAAGAAAAACTGACATGCATGGAAATGTGCAAACCTACAAGGCACGGCTTGTAGCGAAAGGTTTCACTCAAACTCAAGGGATTGATTATGATGAGACCTTTTCGCCCGTTGTCATGATCAAATCGATCAGGATTCTCCTTGCCATAGCCGCATACCATGACTATGAGATATGGCAAATGGACGTGAAAACCGCCTTCCTGAACGGACAACTCGAAGAAGATGTCTATATGGTTCAGCCTGATGGTTTTGTCGATCCAGAGAATCCAAACAAGGTTTGCAAGCTTAGCAAGTCCATTTATGGACTCAAGCAAGCATCTCGAAGCTGGAATCTTCGTTTTGATCAGAAAGTCAAAGAGTTTGGCTTTGAACAAAACAAAGATGAGCCTTGTGTTTACAGAAAGGCAAGTGGGAGCGCTGTATCGTTCCTCGTACTGTACGTGGACGATATACTGATCATAGGAAACAACATACCCATGCTTAACGAAGTTAAGAAATGGCTTTCATCTTGTTTCGCTATGAAAGACCTTGGAGAAGCCGCTTATATTCTGGGAATCAAGATTCACAGAGATCGATCTAAGCGCCTTTTGGGACTCAGTCAAAGCACATACATAGATAAGATCATAGCTCGGTTCAATATGAGTAACTCCAAGAAAGGAGCAGTTCCCATGACTAAGGGAACAATATTGGACAAATCTCAAGCACCTAAAACGGAGCGCGAGATAAGCCAAATGGCATCGATCCCATTTGCCTCTGCTATTGGATCTATCATGTACGCCATGCTCTGCACACGACCGGATGTCTCGTATGCATTGAGCGTGACAAGTCGGTACCAACAGACGCCAGGGCTAGCTCACTGGACGGCTGTAAAGAACATACTGAAATACTTGAGAAACACCACTGACATGTTTCTCGTATTCGGGGGTGTTGATGAGGAGCTCACTGTAAGATGTTACACTGACGCCAGTTTTCAGACTGACCGAGATGACTCTCGCTCACAGTCTGGATTCGTATTCACTCTTAACGGAGGGGCTGTTTCTTGGAGAAGCTCAAAACAGCCAGTAGTAGCTGATTCTACTACTGAATCCGAATACATAGCCGCCTCAGAAGCTGCTAAAGAAGCCGTGTGGATGAAGAAGTTCATATCCGATCTCGATGCTATGCCAAGTATTAGGCAACCCATCGAGATGCTGTGCGATAACACAGGCGCTATAGCTCAAGCCAAAGAGCAACGGTCCCATAAGATGGCCAAGCACGTACTGAGGAAATTCCACTACATAAGAGAAGTAGTCGACAGAAATGAAATCAAGATAAGCAAAGTACACACAGATCAAAACTTAGCTGATCCCTTCACTAAGCCTATGACTCAGGAGACTCATATACGCCACAGAGAAGCGATAGGGCTTAGATTAGCTAAAGACATGTTTTGATTCAGTATTTGGATGTATGAACACCAACGGTTATCTATATTATTCTTATTCCATCTGTTTTATGCAATAATGAATTACATAACTGTGTTCAATATTTGTACGTTTAATCCATGGACAATAAGTTCTTGTCCTAAATGTCCGTAGTCGATTAGTAAGTGGGAGCTATACTAAAGTAAGACTATTGTGACTGGTTGAACTTTAAAGTTGTTTAACGTTCAAACTCACAGACCTCATTGGTGAATGACGTTGGACGTAACTCGCATCATGCAACGCAAACATGGAAAACTTGCCTGCTTGATTAAATGCATGCTCTAATGTATCCTTAGACCTGAGACGCATATTCGAACTCCTCTCTACTAAAGAACATTCTTTGATTGTAGCCTAACGTTGTCGCGTAACTGCCAGCCATAACGGCTACTTTTGGGAATGGCTCTGAGGTTTAGTGGGAGCTGTATGCCTCAACAAGGGATTCTGTACTCTTGCTTCGGCAACAGTTAGACATAAAGGCGCCCTCGTTGATTCCAAGTGATAAGTGTGAGGCCTCACCCAAACTTACTGTGTGTTTGTTGGATCACTTCGAATTGTATCGAGAATGAAAATCGATGAATAAAACATGGGAGTCCATGTCCCATAATTCATCAATGTCTTATACAGAAAGGAACATATGACAATGAATGCACAAGTCGTGAGTCTGCTTGATGGTCAATCAGATATACTTTGGCAAACGACTTAAAGTGTCAATATTAGTTGGTGTGGCTATGCATAGCTAGAGTGCCTCTGGCTGCGCTCGTTAAACTGTCGCGTTCAGTCCAAGTGGGAGACTGTTGGATATATGGTGTCCTGACCCGACAGATTAACGAACCCGACCGATATTGACCCGTAAGAGTTACACCCGGGTCAACGGACTATTAAATCTAATTAATTGTTAATTAGATATAAACGAACTAAATGGTGAATTAAATAAATATTAATTATTTATTTAAAACGACAAAACTATCGGTTCAAAAATACTCGCTAAACAAAAGACGAACCGATCAGTTGTTACCGGATTAACAGACTGATCGGTTGGTGGATTAAAGGAGATCGCGACCGGGCCCAGTCCGTCTGGCCCCGGTCCGCGAATTTAATATTAAATGAGAAAAGGAGGAGGATTGAAACACAAGTCACCAAAAACCCTAATCTCCTCTCTCTCTCTCTCCCTGCGCCGAACCCGTCGAAGCCGGCTCCTCCGCCGCCGACCGCCGTCGCCGCCCAGCCTCCACCACCGTGATCCGTTCGTGATTTCCGATGGATCCCCGTCTTGCCAGTATCTGTGCCCGACTCGAGAGCGAAGCAGTCGCAGCCCGAGCCGAAGCCGCAGCCCGAGCCGAAGCCGAAGCCGCAGCCCGAGCCGCCGCCGCGGCTCAAGCCGCCGCCGCCGCTGCCCTTCACGCGCCGCCGCGCGACCACCGGCCGGTGGTTCTCGCGCTGCCGGCGCAGCCGAGACCACCGCGCCCGGTCGCGTCGTCGTGGCCGGCGCCGCTCTACCCGTCCGCCGCCGCCGCCCCTCCTCCGATCTCCGGCGAGTCGTTCGTTGTGGGATCGGTCCCGGTGGCCATCCCGACGGAGAAGGTTTTGTCACCACCACCGGTGGTATCCCTACCACCGCCGCCGCCACTACCGCCGCCGCCGCCTGTCGCCGCCGCCGCCGATGCCGCCGTCGATGATCTGTCTCGAAGATTCGAGTCAGACGTCTCAGTTCGTCCTAGCGCGAGCCCGTTGAATCCGGGTGTCTCGAGCGGTTGCTCGGATCCCGCCAAGGTATATCTAATTTATTAGATATTTAAATGTATTTATTTATTTATTTAAATAAATATATTTTTCTGTGTTTGTCGTGTTTCGGTGATTGATCCTGTTACGGTTGCATCCGCGTTTTAATCGTTTCCGCTGCCAAATTAATTGAGAATTAATTTAATTAATAAATCGGTTTTAATAAAATTAAAATCGGTAACCCGGATCCCACTGTAAAACCCAACATCTTCCTCCGTCAAAACCTTATCCATGTTCGTGACGATGTGTGTCTTTATGTCATGACGTAGTCGAAAATGTGTTTCCGAGTCTCGCAACTTTAGCAATCGTCATCGAGAACCCGATCAACCGGAGGGTCTCGGATGTGTACCAGTGATATTGTTTTTCCCTTATCTTTTATGATCATGTTATTTAGTATCAATACCGCATACATCACTCTGCCCACCTTTTCTCGAGTCATCGATCGGGCACTTCGGTTGACTATTCTCCTATTTCCCTTTAAAGTACCAAACAAACGTTCGACGTCTTGCCTTGCCCCCTTTTTAATCTTGTTTAATTTCCTATCATCTACCTCGACCGGATGTTGATATACTTTTAGAAAAGTAGACCAAGTTGAGTAGATACCGTCGGCAAGGTAGTAGCCCCACTTGAACGTTCGCCTATTAACTTGAAATGGACACTTCAGGTTAGTTCCATGCATCTCGTTGCTAAAAATGGGGGATTGATTGAGAACGTTGATGTAATTGTTGGAACCTACAACACCAAAAAACGCGTGCCAAACCCATAAATTTTGTGATGCAACCGCTTCGAGCATGATCACCCCGATGAAACTTGGCTCGTATTTTTTGGGGCAATTTCTTCAGTCCGAATGAGTACAGTCGATGCTGCCTAGCATCCAAGGTAAACCATGATATCCTTGATGTGCCTCGTACAAAAGTGCAATGTCGTGACTAGTGGGTGCACACAAATACTCTTCCTTATACAATGCATTAAGAGCAGTGACAAAATGGCTTAGTGCTTCACGTGAGGTTCTCTCAGACATAGCTAAATATTCATAGCATTCGTTAGGAACGTTACCGTTTGCGAGTTGACGGATGGCGGATGTGCATTTCTGTATAGCCGAGAATCCTTCACTCGCTCGCGTGTCCATTCCCTCTTGAAAGTATTCATCGTACTGGGTTACCGGCAACGATCTTTAGAAACAATCTCTTAGACAATCGGAATTTGTCTTCGAAAATGTTTTTAGGATATAGGCAACCCTCGTTATAGTAATGCCACATCAAAAGATCTTTGGCCTCTAAACGATCTCGTGGAATATATCTCCTTCGTTTTGGAACGGCCGCTTCTGCTTCTAGTTGTGCCGAGGCCTCACCAACTAGAGAAAGGAATTCGATGTCACCAATGGCGTCGTCGAATTACTCCGAGGATGTCGGAGAGTCCACTGGATGAATTGTCATCCGCCTCATGTTAGATCGATTGTGAGAGCTGAGTGAAGAAAATATTTGATACAATGTTGTTGAGAGAGTTGTGAGAGAGGAGTGGGGAAAAATTGGTGAAATGAGGTTATATATAGATTAAAAAATATTGATTTTTTTTTTATCCAACGGTCAAATACAACGGTAAAAAAAAGATTCTCAATCTTGAACGGCTAGTACAAGCCGAGATGGGGAAGTTTTGGACGAAGCCGCTATGCGGCGGCTGTGTTGCTGCCCAAAAATCCGAAACCGGAGTGGGAAGCCGGACCCACTCCCAACCCTAAATACCTTTTTAAAGTCATGAGAGTGTGAATCGGTGTTGTTGGGTTGTAGGAAGAAGTGTGGAGGCGGAGAAAAATATGTTAGGGTTGAAGGGATTGAGTTAAGAGAACAAACTAGAAAGATGAGAAAACTAACACGAACGATTTAAATAAATAAAAAATAAGACAGTGTTTATTGACAGTTTTATTTTGCATGTAGAAGAATGTTCCGAATTGAAGAACCAAGAACATTTCATCTCTTTATTTTACGGTTTTAGTATAACCACGTCTAATTCATTTAATAATCATCTTTTTTTTTCTTTTACTTCATCGTTTTGATAGTTCACATAAGCCACACCAAACACATACAGACACGATTCAAGACATCATAAGAGGAAGGCGGGCAACAATCATGTTTAAATTCTACAAAAAATTAAATGGTAGTGGTAGAGTAGGTTAAAATTAAGATTAAAATTAAAATTATATTTGATAAAGAAAATTAAAATTAAATGGTGTGGTGTTTGTTGTGGGCTTTAGTGTTAATAAAAATGGCTATTAAATAAATTAAAATTATATTTAATTTGTGTTTAATCTGCAAAGTTAAACGTTCACTCTACTAATCTATTTGTCATGTGTTTAGCCCGTTTATAACATAGATGAGATTGATTCTTCACACAAATAAATATAAAAGTGGGGGTGCATCGTTAAGAAACCTCTAAAAAGTGGAAATTACAACAAACGAACGCCAACTCAACACATTCAGCGTTGTTAGAATCAACTTGTCAAACCCCAAAAGCTAAATGTAAATCATAGAAGCTAAAATTTAAACCCTAATGCTAAATCTTAAACCCTAAAACAAACACCATGCTGGCTTTTCATTTAGCAATCCGCAACAAGCATGTACTATGTCAGTCAGACAATAACCATTCACGTTTTACTTTGCTCTAATCAAAAGGGACATATCGTACCCTCTTAAGTCGTTAATCCCAAGTATCAGGCCGAAAACCCAAGGAAAAAAAAAGCATAAAAATGCTCATTTACAGAAAATGTTGCACTTAGAAAAGAGACCACTCGGTGAATTCAGCAATAGTTCCTAGACAAGATTAAAAGATAGTTAGGCTACACCTGATGCGGGATCAGAATCGGTGATATCAATATCCCCAACACCCGCAACAATCGACGATGAACTTTGCTTCTCAATTGTTTGCTCAACATCATTGGATGATTCATCAATTGGCGAACTCTTCTCTTGGAGCTCTTTTACTTTACGGTACTCATCATAGTGTGCCCGTCTGTGCTCCCTGAAGCTTGCACTCTTGCCAGCTTCATGATCTGGACCATAAATTTCAATATTGTTATAGAGAAGTTATAATAACGAATTAAATATAAAGGATTAGGCATAAAGTTCAAATGGATTGAATAGGTTCAATCTCAATGTCCCATACCCTCAATTGTTCTATCTAAGAGTATTGGTGAGTCAGCCCCACCCAACCCATTGTGACAAGCATACATATGAGATTAACTATTTTGAGTTATCTCCTAACCTGCCTGGTTTGCCGCCAGTAGGATGTAAAGAAAAGCTTACATTCACGGTATGGTCCATTTGGTTTTTAATTGTTGTATACCCTGGGTCCCATAACTAGATCAACAGAATATTTTTCACAACTGGATTTACAAGAATCCTTGTAAGCCAATTTGAATCCAAATTAAGCTCTGTATCAAACACGATAAATGATCAATCAGCAAACAAGTCGGATTTGGTTGTCAGGGTCTTAACCGATCCAAATTAAGTCTATTTGTCATGTCTTTAGATGTATTTGTCGGAACAAGAGCTCGCCAGAGGTTGCAACATGAGCGAATCAAGTAACGAGCCAAAGGGGTCAGGTCAAACAGTCAATTTTAAGTGCAAGTCAAAACAGGTTGGTCTGGCGGTTAATCTAAACTTTTCTAGTAAACATATTTAAAAGGTTTTCATGTATTTAAATAAACTTGATGTGACTTTCAGCCTGTTCAACATATTCCATTCAACTTCTCCCCTCTTTTAGTTAAATCTTTTAACTAAAATCATTTGACATGTTAGATATAAAGCATAACCGTCAACCCATTCGAGACTGCCACATATAAAAATTTTGTATTAAAATATTTTGATGTGTGTTCCCATTTTATAAGCAAAAGATATTAGTATTATTTTATCTATTTAGGAAATTTATTAGAATCAACGGATCGCATAGCGTTGCACAATAGTCCTATAATGAACTGACGAAAACCAAGGATGTTGCGTTGACAAAAACATTATACAAGATGCATGACAGAAATTTCATATGAAGAAGGAAAGATTAAGTAAGAACCTTCATCTTGATCCATAGCATCTGTTTCATCATCATCTGAAGTTGTCCAGCCAGAGCAGTTTGAATTACTGTTGCTACTTGAAGAAGCCACCTCATTCAACTTCGAACGAATTGCTTCGGCATCCACAGCATTCTTTTCTCTTTCTTGACTAGAGCTCCGTATAGGAGATAATGATCCTACAAGATAAGGGTTTAGGTAATATAATGGCAAGTGTTAAGGCTGTTGCCATGTGGCCTAGAGGTCAAGGTTTCGACTTTTGATCGTGGAAAGAGCCTCTTGAAAACATGCAGAGTAAGGATGTGTACGACATGACCGATTGGCCCGACAACCTCACCTCGCATGTGGGAGCCTCATGCACCCGATTGAAATATGGAAAGATGAGCAGGTCGGATATAGGCAAAAACAAGCTCAAGTCAAAATGAGACAGATTGGTCTGAAACAGTGCTGTTCACAATTTTTATCTTTTAAATGACTAATCAGCGTCTAAATCGTGAATATGATTTGAACGTTATGTTTACTCAATAAAACCTACTCTTTTAAACAAAATGACTTATGAGGTTTTATGATTTTACCACTCAGACCTATTAGAGATAATATTTAAACTCAAATAAACCTGTTCATAAGTAAATGTGTCAATACCATAGGGGAAATGTATATTTACAAGTTAAGAAAGTCAAGCTATAAAAGGTCAAAATAAAACAATGAACTGAAAATGATTGAATGAACTTGAATCACAAGGGGATATATATTTATGTACCATCAGAATCAACCATAGGATGGTATGGAGTCTTTGGTTCTGTAATTTTCTGTCTTACAGGTTTATGTGCTTCAATTTCCTCAAGGTTGGCTTCATCCCATCTCACACCTCTCCTACGGCTTCAAAAATAAGAACATGTAAAACCACAAATTAACATTTTAATATTTCAATAAACAAATTAATAACACATAGCATCATAGAAGAACTACTGGCATATGAGTATATGACACAGATGGCATGCTGAAGGGAACTGCACCTTAGATGGACATGGGCTGACAAAAGCTCAAGTTTAAAAAAATGTCATCAATTTTCATGTCTGGTGCACAGAGTGACTATGGGTGGACAATAGTGTAGCTAAGTTGTCTGTCGTGTAGTCTATATTAGCACCTCAATAGGGTATTAAATACTTGCATGTTGCATGCTATACAAATATTTGTTTTTTCATAACATAGATGCTAGTAATGCCTTCATATATGGTAAGCTTATCATTTTGAAGAAAAATAATCAATTCTAAGTGGCTAGAAATTCCTAGAATGTAATGACTTGTGGACTAGAAACATCAACCATTAAAACATTAACAAGCACAAAGGGTACCAATATACATAATTGGTCTTTTACTTCATTCTGTTCGTCAAGTTAAAGTAATTCAAAACTTGAACCAGATTCTATTAAGGTTACACATAAAGGAATATTTACAGCTTTTACATATAAATTTAATGCATAAGTGGCCATGGACAGTAACAGTCAACAAGAATCACCATTTTTCGTGAAAAAAATAAAAAGATATTTACGAAACTGAGGAAATATTGATAGTTTGATACACTGCACCTCATCTTAACACTGTAAAAGGATATATAAAAGATTTTAGGGGAAAGTAAAGGTTTTGGCTTCATCTGGACATACACCGGGAATTGGGAAATTGCAGTCCAGTTGTTGGACTATAGAAGATGTGATGTATCCACGTGTAAATAATCAAATTATTTGTCTGCATTTTTATTCTTGATTTTTTATTAGGTTTTCTGAATAGTTGTATTATTTAAGGCACAAAATACATAAGCTGATAGGGGCAGTTATCCAACTCAGTATAAAGGGACATGCTTTCCTTATCCAACAGAAACCAACTGGAAGGCATGTCGTCGTAGCTTAAGGTAATGCTTACTCAGCATTTTGTTATTCTAGGAATCAGCTACCGAATTTCCAAAACCTTCTTTCCTATTACATACTATTTTCCGAACAAAACCAAACAACCTCATAACAGAAAAGGATAGCAAATCAAAAGCAGATGTCAATAGATTGTACCTCATCTCTCCTATCCTTGAGCTTCAGAAATCTACAAATGAAAATATGCCGTTTAAGCAACCGGATTGCTGAGAAAAAGAAAGAAAATCAGCAAGTCCACATTTTCTCACATAACACGGTTTTTCATGGTAACAAAGATATAGGAAATCACAAATTATTATCAGTAACGTAATCGCGTGAGCACATGCGATATATAAAATAGGAAGGAACTACATAAGGGCATATATGTACATGGTATCCTAAAGAGAAGCACAAATAAATGTCACGACAATTAGCAAGTGAGCACACACGAAGAATGTAGAATTCTTTAATTTGTAGTTTACTAGTACTAAAAAAGTAAGTCGGAAGACAAATTCTAAAATCAGTTTCGTAGCAAAATATACACACAATAAATCAATAAAAAAAAATATTTCCGCCTTTCATTGAATTTCAAGTTCATATTTATATGAAATGTTAACAAATAACAATATATCTTATGTCACTACCACGAAAACCCTTAAAACAATCTCAAAAAACACTTCCTGAAAGCCTTAGGCAGCAGTTGGAAACTAATCAAAGAAAATCACAAAATTCCACTATATGTAGACATGACTCTTACATTAACCCCCTACCCTGATCCGAAGCACGATTGCATTAATAAAATTTCACTTCATGGTAAGTTTGTACTTCTTTTTACGGTTCAGGATCACGAAGCAAGGAAAAGCTTGTCACAACATAAATCTTTCAAGAAAAGAGGAACTTGTAGACTGATTTGAATTTGAAAAATAAGCCATATAGCAGCAATCGAAATGAATTAGGTAGAAAGTTGGAGCCACCAGCAATGGAAATCGTGATCAGGAACAACTAACAAGAAACAACTTAGTTTTGACCTAATCCACGAAACATGAAAGAGAATGAAATCTAGGGCACATGTAACTCCCTATAGAAGAAGAAAAGCTCGTCTAATAACTATTCCAACTTATACAATTGGCATGTGAGCAGGGTAACAATTGCAGAAATCACATCATACATAAACTTATCTCCTACAATACCACACGGAAATCAAATCAAACTCCTAAATCTGGAAATGATTTCAACAGGTACTGGTAAAATCAGTAGAACATAAAAATCACGTATACCTACAAACACAAACGGGCGTCTAATCTGAGGCGAATAACACATCATCACAAGTTCGTAAGAAACCAAAACAGTCGATCAAAACGGAAGGTATTAGCAATTCGTAAGTGGTAGTTCGTCACAAAAAGGATAACACACATGCGATTGCCGTTAAACTCGAATGTATAAAACCTAAGGAAAACGGAGGCATGAATTAGGTAAGAATAAACTCAATGCGACGAGTTGTATGTACCTCCGAGAACGAAATGACGGCACCGTTGTTCCGGCGATGAAATCCGATGGTAGTTTTTCCGTCGTCGGTGAATTGGTGGTTCACGGAAGGATGTTTGGTACTATTCTTCTTTTATACCGGTTTCACACCCAAAAATATCAATGCACCCTAATACTAACCTACTAACCATATTATATTATATTAAGGTTATCCGTAGTGGTAAAACCCTATCATTTGACGTTTATATTAAGGCTATTCGTAGGGGCGGAGCTACTTAGGTGGCAGGGGTAACGTTCGCTACGTCCGAACTTTTACTGCAATGTATAATTTTTTTGGTTTTCGGTATTTCGATATCCCTGAAACGAAATTTCCGTTATCCCTGAAAATATTTTACGCTACCCCTCGAAGAAATTTTATGGTTTTTATTTAAATCCTGACTTGAAAACATGATCAAAAGCCCGTTAATTACCTAAAAAAAATTTTAGGGCGCTGCCACCGAACCCCCCTTAGTCCCGACAATTTTTTTTTAACGCTATCCCTGAATTTTTTTTGGATCCACCCCTGATGCCTATCCGTAGTGGTCAAGCCCTATCATTTGACGTTTTCTATCATTTGCCAGCTGACTTGGCAAGGGGGGTGATATTTATATAAAAAAGAAGGATAGCCAATGATAAAGGAGTGCAGGAGAGAGAAGGGGAAAGAGGCTTCACTTCACGGCGTGAAATATCCCACGCCCTTCACCATTTTTTATCTTTAGCGCCCCCGTAGTGGTGTTTGGGGCTTGAAGGGGTGCAAAAAGTGGGTTTTTAAATTCCCTACGGATAGCCTAAGACGTGAATAAAGTTTAGCATTTTCATATGTACATTTTTTAAATCATTTTGGTGATGAAAGATTTAAGCCGTTCAAAAATTTAATAAATAAAAATATTTTAAAGATATATGTTCACACCCTTCTCAGTCTCATTTTTCCACCCAAAACTCAGCTCAGTATTTCTGACCCAATTGTAAAGCCATCAAAACTGATTCGGATTTATATTGTTTATTTAGGGAGAGGATCATTTGAGAACTAATTGGTTGAGAGAACTTTTAAGCATTATTTTAAGCCACTAGTTATATTTACATATACCCCTCTCCCATGAATTGTAGTGGTCCCCAACTGAAATTAGTGGTGGAGATTTAGTTCTCAAAAGTTCTCAAAACAAAAAGTTCTCATTTAAACCTAACCCTGTTTATTTAAACAGATATATTGAAACTCCGTCCATTGTTTACATTGGGTTTTTTTAGAAGGGCCATTGTTTACATTGATACTCCATCCATTGTTTACTAAAATCTGACTATGTTGCTCATCCATTAGAGCTTCAAATTAAACTTATTTATGATGTGATTGTTTAGTTATGCAATTCTTGACCGGTTCTTGTATGAAGTTGTTTTTTGTTATGTTTTTGGTTTGGTGCATGACATTAGGAACAAGAAGTCCAATTATAATATTGTGGATTGCCTATTTCGAATGAAAAAGCACTTTGGGTTTGCTATGATGTGATAGCGAGTAAAGTTATTGAAATCTACTATAGTTATCTGTTGAGTAGGCATGTAAACGAACCGAACGAACACGAACAGGGGCATGTTCGTGTTCGTTCATTTAACTTTAAGCGAACATGAACACGAACACGAACATTAGTCGAACATATCTTGTTCGTGTTCGTTCATTAAGAAAACGGTCATGTTCGTGTTCGTTTATGTTCGTTCGTTTAAGACTAAACGAACGGTTCACGAACATAAACGAACATAATTTTAAACGAACACAAATTTAAGCGAACATAAAGAACCACACCTTGTTTCCAACAATGTCAATAATCAAGAAAAACATCTAAACGAATGGTTCAAATGTTCATAAATCATTACAAATTCGATAAAGACTCATCCAACAATCTTAATTTAAGTATTTTATTAATAAATCTTATATAATAAACGTAAATGAACATAATCGAACATAAACGAACACACATACATTAACATAAATAAACGAACATAAACGAACGTTCACGAACATAAATGAACGAACGAGACAGTTGTTCATGTTCGTTCATTTAATTAAATGAACAAAAAAAATTGTTCGTGTTCGTTCAGTTAGTAAATAAACGAACATAAACGAACTTTCGTGTTCGTTCAGTTAGTAAATAAACGAACATAAACGAACTTTCCGCCGAACGGTTCACGAATTGTTCACTGAACGTCCGGTTCGTTTACATGCCTACTGTTGAGTAATTACAATGAATTCATTCATTTACTAAAGTCCAATTTAGAATGTTTTTTTTAGAATGTATCCATGAAGCTACTCATTAGTCACCGGTAATGATTCTTCATTTCATTGCTCAAATTCACAAAACTCAAATTGATAACAGTTCTAAAAGTCAAACTTTGTTTCTTTTGTTACAATTGTGTGGTTCTCCATGTTTGACCAAACTGTTTGTCTAACATTATCATATGTACTGTTTTTTCATTAATCAAACTTGTCCAGTTGTGATGTTGTGGCATTAGCAATTTTCAATGAACAGGCAAAATTGTTTTCTACTTTTCCATTTGGTATGATGTATATGGTCAATAAAGTTATTAAACCGACTTAAACAGGTGATCGAACTTCGATTCTAAAAATCATATTATATTCGTCACACATTGTCATCTGTATTTTTGTTAATCAAACTTTACAAAAGTAATTGTCTGGATTTTGATGTTGAGTTGTTTAATTTGTATCTGTTGTTTGCTATCCGTTTTTATAAATTTCATGGAGTTCCTAATCAGTTAGGACTTGGGTTTTAGTCATCTCATGTGGTTTTCTTATCTTTTTACATAAAAGATAAATAAAAACTATAGATGTCTCACTGACAACAAAAGTCCATGGTGCTTGTTTGAAGCATGTGTGATGTTCTCAAAGCTTGTTTATTTTTTCAAACTCATTTATGTTGCAATAATGATTTGTTATGTTTTCATTTTTCTATTTATAAACACTAAAAATTGTTTGTAACCAATCGTATATTTGATACATATAGTTTTGAAAGTAAGAGATCTTAATATAGTTGTATAAGTTAAATTAAAAACTGACTTACAAGTAATCTAAATAAAAAGCAGTGGCTTGCATTTCACAGAGTAAATTTAAAAATCTCAATACTTTTGTAATTTGCTTTTAGAGTAATGCTTTGACATTTAGCTGTAATATTATCCCTGAAAACTCATTAGCTGTAATATTATCTTGCAAACCTGGTTCAACCGTGTGCGTCACCAGCTAATTTATGATTTTGATATCATATCCTGCAAACCATATTGAATATGGATCACTTAGAGGCTGCTATGTTTTTTGACCCGTATTCGTATATGACTATCTAAGTTTTCGTTATATGTTTTTTTTTCTTTTTTTTTAAACTAACATGTCCCACAACACAAACTGATAGCAGATAATGCGAGTTTCATCTCAACTAAACACTAACTGGTTGTAAATAGATGTGTATAAGTACAAGTTTTTAATAACAAACAAAAGGTTTAACTCACCAAAAAACATGATTGACATAAAATTACTTTGTTTTAAGTGGATGGCACATATCATAGATTTCAAGAACCAAACAACACTTGGTTCCAGGTAACTCCTATGAACTTAACAATATTAAGAACTAAAAGTATTATCATAAGATCGATACCCACGTTTGTAGAACAGCATACCATATGAACCATTGTCCAAGATCCTTCATGCAAGTGAATTTTACTTTTCAACAACAGGACATGGTGTTCTCACTTTCTCCTTAACTGCAACTTGTGGTTCTGTAACAAGAATCATGATTCTTCAGTTGTTACAAATATGAAAACTTAAATTTGAACACCCAAAATCAAATGCATTCTGAAATATAAGTACACTTTGACTTTCTAGGTCAAACCCATTGACACATGTTATGCTAAATGCTCAATACTTAAAATTGTCTACCACTGGTGTCTTCAGTATGTATCTACACGGTTATCATAACCTTTATAAAACAATTTGAAGAAGTAGGATCTATCTTGAAATTGAACAATCTTGTGGACCTCAGAAGTCAAACTGACATGATAGTTCATGTTCTTATTATCTTGTTACCAAGTGAGTACAAGTATGCAAATTACAAAACTGAACTCACTATATTTATAATTGGAAATATGTTCATCTAATGGCAACCAAGTTTCTTTACCGTTCCACTAAAGTCACACAATCTTTTTTCTAACTACAAAAATCAATCAAGTTTAAATATTGTTCTATACTTCTATTGTTTATAGTATGGAACAGATATAAAACTTGGTTACTGTTAAGTGATTATTCTCTTCAAGTTTAACCCTCAAGTATGAAGCAATTGTGAAAAAATAAGTCACCAAATAATAACCAGCTTTCATAGTGTTTCATTTAGGTTATTCGGTTGAAACAATTATGAAAATTTCACAGCAATGGAACAAAAGTGAAACTTGAGTGATTGTATTAGTTAGAAAAAAAAAATTACTGACTTTCATGGAACAATATGAAAACTTAGTTACTATTTGATGATTTTATCCCATTATAGTTTGATATCTTCTCATGCAAAAAGCAGGTCTACTCTTGATCTTATGATATGGTTAACATAGAAAAGTTAACTCACAGTAGTGTGCTTCAATCATACTTTAAAAAGTTGAGCAAAACTTAAAATAGTTACATCATACCAGAGATGAGAGCCTTTGGTCTGGTCTTGAACAAAATTCGTTGACGAATGATACCTATAACTTCCAACTCCACCCTTGATGAATTAATCTGATCATCATTCTGGTCTATTTCCATATCAGATTTTATTATCTTCTTCTTCAATACAAGTAATGGTTTCTTCAGGGGGATCTTTGACCCACTCAATTCATGATAACCAACCGTAAAAGTATATGTTTCCTGAACCAATTAAAGCAGCAAGTTTAGATGTCACACTATAAACAAAAAAGATCAAAACTCAGTGACCTGGTATAACATCCTAATAAAATCAAATGATAAGGCTGGGTGTGATGTGGCGCGAGTGGTGCTGCCATGTCATCGTGAGGGACGTGAAACACCATGCCGCCCTATCACGAGTAGGACGTGAAACATGGGTGGTGGCTTGTGACTAGAGCAACTGCATGACGCAAGGGTTTTTTTTTACTTTTTATTTTTACTTAAAATTAACCAACCACAACACTACACATCACTATCTCTTTCTTAATTTCTAATATAAACAAAAGAAAACTTCATTGTATAAGTTCTCATGTATTTTGTATAAGTGTTATGCACAAGGTACAACTCATCAAAGCACCAAATCACCAAATGAGTTATACCGTGTGCTTTTCCATTTGAAAGCAACATGCATAGCCTAATGCCACGTGACAGCATCGGGGGACGCCACATGGCAAGCACTAAATTTTCTTTTTTTCCTTTTTTTGGGAAAGGTTCTTTATTATTATTATTTTTTATTTTTTACTTTTTTATCTAAACGAAACTAATTTAATACATAATTTGGTTGCATAATTGGTTCGTTTGAGTTTAGCAAAGGAATTTATGTTATGTTGATGATGTAATAGGTACAAATACATTTTCTTAGGTACAATCATGTAACATAGTTTTTTTAAGCGTTTTGGTCGTTATATTTTTTTTTTCATTTTCTTTATGTGGCATTACAGCAATGCTAACGGTTTTGTATGCGTGTTCTCCACATACCAACCTACAGGTTGCTAAATCTAGTTAAAATCAAATTCACACAAACACCACTACACTCAGTGATGTCAATTTTTAACTCACACTCACTAACCATTAACCACCACACGTATCTTAAATCTTAATAATCAGATGATAAGTTGATGCTTAATTTCATGTAAAAGAATATCATAGTTCCAGAAACAAAGTTCGATGTTTGGTGCAGGGGAATCATCTACGCTATTTGTAATTTGTATACGGATCGAATGTAAAATTAACAAGCTGTAAATGATTAATCACCAGGTAGTTATACAATCGGATGAAGTAGAGACACGGAAACGTTGATATACCTGAGAAGAAGGGCGGCAGAGAAGACCGATTTGGAGATTTTGAATGCGATCCTTGAAATCCGGCTGAACCTCAACAACACCCTGCAATTCGATGATTGCCCATTCCGGGCAACTCGATTCGCCGCAGCTGCACTTCAATTTGATTTCCATGTCGCTCTAGCCTCGTTGAATTAGAAATGAGGACTTCAGGTTTTCTAGGGCTTGTTTGGGGTGTATTGAATTTAGGATTAAATTTGGCGGGAAAAATGAGGGGGGGGGGGGGGTCGGTTGGTTGGATTTTTTTTCTTTTGGGATTATAGAGAGTTAATTACATTTTGTGGTGTTCGTGTAGTTTGGGGCTTTTTGCCACCTAAGTATAAATCCTAAATTTTTAATAAATATATCATGTGATTTTACATTTGTTGCCAGTTGAGTCCCTGCCCCTAACGACAGTTAGTCTGGCCGTCACTTACTCCCCCATGTGCGCTGCACATGAGGGTAAAATGGTCAATAAATGACATGTGCCTCATCTATATAACCAAACGTCATTTTCGATCCCCACATTTACACTTTTTCATCGATTAAGTCACTGAGAATGTAGTTGAAGAAAACTCTTCGCACGATCATCCTCCCATGCAGTTAAGACCAAAATTGAAGATCGATTGAACACTTGAAGATGGTTCTTAGGCTGTGGCAAATTCGTGAGTCGGAAGTCGAGCCATTTGACCCGTGGGAAGTTTACAGTAAGCATACCCTCAAAATTGAACTACATTTATGATGATTATTCTTCTATTTTTGTTTTAGGTTGGTTAAAATCGATTATTTAAGGCAAAATTTGTTCTGCAATCTCAAGTAATGAGCCTGCCATGTTTACTATGAAAATATTCCATGGTGGCCAGTTTGTCGAGGACCCAGGAAGGAGGTATGTAAATGGTCGAGTTGATTATGTTGACATGGTTGATATTGATGAGTTCTCTGTCCATGAACTTCATGTAGCATCCGTATGTTTCAAAAATCCGGAAACTCGACCCACATCAAGATCCAAGATTTAAACCCAATTCTAAACACCTTAAATGGTATATTACTCTCTTTCATGTGATAGTACTCTGAAAATGGTTAACGTGAGCGAAAACCGCGTGCAAAACCGAGTTATAACGAAGCGGGAATCGCGAAAACAAGTTTGGTGTTAGTTGTTGATTGCAAAGACGCGTTTTCCCTTCAAAACTCATCCCACATCGCCCATAATACAATATTTTCCTTCATTTCGCACCTATAAATACCCTTGTTGGGTCCCTAATAGCTTGCAACTCCTAGTTTGAGTATAACAAGTTGAAAAACCAAATTTTGGTGGTTCCACAAACACAATACCCCTTTCGGTGTCGTGTGTAGTAGTTTTTTTTATGTTCTCGACGAGGAGGTGCTGCCCTTCGAGATTGTCTCGATTGAAAAGCTTCTTTGAGGTAATTCTTCTTTTTTTTATTTCTTTCTTACGTTCTTTTCTTCTTTTCGTTATTCGTTAATCTATCGCTTTAAGTAGTTTAATTAATTTAATATAGGTTCTTAGTTAGGTGCTTTAGGCTCGTTTAGGTAGCCTTGCTAAGGCTCGTTTTTAGAATGCCTAGCATTGTTAAGGCTTGTCCCTTGGACAACCTAGCTTTGCAAAGGCACGTCATTAGGACGTGCTGCCTTGCTTAGGCCGCCTTTAGGCTTAGTGTAGTCTTGTAGAGGCTCGTTAGGCCCAACGAGTCCAGCCTATCATGTTCAATTTCATCTATATTCGTCAAACCCAAAAGTTAACGTTTTTATGCATGAAAAATTGGGGATTTAGGTTTGTTTTTCACAAATCATCAATCAGACCAATTCTTAATTCAGGTTTTGAACATAAATACCATTTTAGGATTTCAAAGGCCTTAGAACCATACCTATTCTTTTATCAAACATAATTAGTGATAGTACTCGAGATGTGAATGACATGTAGTAACTGGAAGGGTGTCATAACCTATTAGGCCAAAGCATGTCTAGTAACGTTTAAGGTGTTGTTACTCTTAAAAGATAAAATTTTCAAACTTCAATTAATAACATTAAAACTGATTCCTCAAATGCATAAGAGCTTAGAATCCATATTCCAATATTCATGTCGCCCCTTCTATTATTTTAGGATAAATCTTCGGGACTAATCCTTTCACTTCCACTTTTCGCTTCGTGGACTTAACTTCTAATCCAAGTGAGTAATCCTTGCCCCTTTTCTCATTTTCTCATTTTAGGGGTTGCAACATGTATCCTATTTCAAAGTGTTGTCTTTCAAGTTTATCATTTACCATGCGTATGTGATCTATGTGTGAATTATGTGTTATGTGACTTCTAGCATGATTTGTCAATATGTGATTTTCAAAGGCTTTCATGTTTATCAAAGGTTTTCATGTTTATCATTGGATGTCAAGTATGTCATGGTTGTCATGTCTGTCATGTCTTTCATTTGGCATAAACATTAACGTAAGGCCTGGGGTAACAAAGGTAGATCTATTGGTTGACAACCCACTCAACCTGACCGGTTTGGCGTTGGGTGTTTGGAGCCTATTTCATTATTTCATTTAGACTAACCTGCGGGTTAGGGAATCTAGCATATGTCATTGAGGTTTGTTTATGCCTAGTCTTTCATGTTGTCATTTATACTAACAATATTGGTAAAGTTTAGTCTTTCATATTGTCAATATCTTCTAACATGTTATATTTCACTTATTCTATCATATGACACGTAACGCATGCTATCAAACTTGTGGTTACTCACCAACTATTTATAGTTGACCTCCCTTTATTTTATACATGTTGCAGGCTAAGGTGTCGATTTTTCAAGATACTATCACAAAGGGCTTTTGGACCTAGTTTAATAAATATATTGTATTTGTTATCAATATGTGGTGCATCGTTGTATTTTTTTAATGTTATCAATGAAATTCATTATTTAACTATTGTCACTAAATTAGTTATCATGAGCTTATGGGCAATCTAATCATGCCTCGACGTTTCCGCCGTCGGTTGGGGTGTGACACTTCATGTTATGATTCAGCTGTTAGGTCACCCAAGGCATGATGTCATTTACTACTATTATAAGATACCTAGACAGGACCTGAATTTAGGTTTGAGACCTCTTGGAAATGATAGGGATGTGCTAGATCTTTCCAAGTATGTAGAAAATTTTAAGGTAATTTCAGTTTATTCTGAACATGGAGGCACTCTTTTAGATAGAACATACTTTATGCCCAATGAACCAATCTTAAGTGTTGTGATTAAGGAAATAATTGAAGATTCAGGACCTGACGAGGACATTGATGTAGAGGATAATGTGCATGAGGGTAATGGAGAGGCAGATAATAATCTGAATGTTGATAATGTAGAGGTACATGATAATGTGAATATAGAGGCTGCTGAGGTACATGAGGGGAATTTAGAGGTTGGTGATGTACATGATGTAGGGATATGATCATGTAATAGTAAGCGTATGTCCGGATATTATTTAAGCCTACGGGGTCACACGTCTCGACACCAAATGTATTAATATTAATTAATGGTTAATTAATATTTATCACGAATATTTAACGAGGTTTCGTTAAAAACTGACAGTTAATTGTTAACAGGGGTGTTAGTTGTAATTAGAGAGAGTTGGATTTGGATTACAATTGAGAGAAGGATATGGATAAAGCCTCTAGGCCGATTTCGACTAGGGCTCTATGCCTATCCCTATCTTGTTCTCCAAGTATCTAAACACTATAAATAAACCCTCTGGGTTTAAGGTTTAGTGGCTGCTTTTATAAGATAAAAGAAAACCCTAATTCTCTCTCTACTCTCTCGAATTCGGCAACAAGAAAACCCAAGGGGGGTTTCGGTTCTTGTGTGGTTCGACCAAGCCTACATCAAGAGGAGTTCGTGATTGGTTGCTAGCACATAGCATTGGTGTGTCGTGTGTGCGATCGTAGAGGGATTTGTGTTAAATCCTCCAAGAGATCAAGTCTTGCCGAGCTAAAAAGGTACACGTTCTAAAACCGGTTAGTTAGATTAATTCATAGGTTTCTTCCGCTGCGTACTCGTGTTTTGATAATTGTTATATAACCCAACAGTGGTATCACGAGCCACCTATGATTTTAATTAATTACCGGGAATAAAACTTGGAAGGGGGGTAACCAAAACAAGATTCTAGCTTTTCGATTCATTTAAAAATCGTGTTTTACAATTGGAAAAGGTTTCGCAATTGGTAAAAACAAAAAAAAATCGATGGAATAGGACTTTTCGACCAGATCGAAAAGTCCCTGATCGAAAAACGCTTCTCGACCCGATCGGAAACCCTTGTTTTCCGATCGGAAACCGCTTCTCGACCCGATCGGAAACCCTCGCTTTCCGATCGGAAACCCAACTCCCGATCGGAAACCCTTGTTTTCCGATCGGAAATCCATGGTGGATCGGAAACCCGTGTTCCGATCGTAAACCCCTTTCCGATCGGAAACCTATTGTAGATCGTAAACCCTTCCCGATCGGAAACCCTTATCGAAAAGTGATGTTCTCGATCGGAAACCCTGTTTTCCGATCGAAAACTATAGATTGGATCGAAAACCTCTAGCCGAATCGGAAACCCTTATTTTAGGTCTAAAATTTGATTTTTGTGATCTAAAATTAAGAACCCAAGTTTTTGTTATTTGATAATCAACATGTTGTACCTTTATTTTAAATGTTAAAAGGAAGTAAAAACCATGATGTTTCATGCAAATTGTTCATGGTTATTACTTATATCAAAGAGGATTAAAATTAAAATTATGTTAGATAATTAGAAACCCTAAGATTATGTGATTATTTGATAATTGTGACATAGTAAAAGGTTTTAAATGCAAATTTGTTTTATGAAAATTGAAATTTGCTAAATGAACTATAGAAATATGATTTTGTTTATAAAATAAAATTATATGTCCTAAAAGTCAAAAGAAACACCGGCTCACCCATTTGAACACACTCTAAGAGAGGTATAAGTCGGATCGCTCTGCTTCCCTAAAGTGGGTAGGTTTTTAATTGCAAAAGTTGCAAACCTCACCCCTACGCTTCTTTGTGTGTTGCAAATGGAGCTACCGAGCTCTTTTGATTTGGAAGACAAACTAATAATTTTATAAACATATTATGTGGTGAAGGTATGCATGAACCTTCACACATAACTTTTTTTTATAACACATCAAAATTGCTTTGACCCATTGAAACTTAAGTCTTTGCCATCCACCTTGTAAAGGACACTTGTGAATGTCATCTTACTCATTGGTACACAATGGTAAAATGGCATTTGCATGACAAATTCCCACTCATTGGTACACAATGGTGGACAATTTGTGCGTTCTTGGCTGGACGACTTAAAACGAGCTAGGCGGTGAGACCCTTGGCCCGTGGCAAAAGATGGGATGAAACATGACTACAAATCACTTGGTGCAAGTTGTAGGTCCCATAAAATCTAGGAATTGTATTTGGAATACAATTAGTGATCGTCACTTACCCTTTTAAGTGCATCATTTCTAGCAGATCAACTGATGAAATGATGGCAGGTCAAATTGGATCCTAGCCTTAATAAAGCTTAATTGTTTAAAGGTGTTTAAACATTGGGTAATTAAATTTATTAAGGAAAAGATTATCGAAAATACTGATTTTTGAACTTAATATGTTTTGTTGATGGCAACAAACCCTCCTTAGAACAATGTTGGTCATGCTTTTCGTCAAATGTTTGAAAGAGAAAAGCTGAACGAATCTAACTTCAATGACTGGTACCGTCAACTGAGGATTGTCCTTAGAGTTGAACGGAGAACCGATGTCCTTGAAAATCGTTGGCCGACCGAGCCAGCTGCTGATGCCTCTGAACAAGAGAAAGTGTTATACAATGCAGAGTACAACAGATATGATGAGGTTGCTTGCATGATGATCTCGAGTATGACTCCCGATCTTCAGAAGCAATACGAATTTCATACACCTTCTGATATGATCAAAGAACTAAAGAAGATGTATGAAAAACAAGCTGGTGTTGAATTGTTCGACCTAGTTGTGGAACTCCACAACTTGAAGCTTGAAACTGGTAAATCGGTCAGTAGTCATGTGCTCAAGATGAAGAGCTACTTTGATAAACTGGAATCGCTCAATTATGGGTATAATCAGGTTGTTGCTGTTGGCATGATCCTCAAATCTCTTACGAAGGATTTTGAGGGTTTTGTGCGCAACTACAACATGCATAGTATGACTAAGACTATACCTGAGCTTCATGCTATGCTTGTCGAGTATGAACAAACGATTCCTAAAAGGGCCACTGAAACACCCCAAGTTCTTATGATCAAGGGGGGTAAGATCCAAAAGGCTAAACGACCGCAAAAGGGGAAGGGCAAGATTGATGGCAAGGGTAAAGGCAAGGCTGTTGCCCATATCCCTAAAGCCAAGCAAACCCCTCCGGCCCCTAAAGAGCATCCGGCTAAGGACCAGATTTGTCACCATTGTGGTGAAGTTGGACACTGGAAGAGGAACTGTCCTACCTACCTAGCTGAGTTGATGAAGAAGAGAAAGAATACTAGTGGGACTAGTACTTCAGGTATCTTCACAATTGAATTATTTTCCTTTTCTAAGAGTGATTCATGGGTGTATGACACCGGCTGTGGAACTCACATCTGTAATTCGTTACAGGGTCTTAGAAAGAGGAGGAAACTGAAGCCTGGGGCTTTGCAGCTGTTCGTTGAAAATGGTTTGCCAGCAGCTGTGGAAGCTATAGGAGAATTTCATTTAATTCTGCCTTCTGGGTTATTTATTGTATTAGACAATTGTCATTATGCACCTTCTATCACTAGAGGTGTTATTTCAGTTTCTTTGTTGAAAAACCAAGGATACATTAATGTTTTTAATGATATCGGTATTTCAGTTTCTAAAAATAATGTTCATTATTTTGATGCTATTCCTTGTGATGGCATTTATGAAATTGATATGCGTGGTTGTGTTTCAAATAATTCAATGTTCACTGTTAGCAAACGAGCCAAAACTAGTTTGGACTCTACCTATCTTTGGCACTGTCGTCTTGCCCATGTTGGCAAAAACCGCATTGAAAGACTTCAACGTGAAGGGATCTTACAATCAAATGATGAATCATTTGATCAATGCGTTTCCTGTATCTCAGGAAAGATGACTAGAAAACCCTTTCCGAACAAGCCGCAAAGGGCAAAAGAGCTACTTGGACTCATCCATACCGATGTATGTGGCCCTAGACATGTGTCAAGAAAAGGTGCTAGCTACTTCGTGACTTTCACGGATGATTTTAGCCGTTATGGTTATGTTTACTTGCTTAAACATAAACATGAGGTATTTGAAACATTCAAAGAGTTTAAGAACGAAGTTGAAAATCAACTCGGTAAGACCATCAAGATCCTTCGAGCGGATCGTGGTGGAGAATACCTAAGCCAAGAGTTTAAGGATTATCTTAAAGCGTGTGGAATTGTCCAACAGCTTACTCCTCCTTATACACCTCAGCATAATGGAGTATCTGAAAGGAGGAATCGTACCTTACTAGAGATGGTGAGGTCGATGATGAACCTTACAACTCTCCCACTATCATTTTGGGATTTTGCTCTTGAAACCGCTGTACGCGTTCTAAATATGGTTCCAACCAAGAAGGTTGAAAAGACACCATATCAATTATGGCATGGAGAAGTCCCTGTGTTGTCTTACTTACGAGTCTGGGGATGTGAGGCACTTGTGAAGCGTGATACGCCTGACAAACTACAACCCAGTACTACTAAGTGCATCTTCGTGGGATACCCAAAGGAAACAATGGGTTACTACTTCTATAATTCTTCAGAAAACACTGTTCGTGTTGCTCGATATGCTGAATTCTTTGAAAAGAATTTTATAGCTCAAGAGAACAGTGGGAGAATTGTAGGACTACTAGAAGATGTGTCACCTTCTGAAATAACTAGCAATCATCAACTTGGGGGGGAAAATGTTCAAAGTGATGAACCTCAAGTCGATGATGTTGCGATTCCACTTCGTAGATCCGAAAGGGTTGTACGTAATCCGGATAGATGGATTGGTCTAGTCGAATCCGAGGATAACGTATCAGGAGATCTCGATGAGCCTCCGGACTTCAAAGCTGCATTATCAGATCCGGAATCTGACAAATGGCTTGAAGCTGCGAACGTGGAAATGAAATCCATGCAAGATAACCACGTTTGGACCCTGGTTGATCTTCCTCCTAACGCAAGAACCGTTGGGAGTAAATGGCTCTTCAAGAAGAAGACCGACATGGATGGAAATGTACACACCTATAAAGCTCGTCTCGTGGCGAAAGGTTATACTCAACGTTTTGGCGTTGACTATGAGGAGACCTTTTCACCAGTAGCAGACATTAGAGCTATTAGGATCTTCTTAGCCATAGCAGCGTACTATGACTTTGAAATATGGCAAATGGATGTTAAGACTGTCTTCTTAAATGGTTACTTGGATGAAGAAGGCTATATGGATCAACCTGAAGGGTTCATTGATCCAAAACATCTCAACCAAGTATGCAAGCTTCAAAGGTCCATTTATGGACTAAAGCAAGCATCGAGGAGTTGGAATAAACGGTTTGATGAAGAAATCAAAAAGTTTGGTTTCGTTCAGAATCCCGATGAGCCATGTGTATATCGCAAAGCTAGTGGGAGTAATGTTACTTTCCTTGTCTTATATGTAGATGACATATTGATTATAGGAAAACACATTCCAATGTTGCAAGATGTAAAATCCCATCTTGGAAAGTGTTTTGCCATGAAAGATTTGGGAGAAGCAACATTCATTCTTGGAATCAAGATCTATAGAGATAGAACTAAGCGGTTGATTGGACTAAGTCAAAGTGCTTATATTGATAAGATCTTGAAACGATTCAAGATGGAGAATTCCAAGCGTGGTATAGTACCTATGCAGGAAGGACTTGGTCTGTCGGTCAAACAAGGTGCTTCTACACCTGATGAGGTGAAGCGTATGCAGAGAGTCCCTTATGCTTCGGCTGTAGGCTCTATAATGTATGCGGTGAGATGCACTAGACCCGATATAGCGTTTGCGCAAAATATCGTTAGTCGTTTTCAACAGAATCCAGGTGAAAGTCACTGGACTGCTGTTAAGACCATTCTCAAGTACCTACGGGCTACTAGAGATTTGTTTTTGGTATATGGGGGAAATCCAGATCAAGAGCTCAAAGTGACTGGATACTGTGATGCTGGATTTCAGACTGATAGAGATGACACGAAGTCTCAGTCTGGGTACGTCTTCGTTATGAATGGAGGCGCTGTGGATTGGAAAAGCAAGAAACAAACCACAGTTGCTATGTCTGCAACAGAGTCTGAGTACATTGCTGCTTCGGAAGCTGCAATGGAGGTTGTCTGGATAAGGAAGTTTATTAGTGGGCTTGACGTTGTCCCCACAAGTAACTTGCCTATTGACATGTACTGCGATAACTCGGGTGCATTAGTCATCGCCAAAGAACCTGGAGTTCAGAAGGGCGCCAGACACTATGCCAGGAGATATCACTATGTTCGTGAGCAGATCGAACTAGGTGAAATCAAATTACTCAAAGTTCACACAGATATTAACTTAGCTGATCCTTTCACGAAAGCTTTGTCGAGGCCGAAGCTTGAAAGGCATGCCGAGGGCATGGGACTTAAATTAGCTAGTTAAATCATGTATGTCTGATGTTCGGTATTTGGATAAGGGATGTTAAACAATTTCTATTAATATAATGAAATAAAGTACTTGATATGTTTGATTTCATTTAATAGTAAATTGTGTCCTATATTTGCATGTTTAATCCTTGAGTACTTGTCAAGTATTCTAAATTGTCCATTGTCGATTAACTATATGGGAATATAGTTAAACTAAGACAAAATCTGAGTGATTGGTTAGGATGGTCCCACCAAACTCACATGGTATTCATTGGATGCATACTGGACTGACCCACTAGCGAATTGTCACTTTATGGATCGGCGTCATTAAGTGAAATTCGTAAATGGTTGCTTTACTTATCCTTAGACTTGAGATACAAGCAGGTCATGCATGTATGGATTGCACCTACTTGATATAGGTCTAACTATCCTGAATAAGGTAGTACAAAAGGGCTATTTTCAGTAAGTGTAGTGAAGTATGTGACTTGACACGTGTAGTCAAGAGGATTTGTTCCTTCAGCTTTGTGCTGAAGCAGATACCACTGGGCCCCTCATTGGACTAATTAAGATGTTTGCATGGCCATGCCCAAATAAAATCTAGAGATGTCTCGATTTGCAATTTGGTAATCTTAAGTTAGTTGTGAGAATGAGAAACAAAATCGTTAAAGTATGGAATGACTTTGATCCATATTTAACACGGTTTCGGTAACAAAGGGATAGTAAATGACTGTACCATTTAAATACACTTTGAGAAACTGTACTTAAATATTTCTGGGAGCATTGGCGTGTTGCTAGACGCTAACCAATGTTATTACCTTTACTATTGCAAGCTCAAGTGGGAGCTGTAGGGATATGATCATGTAATAGTAAGCGTATGTCCGGATATTATTTAAGCCTACGGGGTCACACGTCTCGACACCAAATGTATTAATATTAATTAATGGTTAATTAATATTTATCACGAACATTTAACGAGGTTTCGTTAAAAACTGACAGTTAATTGTTAACAGGGGTGTTAGTTGTAATTAGAGAGAGTTGGATTTGGATTACAATTGAGAGAAGGATATGGATAAAGCCTCTAGGCCGATTTCGACTAGGGCTCTATGCCTATCCCTATCTTGTTCTCCAAGTATCTAAACACTATAAATAAACCCTCTGGGTTTAAGGTTTAGTGGCTGCTTTTATAAGATAAAAGAAAACCCTAATTCTCTCTCTCTCTACTCTCTCGAATTCGGCAACAAGAAAACCCAAGGGGGTTTCGGTTCTTGTGTGGTTCGACCAAGCCTACATCAAGAGGAGTTCGTGATCGGTTGCTAGCACATAGCATTGGTTTGTCGTGTGTGCGATCGTAGAGGGATTTGTGTTAAATCCTCCAAGAGATCAAGTCTTGCCGAGCTAAAAAGGTACACGTTCTAAAACCGGTTAGTTAGATTAATTCATAGGTTTCTTCCGCTGCGTACTCGTGTTATGATAATTGTTATATAACCCAACACATGAGGGGAATGTAGAGACTGGTGATGTACATGAGGGGAATGTAGAGGTTGGTGATGTACATGAAGGGAATGTAGAGGCTGCTGATGTACATGAGGGGAATGTAGAGGCTGCTGATGTACATGAGGGGAATGTAGAGGCTGGTGATGTACATGAGGGGAATGTAGAGGCTGGTGATGTACATGAGGGGAATGTAGAGGCTGCTGATGTACATGAGGGTAATGTAGAGGCTGCTGATGTACATGAGGGTAATGTGAATGATGATAGTTTAATGGTTGCTGATGTACATAGGGGGGTAATGTAGAAGAAATTCTAATGTGAATGCAAATCAAGAGGAGATAGATGATCCATTTGAGGGGCTTGATGAGATTTTGGGTAATACTCATGATGGTACTGGTAATGTGGTCAGTAATGAAGAAGCAGGTGATCATAATTTGGTTAGTATTGAACAAGGAGATGCTGGGAGTGTGCTAAGTAATGAAAATTTTCAAAACATGATGGGGACTGATGAAGTTTTCATTGCATAGTTTATTACTGATTATCATCAAGATAATGATAATGAACCTGATGGTACTCCTCAATTTGATAATGAGTAACATGGTACTCCTCAACCTGATAATGAACATGGTGATCAAGATGATCAAGATCAAGATGATGAACAGGTGAGGCAAGATGATAAATATGAACATGATGATCAACATGAACAAGAGGTAGAAGACCCAGATTTTATAGTTGATGAAGAAAATCTGATTAAGGATGTCCAAGTGGACATGAAAGAATTTAGAGCTTGTGTTGAGGATAATGGAGAGGACATGGCTGATGAAGATGATGAAACTGCAGAACATGAGTTGGATCTTGATGCATTTGACAGTGCATCTGAAGATGAAGATGGTTGTCCTTTGTCAAATGCTATTAAAAAGTTAAACAAAGGCAAGAAAAGAATGCAAAAATACAAGGCTGATGCAACTGGTACCTTCTATGTTGGCCAAACTATTAAAGAGAAAAAGGAGATCACTGAGGCTGTTGTAAGGTTGGCTGTTGAAACATAAAGGCAGTTAGTGTTTAGGAATATTGACAAAGTGAGAATCCGGGTAGTATTCTATGGGGCTAATCCAGAAACTATTAAGTGCAATGAAGGGCAAAATAGAGATTTTACCCAAGTGGGGGAGTCCTCTATAAGCAGTGGGTCCAGACAAGCAAAAATGCCAAAAAAGGTAGATGTGATGCATTAAAGCAAGTTAAAGTAAGATTCCCAAAGCCTACCTGCCCTTGGGTACTACATATCTCAAGAAAAAATGAAGATGACATTTGGTGTGTGAAAACACTTCAACCAGAGCACAAATGCTTCCAAACAAGAACACCAAGGCTCTACACAAGATCAGCTATTGCCAAGGAGATTGATCAACTGGTTGAGGCAAACCCCACAATTCCACTGAAGTCTCTTAAATAAATCCTAGAGAAGAAGAATAAGGTACATCTTACAACACAAATGGTATTTAGGGCAAAAGCTATGGCTGTTGAGAAGATTCAGGGGGACTTTACAGCCCAATATGGTTTGTTGAGAGAGTATTGTGATGAGTTGATCAGATCTAATCCTGGTACAACAGTTAAAATTGATGTGGAAACTGAGTGTAATCCTTCCAGTCCTACCAGACAGTTTAAGAGAATATACATTTGTCTTGCTGCATTAAAAGTTGGGTTTAAAGCTTGTGGGAGAGACATTTTAGGATTGGATGGTGCTTTTATAAAGGGTCCTTATCCTGGTCAAGTGTTAACTGCAGTTGGAGTTGATTCCAACAATGGGATATACCATGTTGCTTATGCTATTGTAGAAACACTAGCATCCTGGACATGGTTCTTAGAGTGTCTTGGTGATGACCTGGACCTCAGTGTTGATTCCAATTTCACATTCATCAGTGATAGACAGAAGGTATTATTTAGACTGTATTATTTAACTTGTTATTATTATTTAGACATTAATTATTTCATTATGTTTTTGTAGGGTATAATACCAGCTTTGAAAAAAGTCTTCCCACAAGCTGAGCATAGGTAGTGCTTAAGACATATTCATGAGAATATGAAGTCTAAATGGAGGGGCAACCTGTTCAAGGACTTACTCTGGAAGACTGCTAGTCAAACCACAATACCACAGTTTGACAAATGCATGGCAGTGATCAGAGCACAAGATGAAGATTTGTATCAATGGTTGAAGGAGATTCCACCAAAACATTAGAGTAGAGCCCATTTTAGTGGTAATTTTTTTTAATTTTAATGGTCTGATATAGCATTGGTACTTTAATCTCATATGCTACATTATTACTTTAATATGTTTTGTGCAGGAAGGGCAAACTGTGATTTGTTACTCAATAATCTTTGTGAGGTTTTCAACAAGCAGCTGGTAGGTGGGAGAGACAAGCCAATATTGACTTGTTTGGAGTTCATAAGGGAGTATCTTATGAGAAGGATTGCTAATGTGCACAAGCTGATTGCCAAAGCTGAAGGCCCTTTAACACCTGTTGCAGCAAAGCACTTCTCATTCAGCAAGAATAAGGCAAATGAATATAGTGTGATTGTGGCTTGCCCCAGGAATTATCAAGTCAATGGACCTTGGATGGATCAGGTGGCTGTGGATTTAAACAGAAGAACATGCTCCTGCAGGAAATGGGAGCTTACTGGAATGCCCTGCAGTCATGTCATAGCTTGCATTTGGGATTTGGGGAGATTTAATGAAGTGGATGCAGTACCAGAAGCTTGGGTGTCCAAGGTGTATTGGTTGGAGACCTGGAAGAATGCTTACTCACACACTGTTGAGACCATGAATGGGAGAAACATGTGGGTACCATCAAGCTGCTCAACCACCATAACACCCCCCCAAACATCATGTTTAGGTGGGCGGACCAAGAAAGAAGAGGAAGAGGTCAGCAAATGAGCTACCTGAAGACACCAACAAAGGTGGAAAACTGACCAGGAAAGGTGCCACCACAACTTGTTCAAAGTGTCACCAGAATGGCCATAACTCAAGATCATGCAAAGGCCAAGTTGCTCAAGTGGCAGGTACATCACAGGCTCCAGTTGCAGGATCAGGACAAGGTGTTTGATGTAGTAGTTATGGTTTTCAAGTTACTTTCATTATGGTTGTTTGGTTTATTTTGAAAACAATGGTTCCATGTCTATTTTGAATGTTATGGTTGATATGGAATAACTATATTATGGTAACTATATTATGTTTGGTTCCATATCTATTTTTGTATATTATGGTTGATAAGATATGGTTTGATATAGTTGGTTGTTTGAATATGGTCACAGCAGATTGGTAGTTTGAATATGGTCACAGCAGGTTGGTTGTTTAAATATGGTCACAGCAGGTTGATTGTTTGAATATGGTCACAGCAGGTCCTTTGCACCATTTTGGTTACTCTTTTTTAGTTCCTTTGTACCATTTTGATTACTCTTTTTGAGATCCTTTGTACCATTTGACACCCTCAATCTATTACTCTTTTTGTATGTAATATCACAGCAGGTCAACAACATTTTATCATCATTTTAAGATCCTTTTTACCATATGAAATTCATGTTATGATTGAACATAATTGAACAATAAATATTCATCTATTTTATTGATGCCCAATTATCAAGTCTATAAACTTGATATTACATACATAATGTATTGACCTTTACAATATAGTGCCCAAAAGTAGGTCAATACAACATACATAATTAACTATTTTCCAAATCAACCACAAATTCATAATTCTGGATCTTCAACACTTTGTTTGGTGAAAAAGTAAAACAAAAAAAAAACACCCAGCTCATAAAAACCAGAAACTTCAATTTCTTCACTTCCATCTCTAGTTCTTTGACTATCTCCACAGCCCGTGCACACAAAGGGGGGTCAACCCAGCTAACAAATCCACAATTTGAGCCCTGATTTTGATTAAAAACAAAGAATTAAGAACAACATCAACCACAACAATGAAATTAGATTCTACAACCTAATTTCTTACCGGTCTACCACAACAATGAAATCGTCGGCCAGGATTCACTTATGTCCATGAAGTGCGTATCACTGTTGGAGACCCACACGAGCATATCACCATTTTTCTTCTTCAATTTTGCGGGTTTAGAATTTTGCAGGTTCTTCAATTTTAGGGTTGGGGGGTGAACGGTTAAATAGCGTGGAGGAGGAAAGAGACAATCTTTTTTAACGGATACATTTTAAAGTCCTGGATTAATGAGGCTTTGGAATTTACCATTTTACCCTCATGTGCAGCGCACATGGGGGAGTAAGTGACGGCCAGACTAACTGTCGTTAGGGGCAGGGACTCAACTGGCAACGAATGTGAAACCACATAATATATTTGTTAAAAATTTGGGATTTACAGGTGGCAAAAAGCCCCAAACCACAGGGACGTAAAATGTAATTAACTCGATTATAGATGAGACGAAGAGAAGCTGAATTACATTGTCACGGGAAAGAAACAGGGTGTATCTAATATGAGTTATGGACGACAATAAATGACATAAATGAATTGATGAGTAAATAAAATGAATCATTATTATTTTATTGTTTTAGTATGTTAGGAAAAGGAATCATTATGTTGTTTTGTTGGATAGTTGGTAAAAAATGAGGAAATAGAATATAATTCCACCAACATATCCTTTCAAAATGGTTATATTTATTTTATATTTTAATTGTTTTTAAATTTTTTATTTTTTTCATTTTTATTTTTTATTTCATTTTTACTTCTTTTTTTGGCTTTTTTTAATTTCTATAATTTCACATTAACACATTGGCAATATTGCTTTTGTCCTGAGCTAATTTAATTGGTAGCCGTAATTAATATCAAATAATTGTTGTAAATGTATGAATCCAAAAACCAATTCGTTAAGAATATTATCAAATAAAATAATTAACTTATTTGATGAAAATGAATGTTAGTTACGGAGAGGAAAACAAGAAAAACTGACGTGACTTTGTTGGAATAACTAAATTAGAATCGTATGACATATTTGGAATTCCTTCTACCTCATGGAGATGGTTTGATTTTTACTAAATATTTTGATAAACTCAATTTAATTTAATTTAATTTAATTTAAAACATAAAAATGATTAGACATCTAAAAAGTCTGTTCGGATGTTTAAGCGACCAAAGAGTATAAACTGAGTTATAACCCGGTTTCAAAATACGATATTCTTTTAATGGTTTTGCTATTCAAAATGGGTTGCGGCATAACTTGTTGTCCGTTTACCTGTCACTTTTGTAAAAAAAAAGGGAAAAAAGGAAAAAAAAGTTAGTAAACTTTAATAAAAATGTATAAAGAAAAATAGTGAAAATTTAAATAGAAGTAAAAAATTTACCTGTAATCAGGTCCTCAGAATTGTCTAGCCAACAACAATCCAACGTGTGCTCCTCCTCTGATGTCCAAGGTTGAACCGTTTTATTGCTTCTCGGTTGCTCCTTTTTCTTTTGTGATCGTTTGCGGGGTTGTGACGACCCCGATTGCATTTGGGGAACAACATCATGTTGGCTTGGTTGAACGGATTGTGACGGCCAATGTAACTGGAATGTTGTTGAAAACCAAACGCTTGTAGCGGTTGGGGCATGTTGGCTATGTAATGTAATGAAAAAGGTCATCGAGTTGTTGTCGGTTTGGTTGCTCGTTTTCACCAATCCGTCTAGTTGGTTGAAAACTCGAGGTTTAGGGAGCCCCAAATGGTAAACCATGAGGAAATCTATTGCTTTAGTTTAGAGAATTTTATAAAGTATATAGAGGAGAAGATGAGAGCCGTGTCTATAATAATGGTGAAATGGTGAATTTATAGTGGAGAAAAGGAAAAATAAATAAATGTTAAAAAAGATAGCCGTAGAACACTGCAACGGCTAGTTTTTTGTGGAAGAGAGTGAGATGAGGCGCGATAAGGATAATGTCTTGGCCAGACTTTTGACCCATAGCAATCCACTGGCGGTGTTCCAAACGCTATGGACCAACATGTACCAAAAGATCACTCGTTCTTTTATAAGTAAGAAACAATCACAATGATTTGCTGAAATATTAATATCATCACGAAAGAGTATCAACAACAGTTGATAGTCATAATTTTCTGAATAGTTTAACTTGCTACTAAGATCTATTTGTTGTTGATGGCCCATTACCACTACTAACCAAATTGTGATAATTAATTCATTAGCATTTTCTTCATCATAATTAACTATCAATTAACTTTAAGCAACTTTTCATTATACATGTAAATCTAAAACTATCTTTAATGGCTTTTCAACAAGGTAATTTAATTTTCTTGCACTAACCGAAATCTCGAAAACGCTCTCGAATTTAATGGCTTTTCAACAAGGTAATTAATTTTCTTTCACTAACCGAAATCTCGAAAACTCTACTTCAAAACCAAAATCACTTGATTACAATAAAGTCAACGATACATATTATATAAAAAAAAATTATAAGGCTATGCGTAGTGGTTTGAGAGTTGGGTGAGGGGTTATGCGCCATGTGGCGAATGACGTGGCAATAGGGGGTTATGAAGTAAGATGTGTAGTGGGGGTTATAAGGATTTGGAGAACCAATAGAAAAAAAGCAAAACAAATTAAAAAAAAAACAAGAGAGGGGGAAGGCGTTATCTACATAACGCCGGAGACATTTTTCCCTAACATGGCGCCTAGGGGGTGGTGCGGGGCGCCATGTTAGCTTTTTCGGGGCTATAACGCCCCACTACGGACAGCCTAATACTAAGCCTTGATATTTTTTAGAGAATTATTAATATGTTTTTAGATTCAAAATTTACCCTTTTAGCATTGTTTGATACACCAGAATTGGTCAAAACCAGGTTAGGAACCACTTCATTTGATCTGGCTCCTAACACGAGACTTATACCAGTCCGGGTTCAATCACCCTGTCCCAAATCATGGTCCTGGTCCAGTTACCGGGTTCCATTACCCTGCCCTCAATCAAAATATGCAACCACCCAAAAGCCAACACTACTGTCAAGCATAAACTCATGAAGAACGCCAAGGTGTCGACATATAGGGGCTTACAATTCCGCATAAAATCCACATTACTTGAAAACTACAAATATGGAATAAGTACGAGTAGCGGTCTTTAATTTATGCTCTTAATTATCGAAGTTCTTACTTACCCACAAGATATAAATTTCACAACCATGGTAACCATGCCCTACTCAACCCTCGTAAACTTCTATTCATCTTTGGCAGCTTCCTCTGTTGTTGAAGTTTCTTTCTTTTCCTCCTTAGCTTCTGTGGACTCCGCAACATGGGCAGCAGGCACAGATGGGTCAGCTGCAGGTGACTCCTCAGCAGGTTCAGTTGCAGTTTGCTGAGTGGGTTCGGCTGCAGTTGATGCCTCAGGTGCAACTTCAGGCTTCTTAATGGTTCCAACCTTGACATACTTACTCATGAACTTGTATTCCCAGTCTTGCAATGCATCAAGTTCAAATGCACCCAGGCCAGTGAGATCACCATTCAAATCTTGATCATCAAATGACATTTTTGCAAGAGCCCTGCTAGCATCTTTTCCTGCAAATAGTGCATATGGCCCACCTGGACCGTAAAACATCCTGAAAGAAATTTTAAATCATACCCATTAATTAGAGAACCATCAGCAACAGCAAAAACAGACCGAAATGGGGAACAAGATTTCACACGTGGCAGAATGTATGGGTTGGACTGGTGGGGTGACAGGTCAAAGTGGGGACTTCTTTTGGCAATAGTTGAAAAGAGTCATGTAGGCTTAGCTTAACCCACAGGTTCCTTTTGTCAATTTCTTTCAAATTTTATAGATGTGTAATGCATTTATTTTAATATGATTATAGAAAATATAATCATGATATCATTACAATACAATCTACGCATGGAGGAAAAAAATTTAGGAGGTTTTATGCATTAAAAATAAATTATGGATGACTTTTGACCTGTTCCACCCTTTACCTTTATGGCTAACTTTGATTCGACCCGTAACCCAACACCATCCCTTCACAAGTAAAAGGGTTAAACCGTCAGCTCTATACGGATCATCTCAAGAACAGACAACTTAAACGAAACCGAGCGGTGATTTTGATGCGATAACAAATATAGCAATCAGATGAGGCAAAAATAAGAAACGAATAGTAAAGGATAACAAATATTACCCTACATGAACATACCAAATAATAATGCATAAAGTTTAGGTAAGCTTGGTAAATCATGGAGATTGCAACATGTTAGGTGAATATCTGTTCCAGATGTATGATCAAGAAACGCGGTAGGTGTGAACTAAAAGTCCTGCTAGTGTACAAACGAATACATAAACATGTACCGTGTGTGACATAACACCAAGACCATTCCATTCACCCAGAAATCCGGTTTTCCCCAAATTACCATGAAAAGGGGAAGCTGATTAAGAAATTATCATGAAATAGTTCCCATAAGCAGTACCAACTGTAATGCTATAATATGGAAAGTGGAAACCACTTTTACCAATAACCAAAACAATCTAGAAATTAATAATAATGAACTACAAAAGCATCAAGAACAAAATTTCATAGCAAAGAACAAGAATCAGCAACATCACGGATTGCATATAATTGTGCAGTTGAGCGACTTTTGATTTCACAGTGAGCAAAACAAAAACATTAACTGAAAATCCTAACACTACTAATTTTGACTTTACCAGGTCAATGTGTATGTATTCACAGTCAAATAGTCATAAACAGATTGTTCTTATATTAAAACAGCTGTCTAGAACACGAAAGTGAATTAAGAATAAAACAACACCTAAACTCACCCAAAATCAAGTTTAAGAACCCTAATTTTCAATTTTCATTATACATCGGAATCAAAATCAACTAAACCTGTGAGTCAAACCAACACAGAAAGTATTAATTATATAAATTAAAGGAGGAAATAAAGTAATCTCACACGGAATTTTACTTTCCCCCAAAAGGTAAAGCATGAACACCATATGATCATATAAAGGCGTAAAGGTGCACACAACCAATACTAATAAAGCTAGATTCAGAATCCACAATCCAAATCAAACCCTAAGAGATCGATAATCGAAAAACCAGAAGAAAATCCAGATAGTATATATACCTGCTTTGCGAGACATCGTAGATCTGGCCTTTGATGGCCATAAGCAGAGGCTTTTGTGGATCATTTCCGTCATAGGCTTTGAGCTCCTCCTCAGAGATCTCGCCGAGCTGAACCGGCGGCGGGAGAGGCTGGACGTCTTCTTCGAAAGACCTGGGCCTAGGTTGATGTTGAGGGGATCCTCCGAACAAAATGGAGAAGACGTAGTAGACGGCGATGCCGGCGGCGAGAACGGTGAAGAAAGCGTTGGGAGAGAGTCCGGTGTATGCGGTTATGGCTTCTTTGAGAGTCTCCAGGAATTCAACGCCCACCATCGTTGACGATTTTTGTGATCGGCTTATCGCTCTGGTTCACCTGCTAGTTTACTAGTAGTGTGAATATATAAACATGGCAGGGATGGTAATTATTAATATAATGAATACCGAATAATATAGTTTGGTAAAAGACATATTAATATAATTTTTTTAACCGGCTAAATTATTATAGTTGTATTTTACAATATTTGTTTTACTAATGTTTTGATTGTTTTGAGCTACTATTGTAAGTATCTTTTTAAAGTCAAAAACACTAAAGAGGAATCTGACGGAGAAAGATAAACTAAGGGCATGTTTGAACGGGTCTTCTCCTAGTACCGAGTCAGAGTAAAAAAAGAAAAGTAAGGATTGAGTAAGAGCTTCAACCAGATGTGGACATAGGCTTCGGTTAGAGGTGTGGATTGATTCACAACTTATATTGAACTACATCAAACGAGTAGATTACTTATCGGGTCAGTGGTTAACTCTTACTGGACCTGATAAGAGGTTATCAAAAAACCTCTAAGCAAGTTTAAGCTTTTCATTTGTAGTTTAAGGCTAATTTTGAGGGAAGATGTCAATTCTTTTAATGCTGGTTTTGAGAGGAGATTGTAGAGGTGGTGGCATTGTAAAACAGACATAATAGCAGCTTCATGAACCCAATGACGGCGTTAAAGAATTCCCGGGTTAGTTCGGCAAGTGCATGTCTTGTTCGAGGCAGATCGTGACGGCTAAGGTAAACTTACAAACTCTAATTGAGTTTCCAGCTGTTTAAATGCTTGATAACCACATATTTGAGGTTGTATGTAAAATAATTTACTAGCAGATGGAGGCTAATGGTTACCCTAATTCAAAGGTATGTTTCAATCGTGATTACATCGTCAGTGTAACATGTTAATTAATCTCATTTTGCGTTTTTAGTGTTAATAAGTTGTAGTTTAGTACTATCAAGTTATTGTTTCAAAATTCAATTCGATAGGAGCAAGGTTTGATTTTACATAAAATAGTCTATGATTATGTTTCGTAAGTGGCATAAGATAACGTTTAATGTGAATTTTGATCAAGAAATACGCTTTGAGTTTTTTAGTTAATCAATTGAAGGTTTACGGTGACACTTTAAGATATCACGACTGCACATATACACCACAAACTAATGTGCTGAATTCGTTACGCTTAAATAAAGAAAAATTACTATGCCATGTGAAAACCATCCAATTATAATAGTATGTAATTTTGACTTATTATATATATATACAATGAAATTTGGAACTTGAATAGTAATCTTTACATTTCTTATAATTTGGTCACGAAAGTTTAAGTATTTGATATTTTCTACCCTAAACTTTAATAATTTCCTTTTCTTTAACGGAGTTTGGCATATTGACATTTTCTACCCTAAACGTTAACACTTTTTTAAACGGAGTTTGGCATATTGACATTTTCTACCCTAAACGTTAACACTATGTTTTTTTCTTTAACGGAATAGTAACTTTAGGTTTTCATAGTTTAGCCACATATGTTTCATACTTTTACGTTTTCTACCCTCTAACTTTTAAATTTTTTTTTTTGTTTTAAGTTTTGTGGTTTTCTACTTTAGCCATGAAACTTTTAACTTTTCTACTTTCATTTCTTAGTATACTTTTATACTTATATACTTTCACCACAATTAGACTTTTTACGTTTTATGCCCCTTAACTTTTTAACTTTCGTTTTTTAAAGGTTTTTTACTTGAACTTTTGTTGTCTCTACTTTGGCCATGAAACTTTTAACTTTTCTACTTTCGTTTTTAGTATACTTTTATAGTTTTCTACTTTCACCACGAGACTTTTAGACTTTTACGTTTTATACCCCTTAACTTTTTAACTTTCGTACAACATACAAATTCAACCGCACAGCAACGCGCGAGATGGTAAACATCTCGTTTGTTCATATTAATTCAGATGGCGGCCAGAGATAAGTTAAGTAGCCTATTCGGTAAAAAGCTGATTTGTATTGTAGAAACGCAAGTCACAAAACAATTTTCCTGGTTCTCTACAAATTCATCCTTGTCCGCCTATTATTTAATTTGACTTGTATTTTGGTTTTTTATGTTCAGCATATAAAGACACATTATTTATTTCTCAACCAACATAGTATTAAAACTGTTTTCTTACTAACTAATTGCTTGACTTTAATATAAAAGTTAATTTTCAGGTAGCAACTTTGTTGGCTTGGTTAAGGATCTTGCAAATGCTCATTTGGACGGTAACTTAAGGCCTGAGACGGCATCTATCCTCAAAACGATCATTCTTACGGGTGTTTGGTGCATTTGGTTGGAAAGGAACGGTGTGATCGTTAACAACAAGACTCCGTCTATTCAGCGTATGTTTTTGGAGATTAAGTCTTGAAGTTTTTTTGTGGTTTAAATATCCATGTAAGTTATGTCCTATAGATTGGGACAAATGGATTAAATACCCCTATGTAAGCTTTTTCTGTTTGGGCGGTCGTAGCGCCTTGCTATGGTTCGTTCATTTTAATAAAGTTGTCGTTCGAAAAAAAAAACTTTGTTGGCTTGGATCAGATCAACATTAAGAGGATTAATTATTTCAAACAACAGTTTATTTTTTTATAATCTTTTATTTATGGTTAGAATTTCAGTCTTTAATTTGTTTCCTTTTGATTCCTATTTAATTTTATTATAATTTTATTTTACGTTTGATGACTTAGTGTCTAAGTTTCTCTATTATATATACACAAGTTGGACTATTAGCGCGTTGCCGCTAGAAGCCCGTTGTTTGTGCGGTAAAATCCAATGTCACAAAAATACTACAACAAATGAAAATTACATATTTAAAATGAAAGGAAATGTACAAAGTCTAAAGGAAAGAAACTAATCAGAGAGTCAAACCCTTCCCAGGTTCCCTTTTCACGTCTCCTCTTACCTATCTTTATCATTTCATCCCATGCCTTGCCTAAATCAAATGCATACAATCCAAACAAAGATACTGCTTTGTGGGAGCAATTCATAAATTTACCAAACCTACGCTCCGAATATATAAGAAATTACATAAAAGCTATAATCCAAACAAAACAAATAGAATGTGTGTATGAGTGGGAGAATGGTGTGATACCATGGTGAGAGTAAGCAGCAAAAGAGACGTTTGGTTCAGGCGTTGGAGCCCTACAAACATCATATCGTGTACAAATCATGTTGTGCTTCAAGTGGTAGTACAACATGGTTCAAACATGTACGTTATGCTTCAATAATTGCACTTAGTTACAACTTACAACTAAGAGAGTTTAGTGTAGCAGAATGCCTAGAGAGTATTAATTTTCAAGGGGTTTTAAAACATGGTTTCAAATGGATTTTTTTATAAAGAAGCATGCAAGATGTGAAATTTGAAACCAACTGTTAGAACACCTTAATTGTTTAGCTGTTGCTTCTTTAAGAAAAAAGATAGCTAGATTTAAAAGCATATCATGAATTTAACATCTTGGAAGCTATATAAACTACAATATAATTTTTCAGGAAAACAATAGTTCAAAAAACAAAACCTATAAGGTTGTATAGTCTAAAACACACTCAACTGGTATGGAAATTGACAATCTTAAGTCCTTAACATGGCATGGTTTAAATTACTTGTTATGTTAACAATATAAACAACAATGGGTCTCTTATCTTCTAGTTTGATATAGATAAATGTATTATTGCATCTGTATATATAGATTGAATTTACATAAGCTGGGTCTTTTAAACTGACACTAATAAAAGGAAGTTATATGCCATTCACTAAATCAGATTTGGCATTAATTGTTTTTTTTAAGGAAAAGAAAAGTTTGATGAACCTGGTGAATCTTTTATGAACCACAAAGCTGAGCAGCGGAAGGCAAAGAAGACATAAACTCTAACCCTTGTGTTCGCCTGAAAATCTGCAAAAGAAAGTAGGAATGAGAAGGCTATATATTTAACTACATGATAAGTTCATGTATTGAACATATTGTGGGGAGAGGTGACTTTTGTTATAAACCTCTATGAGAGTGAATGAGTGGAATACAATGATCATGAAGATTTGTCTTTCTTGGTTGCAAACCCACACATAACTAAGCCTAAATCATTTATAACTTCTTGAGCTCAAACAAAACACATTTACAACTTTATAAAGTACAGGTTATAAACACAACATACTTATAAATTGAACAAACCATTGTCCATGCAAATTCACAATCATGTCAGCAGTAGAGTGCATTTGAACAAAATAAAAGGCCATTACTATTTCCCAAAAGCAGAATAACAATAACAAAGAAGTGAAGAACTCCTAGTCCTAACAGAAGTACCGATCCGTTAAGTTTAAAAACAACCATATATATTTGACCCAATCTCATAAGAACAATGAAAAATGAAAGACACAAAGCATGAGCGATGCAAGCGAATTATATAAGTAATTAAATCAAATGTTTTAATGAAGGAAACATACAAATTAGGAAACAGTACAACTACACAAAGATAGATTAGTGTATAAGGTAATTCCAAAATATGAAGATGTTAGTACACGACACATTGGCCAGCACATGCACGAAAGAAAATTTAAACCTCGGATAAATGCACAAAGGAAAATCAAAACTTAGATAAAAAAATCTAACTCATAAAATGCAGAGTCAATGCTCTCAGAACTACCAGATATAAAAAATCAAAACACATCAATTACACTCAAACTCTCTAATATTAAATTTTAAAGTAAACTTGTGTAAAACATTTTGATCTCAAACATCAGATTATCTATCGACAAACCATGAATGAATAGTGAGACCAAACATAGAACAACAAAAAAACAATAAATACACAATATCTAACAAAATAAACAGTAAACAAAAAACTCACCATTAGGAAGATACCATAACCCAAACCTGCAAAAACACAGCAGCAGAAAAGTATTTAAATAACATACACCAACAACATACAACAAATATATACAAATGACATTACTTATAAATTATGAGCACGTTTATAAGATGCATACAAAAGATAAAAAGGAAGAACTTTATACTCACCAGCAAAACAGAAAAAAATTATACTCACTGTAATAACTAATAACAACTGAATCAAAATAATTCAAATAAAATCTAACCTATAACAGTTATTATATAGAAGAGGGAATAAGACTCACCTATGCACCAAAGATTAGAAGGAAGAACTTTATACTCACCTGCAAAACAGAAAAAATTTATACTCACTGCAATAACAACTGAATCAAACTATATCAAATAAATGCCCCCCCCCCCCCCAAATCCATATGAATAGGCATTAAAACAAACAATTGACGTGCATTACATCAATTACCATGAAAGACAATAGGCCAGAAACTAAACGAATAAAAAATAAGAAGAAAGACAATAGGCCAGAAATTAAACCCTCTAGAAATGAAATCTTTGGGAGAACATAACAAATCGAAAGCCATATTAAGTACGATCGGAATAGCAAAAGAAGATTATGCCGAATAATTCTTGAGTCAATTCTAAACAATTCATGTTCATTGTTAGGGTTTTCAAAGCACAGGTCGACCACATATAATGAAATCGTACTTTTAATCACTACGTAGATATACAATTATCAAATCATCAGGAAAATTAAAAATTACCTAAGATGAATGCTTCTCAAGGCAACATCATATACAAATAAATAAGCACATTGAATATCAAACCAACAAATGTGAAAATGGATTAAAAAAATTAACAGCTTCAAACTATGCAACCCATGAAAACTATGAAAATCACAAAACCCAGAACCAAAGATTGTACAACGGAAGTTCAAATCTACTCTACAAACAGATAAAGACAACTAATGGCTGAGAAAATACTCAAATAGCGATCGTACTCACCAAACATTCACTGAACCAACACGAATTGATGTGAACCACTGAATAAGTGAATGCTACAAACCTGCAACTAAAACAACACAAAACACTCTTTTCAAAACCCTAATTTACAAACTGCGGAAATAGAAATCGAAAAGCAGGAGTAACAAATTAGGTTTGCCAACTAAAAAATAAACCCTAGATGCTGAAGCAGTAAATCGATTCCAATCATCGCTACATGATCGATAAACACCCTATGCTTCCGGTTGAGCTGGCGTCGACGTCGGCGGAGGTAGCGATGGCGGTGGTAGTGGTGCCGTTACGTGTTTCATTGAACTTGAGCGTTTTGCGATTTTGAGTGATACGCCACCGATCGGAATGTTACGGTAGAGAATTCTCATACAAAATATGTGTTGAACAGATAAAACTGAGCAACCAATTTACCGCTGGAAGCCTGGAATGAAGAACCCTAAGAAACGACCTTGATTGTCCAGAGCATCGATGAAAACACAATGTATACAATAAATCAGACGTGCGAAGATAATGAAGGCAGGCCATACGGCTACAGTGGTGAAGAAGACTTTTTGGCGTCCTTGTGGAGCTGTAGCTCGTCCTTGCCACTGTGTGCTGTCTTTCACACACACCTTTAGGTGAAAGCAGTTGAGCCGCTCGACACAACGAAGAGGGAGAACAACCACACGCATCAGCATATTGTACCCAGTGCTTCCTCTCTTGTACATTGTGCTTAGAGGTTGTAAGTTGTGCAGCAATGGTTGTAACAAAGGTTGATAAATGTTATATACTGTAATGTAATGATATGTTTATTGTAATTGGTGTGAGTTTTAATTTTAATGAATGATTAAAGCAAATAGCTTCAAACCCCTTTTTTTTGTTTCTTGTCTTTCATTGCTTAACCATTAATTGGTATCGGAGCATTGATCAAGAGAAACTAGCAATCATTCGAATACTATCATTTCAGGAGTTATCGTACCGGTTAAGAAATCAGATGGTATTACGTTTTTATGTCCAATCTTGACTGTAATAAATCACCTAATTTGGGCGGTCAAGGTTAAATCTATTCTGGAGGGCCACGAGTTGTGGGAAGCGGTTGAGCCAACGAATGGTGTTTCTTCGTAATAGAAAACCAGAATCTATTATTAACTCGTTTGATGGTCAAACAACATTCAACGTAATAAGAATATTATTGTTTAATTAGTAGCTTATATAAGTTTGTGCTCTTTGCAAGCTCTATTTTTATGGTCTGCCTTGTTACATTTTTAACGTACAAGCATTTAATGTTGGTTTCTTTGGCAATTTCCACCGTCTTATCAGTTCTATTTCAACTACATATCTCTTTCTTGTTGTTTTTAGCCTTCCAATGGATTTATGGTATACGAAGATGGGTAATGAATGTTGAGTTGACCCTTGAGACTTTGGCCACATTGACCTACCAATTATGGAGTAGACTTTCAAACTGTAAACATGTTTTCACCACTTCGCCCTATATATAAAGTATGAACAAGATTGACAAAAAGTTTCTAGTAAGACCAACTTGTTATCCATGTGTTGCTTTGTTTCAAATGGCCGTCACTATCTGTTTGCATGGTATCCCGCATGCACAAGTTGTTAAACTCACATTAACCACAAATCATTCAATATCAAATCTTATGGTTGAAGAAAATCATGTTCCTTGAAGAAAATTTACATAATGTTCGTCAAGAGGTTAGCATAAAATGCTTCAACTTCTTGCTCATCAAAAACCTCCTGAATGAAGTAGTGATCCATATATGTTGTATGCTTAAACGAGAGGTTTTAGGAGGTTTTGATTATAGGGAATAAGGAACTTAAAGGTATGACTTTGACTCTCAAGGAGTTTTTTTTAAAGACAAAATGACATTTTTGTCCATCTTGTACAATTTATTAACGTGTCAAATTGTATATGTCCAAAAGGTTAAAAATCGCAACAACTTTTTAAACAAAGACTATCAAGTGAAAGTATTTTTTTAAACAACTTAAAAAAAAAATAACGACTATAATTTGTAATTTAACCGCATCTCACTTTACCTTTTTGATTGATTTTTTTTTTAAAAAAAATACAATGTGAAAAAATGGGCTCAGCGTGAAGAAAATAGTCCCGTATTCCTATATCCCGAATTCACCAAAAATAGGGCACCTAATTTACTGAACCATTTTCCGCTTCTTGGTAGATTTGACGAGACAAAAATGGGCGGAGGAGGAGAACATCACGGCGACCATGGCCACGCCGGCGGCGATTTCAGGACCAAGGTCTGGACTATGACCGGTGGTCCTAACTGCCGCCCTTTGCACTGGAAGCGCAACACAGCCATCGCTATGGCCGGTATATTCCTCGTTTGCATCCCAATCGCCATGAAATCTGCAGAGCTTGAGGTCTATTTCTACTCACCGATCATCTATCTATGTACTCTTTTATGTTTCCCCCTACTTTTGGTAGAATTTCGGTACCTTTAATGTCCGAGATCTGGATTTGGGCGTACCTTGACTTTAGATCGCTCAATAGTTTTAATTTTAGGGTTTGAATACTGAAATTACTCGGGTATTAATTCCAGTGTCTATGCACTCTATTTCAGTGAGTAAATAAGATATTATTGAATACTCGGAGTCAAAATAAACAGATTTTGAAGAACGAGTTCAGAAATTGTTGTATTGTAAGAAAACTTATAATCTTGTGAAACTTTAACATAACTGATTATATGATTCTGATTTTGCAGTTGTTGTAATCATCTAACCAATACAACTTATCATCTGATACTGATGTTTCAAGTCATTATAGTCAGTTTAAAATTACACATCTGAATACGGTCTAACTTGAATGTTTGTCGGCTATGGCTAATCTGTACTTGCTATACCTGTTTGTCATATGCCTGGTAGTAATGCTTTGTTGTGGTATAAAGTAAGTGGAAAAATGGCCATATGTTTGAGTTCTATTGTTGCTGCAAATTGAATATTTATATTTGATAGCTTTCTAGGTTTTGTTTTTGAGTATTTGAACTTGCAGTCAATGAAAACTAGAACAAACCCAAGCAAGGGTTCAGCTGCCCTCCTCATTCAAAGATCATTCCTTTCACCACATGTTGACTTTTTGCATGTCTAGTACAATCTGAAGGTGGTAATTCTGATTTACAGAAAATAGGAGAATATAGTTGGTTTAGAATGAGTATTTGAATTTGGTTTTATCAGTTTCTTTATGTTTATCGGTTTGGTTGAGTTTGTATTAGATTAGGAAATATGTTATAGGGTTGTGGGGTAATTGCAATTGGTTTCAGTAGAGATTTATCTGGTAGGTTAAGTTTCCTAGTTTGAGTCTAATTATGAGTCTTGGTGTGCAAGTTAGAGTTCTAGTATAAATAGATTGATAGGGTTGATGTATTTTTGTGTGGCTTTGATTCTTAATAATATTGAAAGAGTCGTAGTGAGTTTCCCACAAAATGTCGGTGTTCTTCTGTGTGTTTTGTATTGGTTTGGGCAAACACAATCTTTATTAGTTCATGTTCACGGTTCACCCTCAATTTACCATGGCAGCCTATCTAAGCCTCTAGGTGCAATTGTGCTTTAGGTTTTTACCTTTTTATGCAATGTTTGCTATATTGGTATTTTTTTCTTGTGTAATGTAGACATCTTCATACCCGTTCAGAGCATTAGTCAATGGCCAGCAAACGATTTGAATCTGAATGCTAACGTTCCATTGATACTATTTAAGTTGCAGTATTCTTTCATCTCATCTGTATTCTTTTGTGCACACTATAACTCTGCATTTGTGTATATATACTGCAGCAAAGACCTCACATGCCTGTTCGCCCAGTTCCATCACAGATATGGTGCAAGAATTTCGGGAACAAAGAATATTGAGTTGTATTAGTTTCTCAATTACAACATTACAAACCTTTGTTAGGCAAAATGTGGGTTGCCTTTTCTTGAACATTGTGAGTTATGTCTTTCCTTCTGTTAAGTAATGGAGATAGATGTGCTACTATGGTCTTTGGTGCATAATGATCGGTTTGAATAAGAAAGACTTGTTTTTTACTAAGACTGTCTAATTTACTTATAAGCTGGTTTTTGGTGCCATAATGAAAGTTTGCTTCAGTTTGTTTTTGGCCTAGCAACTCATAAGCTGGTTTTTACTAAGACTGTCTAATTTACTTATGCTGCATAACTGCATTTACCCCCCCCCCCCCCCCCCTCCCCCTCTCCCAGGCAGGGCTTTAGAGCTTACATACGGCCCTTTCTATATGACTATCAAACTTTTGACTCAATCGAAATTTTCTTGTTCCTATTAGAGAGGTTAAACTGCTAACTGATCTGTTTTAGCATATCTGGCCAACCAAACCCTGCTGGTTTAGTTTTTTGTTTTCTGAAATTGTTGTTGGTTCGGCCAAGAATTTTCATCAAAACCGACCTAAGCAGGCTGTGAGAACAACAAGCGATATGAGCCACTGTTAAACCTTGGCTGTGTGATCTCTCCCACAATGCTGTTAAACTTTGCTGACTCATCATGTAGAGTCCATTGAACCTTCTTATCTCAAGTGCAATGTTTTTAGCTTGTTTTGAACACCCTCAGGATCTACACGCTCTCAGAATGCGAAATTCAAATTTGAAAACATTTTTCAATCATGGCATTCGTAATAAAGAATAATGTATTTGCTGGGCAATTTTCAGTAGATGTAAATTTACATCCATTTACCTCGATTTTGATTGTCTTTTCTTAATGTGTCTTCCGGGTCGGACCAAAATTTGTCTTTTATTAGTACAAACTTCTAAATCGCTTTAGTTAAACGTGTAGATTGGAATCAAGACTAATACAGTAAACTATTTATAATCAAACTTCTTTGCAACAATGGGTTCTTTGAAACCAAAAAATTGATTGGTAAGAGGAAAATGGAACGGGTTGAAAATGAAACAGACGAATTGATGGGTTCTCTTGGTGGTGACGCAAGGTGGCCGTTGGGGAGGAAGCTCTGGCGGTATTTAGGGTGGATCCTGTTGTCACCTGTCTTTGAAAAGAAAAAAAAACAGTTTGTCAATTTGATCTTCATGATGCCCATATTAGTTTGTTTTTAAGAAGCAGGGTTCTCTATCATATCAGGTAAAAAGACTTCTACCCTTAGCATGATTGCATGAAGGTCAAACGGGTAAAAATTTACATGAAAGTTAGCCGCGCTGTTAGTCATAGGGATGGAATCTGTTAAAACCAACATAGGGGCTTAGGCTGTGTTTGATTGCAAGGTCCAAAGCTTACTCGGTTAGGCCATTTTTTTTGGCTGACTTGGTAAGAAAAAAAAATGGATTTGGTGGCTCTGGCTCTGACTCGGTTAGCACCTTGGTTAGACACAAATAAATAGGTTGACCACTTACCTGGTCAGTAGTCGGCTCTTTCCGACTCGGTAGGAGCTTATCAAACAACCCCTTAATCTATTATAAAAACTAACATATGGGTGACACAAGGTGATAAAAGTTTGCATACGGGTAAGACGAGATGATAAAAATTTGCAAATTGAATGAAAGCTGATCTTCTTAACAAATTCTAAGAGACCATAATTACTGTTCATATTATATTTCGTACAACTTCTTAAATGTCATTTTCTTCGACAAGTAATTAGTAATTATATTAAGTATTTGAAGATGGAAAAACTTGAATCGCTTTTGCCCGATCTTGTTGGATAATACTTCAAGAGGCATTATGACAAATATTCGCATATAATGTTTATTAGATAACTCTTTTTGACATGAGGAAGCTTTTCCACTTAGATGACAACGGGTTTTATATGATGCAAATGATGATATTGATAATATCCTCGGCAAACATTTTGTGACTATTACAATGTTTATATTTTGGATGAAGTATAACAAAACTTATGGATAACGATAGAAACTTACTTATGTTGAATTTTTTTGCAGTTTGTGTAAAAAAATGAAAGAGTACTGTTGTTGGGAACCAAGACAGATATGCTTTTTGATTCATATATATCATTTGATCTCTCCTTCTCACATGATATATAGATTTATACTCTAAGTTTGCTAAAGCATAAGTTAGTATTAAAGGCCGGTGTTTCAGACATGCAATTAAGAAATATTGACAAAAACAGTGGTTTATGTAATGAAACTAGATTGTATGTGATATCAATGGGTAATCATGTTATAGAAGCAAATATCATATTTGTAAGTAATATTAGGTATCTTGCTTTTATTTCTAGATCATTGGTTTGACATCTTTACACAATTCAAATTTTTAAAGAAGACGATTTTTATTTATTTATGTTTTACAATGACAATAAATAAGAGACGACCAACGGTCAATATTAATGCTTGGTTTGTTTTTTTAGATAACCTTTTTTACACATATTTAATTATATTATGCATTATCTACAATTAATTAAAGTAGAGACGGAGTGAAACTATTAATTTTAGATAAAAATTGTAAACTTACCAATTGAACAACAAATGTTGTATTTAAAGAAATATTTGAAAACATATAAAATTTTAAGAGTAACTTTTTATTTTTTTCATTATTATAAGTGAATATGGTGTTGTTAGGGCATGAGGTATACTCAATGTTATGTAGTGTTAAACTTTTGTCATCTAAGCGATGACTGGACCATATAACATTACAACGTACATGGGGTATGCTCCATGTTATGTGGTGTGTGAAATATTTTGTTGTTTTTTTTTACTTTTTAAAAATTTTAATTGCAAGTAAATAAATAACCACACTAATATTTATTATATAGAAATACTAAAATACTACAAATACTTGAACTAAAAAAAACTTAAAAACTACAAATATTTGAACTAGAAAATAAAAAAAAACTTTAAAACTACAAGTACTTGAAATATAAACTAAATATAAACTATTTTTTTGGCCAATTTTTCCATAATCTCCTCCTTCTCTTTCTCAACCAAAGCTCTTTGCGCTTTAGTCATATTCAAGGTATCCAAGTCAGGCACGCGGAGTTGTTGAAGACGTAATTTTTTCTCCTGCAATTTAGTTCGTTTTTTGTTGTTCAATGTTGAACAAACGAACTTGTTCCACGAAAGCATCATCTTCAAGCTTCTCCTTATGTTGGCGCATCACCTTCTTTTTCCCCACCGGCCTCCGTAAAACATCCTCTCCCGGTTCATCTCTGCTGTCGTCCACATTGATCGCCTCATCGTTAAGGTTTATATTGTAACGCCCCGTGGATGCCAAACCCATAGGACTATCCATATCGGTTGATGATCATTTCTTGCTTCCTTTTGGACCCTCCATTATGTCCTAAAACTTTGGGGCCCTTCTCAAAATGTTGTAGTGCTCAAGGAGAGGTGACGAATTATGATCGTCTTTATAATGAGTAATGGCGGTGTTTAACACGTCGAGGTCACTTGCACCGCATCGACGGTTTCGCTCCACCCCCACCATATGCCATGAAACTTGGAAATTTTCGTCTTCAAAACACCTTATTTCCCGCTCAGTTTGTCGTTGTTACGAAATAAGGGATGATCACCGGTTTTTTTGCAGTTGTTTTGATGTTTTCATGGAACTTTTTGCTAACTCAATCGCAAAAGACCTTTTTTGTTTGAGAGTTGCCTAAATGTTAAAAAAAATCATATTTTAGAAGATGAGAATATAAAAAAATAAGTTCTTTAAAGAAGATGATAAAAACTAAAAAAATTTATAAATGCCGTATCGTGGGTCTTCGAATGTATCCACGTAGGCTCGAATAAGATGTAGTTCCTCGGTCGTATCCCACTTCACCCGGCCTTCCAATTCTTGTGTCCCATCCATCGGTTTTTCCCTTTTCGTGCCCTTCTTTTACCCGAGCCGGAACTTGTGTTTCCGGTACAACTTCAACGTCGTCGTCGTCTTGATTAGAAAGAGGTGTTTGAGGTTGAGATTGGGATGGTGGGACTTGAGTTGGTGAGAAGACTTGAGGTTGTGGGACTTGAGATGGTGGGATGTGTCACATTGAGCGTAGTTAGTGAAGACGAGGTTATGATTATACATATTTTGAGGTGGGTGCTTGACTCGTATATAACGAGTTTGGTTGCCCCGCATACATGGGCAAATGTCATGGTTGAAGATTTTGGTTGCTTGAAGGTGTGTTGCTTGATTTTTTTGTTAGGATTCATGGTGTGTGTGTGTGTGTGTTTTTTTTTTTAAATATAGAGTGAATGAAAGAGTAGAAAGAGGGGTGTAAAAAAGGTGTGTAAAAATGAGTATTTTTATTGTATTAAAATGGTGGTATTTTTTTAATGCTCTTTAATAGCCAACGACGTTTTTTTATGCCGTTCAATGGATAAAAATTTGGTTCAACGCACGTTAACATTATGGCAGAGAACTACCGCGCCACTCACCCGTATACAATTTGATGCCAAAACATAACAAATTACTTTATAAAATTATGGTCTTAGAAAATTTCTTTACAAAAGTCAATAGACATATATAAAAGACACCATATGCTAAGGGTGACATTTGTTAAAAAATAAAAGCTTCTTTGTGTGGTGAAAAAGTTTAGGATCAATTAACATTATTTCCTAATTTGCCTTCCCGATCGTTGCTTTCTTTTTCAAGAGTACCAGCCTTTTATTGGTTGTATTTCATTTTAAGGGTCTTGGTACCCTCTATTTATTTGGCATCTCATATCAGTTGTAATACAAGAAAAAACATTCATATTATTTCTAGTATTTCAATTATAAAGATGGTACCAAAGCTAGTGTGTTTGATCTTGGATCAATCTCTACTCATCATCTACCTTCTCACTTTGATTTTGCTTTCATTTCTTATAGCCACCATGTCCAGAGATACCAACAAGAGTGATGATCTTGCAGTACAAATTACCAACCTTCTCAAAAACAACCTTAGCACCCAAAAACAAAACTTATCAGAAACTTTGAAAATCAATATCAAGCTCAATAGCCAAAATTACGCCTTGTGGGCTTGGATGATTCGATTTGCCATCGTGGGATAAATCAAAAACCTTGTTGAATCACTTGACAGGAAAACCGGCTCCACCGAAACCAACTGATGAAGATTATGACCAACGGGAACAAGACGACCTTGTCGTGTTTTCATGGTTAATACAAAACATCGAACATGCTATTGCAAGCAATCTCACCGAACTTCCGACTGCCAAAACCTTGTGGGAAGCATTGGTGGTTACTTACGGTAGCGGAAAAGATAAACTCCAAACCTTTGATTTACATGTCAAAGCAAATGGCATAAAACAAAACGGTTCCCCTCTCGAAGACTTCTGGATCATGATGCAAGGAGTATGGAGAAATCGAGAGGAGAGACCCAAATCCAATGATTTGTGCCGATGGCGTAGTAACCTACAATAAGCTCCGGTCAGAACATAAGCTGTTCCAGTTCTTGGCTGCCCTTGACCGACAATATGATGTTATCAAAAGGGAGATCCTCTAGTGGGATCCGTTACCCTCTGCTAAGGGTGCCTATGCTACCGTTCGGAAAGAGATGACACATCAAGGTATACTCAGAACCATCGTCGATTCTCCTTCTCAGAAGGTGTGGTGGCAGGACTATCTGCCAACAGATCGCACCCATCGGAGGCTCATGGTTTCTTGTCGAAAGGACGCACCACCGGTCAGAAAAACTCGAACACTAGACCACCATTCCGAATCGATAAACACAAACTGAAATGCGATCATTGCGGTATGTCTACACATACGAAAGATTAGTGTTTTAGACTCATCGGGTACCCTGAATGGTGGACCGATGGTCACAAAAAGGGAGATAAGGAAGAGGGAAAGGTTGTTGCAGCCGTCAGCAACTTAGAAGCTACCAAGATCGGTGACGATCTTTCTAATTTTGAAGGGATGAGTGGCGGATTTGGATGTGTGGCAGCGGCTAACGGAGAGGCTGAACTAGGGCATCGCCGTTTCTCCATGGATGGAGGTAACGGGTTTGAGAAGCTTTTCTCAAGCCCTTCTCTTTCTAATCTCTATTTTAGTTCCTAAACCTTTAGATACGGTCAAAATAAACCCCTAGAAAACGTTTTTTGATGATACAGGCCAATGTTCTTTAAAAGGTGTTAAAAGGAATCAAAATAAAATATCTCAACCACTGATTGTAACAAAAATCATGACAAAAGTGAAAAAGCTTTTTTTTTAATGTTAAAATGATCAAATATCTCAACCTTCTGTTTGTAAAGAAAATAATGAGAAATGTGAAAAATTATTTTTTAAGGTTAATAAAAAAGTTATAGGAAGGTCAGGGACTGAGCAAAAGACTTTAAATTATTGTGGACATGCTAATGTGGTTAAAAATTATGAAACCCTTGATAAATCTTGGATATTTGACTGTGGTGCTACCGACACCATGACTTATGAATTATCGGACATAATTACGAGATCTAAACCCAAAATTAATCACATTAAAACTGCCAATGGCGGCATCGTTCACGTAAGGGGAGAAGGAACTATTGAAGTCTCTCATACCTTGAAACTTTCAAATTGTTTGTACGTCTCATCCTTGTCACATAAATTGTTATCAATCAGCCATGTGACAAAAGAATTAAATTGCTCGGTACTGATGCATCCTACTTTTTGTATCCTACAGGACATCAGGACGGGAGCGATTATTGGACGTGGCACTGAACGACATGGATTGTATTATGTGGACGAGGTGACTCAATATGGTACCGTGATGTTGGCCCACGGGACCACAAATCGGGAAGCTTGGCTATGGCATAGAAGATTAGGACACCCTTCTATTGGTTATTTACACATTTTATTTCCTAGGCTTTTTCCTTCAAATAAACCGTTACGGTGTGAGACTTGTGTTTTGGCCAAAAGTCATAGACATACGTATAAACCAAATAACACGAGGGTTGATTTACCTTTTTCTCTTATCCATTCGAATGTTTGGGGGCCAGCGGAGGTGGTTGGGGGACAAAATTTTCATTTTTTTGTTCTGTTTATTAATGATTGCACTCGCATGACGTGGATCTATTTTCTAAAACACAAATCTGAAGTTTTTGATAAATTCATTTTATTTTATACCATGATACAAAACCAATTTAAAACAAACATCCAAATTTTACGATCTGATAATGGGGGGGGGGGGGGGGGAGTTCATAAATAACTCAATGAAATTTTTTTGCCAAGAAAAGTGGATTATTCATCAAACAACTTGCTTTTACACTCCTGAAGAAAACGGCGTTGCCGAAAGAAAAAACCACATTCTCTTAGAAATTACTCGGGCCCTTCTTATTGAATCTCGGGTTCCTAAGTCCTTATGGTCTGAAGCTCTTGCTACTGCCACATATCTAATCAATCGGTTGCCGACTAAAGCTCTTGACATGAAAACCCCTCTCCAAGCTTTATCCGACTTTACCAAACTTCCGCCACCCCTTACGCTTAAACCACAGATATTTGGGTGCTCTGTCTTTGTCCACATACCCAAAAGTGATCGAACTAAAATCGATCCTTGTGTTGAGAAGTGTGTTTTTGTGGGGTATGGTGTCAATCAAAAAGGATATCGGTGTTATAGCCCGAAAAGACGTCACATGTACACTACCATGAACTGTGACTTCCTTGAAACCGAATTCTACTACGAATCCCAACACAGTGGTCAGGGGGAGAAAGAATATAATGACTCCCTGAGTTGGTTAAGATGGGTTCCGTTCTCAGAAGAAGTCAACCACAGTACCCAAGAAGAGTCACCCGCTTCTAGACAATCTGATGGGACCACAAGTGTCATTAACCAAGATCCTCCTAATCTGATTCCTGAGGTAAGTAATTCCCAAACACATGAGGACATACAAAATAATTGAATCACATGAGAATCAAAATATTAATATTGTTGATAACCATGAGACAACAACAAATGAGAAAATGCAGGACAAGCCAATACAAGAAGAATCAAACGAGAGATATGTCCTTCCTCCTAGAGCAAATAGAGAGATCCCACCAAAACGATTCACTCCAAAAAAACAAACAAGGTCCTATAGGTATCCTATGGCCAATATTGCCAATGGGAACTTGTCAAATAGAGCTAAAGCTTTTGCATCCTCCCTATATAACGAACAAATCCCAAACTCCGTTAAACAAGCCCTAAAGTCAAAGGTTTGGAAGGATGCAATGATGACTGAAATGGAAGCGTTTAGGAAGAGCGATACATGGGAAAAGTGTACCCTGCCACCAGGAAAAAACCCAGTAGGGTGTCGCTGGGTCTCCACGATTAAGCACAAAGCCGATGGAACTATTGAAAGATACAAAGCACGGTTAGTGGCTAAAGGCTACACTCAAACATATGGAATTGAATATTCCGAGAAATTCTCCTCGGTCGCTAAGATCGACACAATTCAGGTACTTTTCTCAATTTCCGCAAACAAAGGTTGGCCTCTACACCAACTTGATATTAAGAATGCCTTCTTACATGGAGAGTTAAAAGAAGAGGTCTATATGGAACCTCCACCTGGATTCAAGGAAAAATACAAGACAAAGGAACTATGTCAATTAAAGAAATCTCTTTACGTGCTTAAACAATCCCCTCGGGCATGGTTTGAAAAATTTACGCTTGCAATGAAAAGAAATGGCTTCCACCAAAGCAATTCTGATCACACCTTATTTCTTAAACGAAGAGGTAAACTCGTGACTTGTTTAATTATTTATGTTGATGATATGATCATTACACGTAATGATGAAGAAGAAATAGGAAAATTAAAGACAAGGCTCTTCATAGAATTTGACATGAAAGACCTAGGAAGACTTAAGTACTTTCTTGGAATTGAGGTACTTAGGTCTAAACAAGGGATCTTTATATGTCAAAAGAAATATGTTCTTGACCTTCTAGCAGAGACTGGAATGATCTATTGCAAGCCTGCTAAAACTCCCATGATGGTTAACCATAAACTCTATATGGAAGAAGGGGTAGAATTGGCAGATAAAGAAAGATACCAACGTTTGGTTGGTAAAATAATCTATCTTTCGCATACTCGTCCTGACATTAGCTATGCGGTTGGGGTGGTTAGTCAATTTATGCACCAACCCCAAGCTTCCCACATGAACGCAGTATGGAGGATTCTAAGATATCTTAAAGGAACGCCAGGATATGGAGTTCTCTTCAGGTTAAACAAACATCTTAAAATCCAAGCATACACTGATGCAGACTGGGCGGGAGATAAAGTGAATCGAAGATCAACGTCTGGATACTTCACTCTGATAGGTGGGAACCTGGTCACATGGAGAAGCAAAAAGAAAAAGGTAGTAGCATTATCTAGTGCAGAAGCTGAATTCCGTGGGATTGCATGTGGGTTGGCAGAAGTACTATGGATACGCAAACTTCTTACTGAGATTGTTTTCCTCATACCGAAGCAAGTAGAATTATGTGTGATAACGAAGCTACAATACAAATTTCAGAGAACCCTGTTCAACACGATCGTACAAAACATGTGGAGGTTGATAGGCATTTCATCAAAGAAAAACTTGAGGCCGGGATTATAGAGCTACCGTTTGTTTCATCAAAAGACCAACTAGCAAATATTCTAACGAAAGCAGTCAACAGGAGAATTTTCAATCATTGTTTGGACAAGTTGAGCATTGGAGATCCCACTACTCAACTTGAGGGGAAGTGTTAGAAAATAAAGCTTCTTTGTGTGGTGAAAAAGTTTAGTATCAATTAACATCATTTCCTAATTTGCCTTCCCGACTGTTGCTTTCTTTTTCAAGATTACCAGCCTTTTATTGGTTGTATTTCCTTTTAAGGGTCTTGGTACCCTCTATTTATTTGGCATCTCATATCAATTGTAATACAAGAAAAAATATTCATATTATTTCTAGTATTTCAATTATAAAGAACATTCATAATTTTTTTTTTCAAACATTACATTGTTCATTTATCCAAAACATGTGACGGGAATTTGTCCTTGGGTGATCGGCTCTTCATAGACTTGACGAGCATCCCAGCTACTTTCCCTTTACTGAAACGTACTCACATTCAATAGTGAGTTTCTATTGCAAAACAAGGTATAAACAACAATTGAAAACAAGAAAAATAAAAAACTTTGATGGCTAAATCCTTCGCGCGTCGCGAAGGAATTCTGGCACCCCGCGAAGCTCCAGGTGTATCGCCTAACGCATCATGTGCTCCAAGCGATACGCTTGGAGCTGATTTTCCAGGGATCCAGCTAATTTTCCAGGTTCCATACTTAGCCAACTTTTGGCCTGTTTTCCCTTGTTTTCTACCAGCTGCTCCTACATCATTTGAGGACTTATTTTACAAATTCTTAACCCTCAAAAACACTTGAAAGTCATGTTTACATGCACAATTACACCACAATCGATAATGAAAATATCTTACTCTTATGACGGGTTACCTAACCCATTTGACCCGTTATGGGTTCATTACATCCAAGTAGGGGTGTTCAAAAATATCCGAGTCCGAATCCGTATCCGAATAATCCGAAACTCCGTATCTGAATTATCCAAAAATTTCGGATATCCAAAACTCGGATATCCGAAAATTCGGACTTGGACTTGGACAATAATTTATAGAATTTTTGGAAGTTTTGGATACCCGTTATCCGAAAATTTAAACAAATTAAAATATATTTTATATTAAAGAATTAAGGAATTAAAGAAACATTTTAGATTTTTAGGGTTCATTCACGCATTCCATTTCCGCCTCCCTCCACCCACATACCACAATTCCGTGTCAATCCCACTCCCACATCCACGACTCACGCTTCCAGTTCCACGTCCGGCGAAGGTCGCGGGTATCCGGCGCCAGCAGCGCACTCCTTCGTCTGACGCTCTCCTTCGTCCGGCGCAGGTCTCCGACGCATTTTCCTCCATCTCAGTCGTCCAGCCTTGGTCGCAAGTCCATCGTCTCAGACCTCCAACGTCCAAATCAGGTAACAACACCGTCCACTACTCCACCATCGCTTCAGTTATACTTGTTAGAATTAGATTTTGAGTATGTTTTTATATTGTTATTACATGTTAGATTTGGATATTGAATCAATTTGTCAGTTCCAAATTGCATATCCAAACACCCCACTACATCAAAGTTTGCAATGTATTGTATTTTCAACAACCAAACTTTATGTTTTTTTGAACAATAACCACTATATTTTATCGACTTTTGGTGAAAACTTCATCGGCCTTTTTGCATTTTCATAAAACTTAGTCCTTTGAGGAAGGGTTTAAACATCATTATTTATTTCTTGCAATGAAACAACAAACTTAATGATTAATTTGGATTTTGAATTCCGAATCAGTTTGCATTTTTCTATAATATTGAATCAATTTGGATTTTGCAAGTTCATAACTATCCGATTTTGCAAGGGTTAAATTGTGGTCTTTTAAACAAAACAGGATTTTCGGATATCCGTTTCGAAATTTCAGACTTGAACTTAGACAACAAAAACTGATATCCGAAATTTTCGGATACCCGAAATTCGGATATCCGAAATTTCGGGTATCTTTGAACACCCCTACATCCAAGGCTTCATTTTACCCAGGAAATGTGCTACAAGGGCCTTCATGTATTCAAACTCATGGAACATTAGTCCTTAACAACATTTACTTGTTAATTGGTATAACAACTGGATCAATGTATCAACTATGACCAAGATGCCTATGACAATGTTTTGTATAAGGTCTTAGGACCCAATTTTCATAATCATGGAAGTAACATCAAAATTTGTTATTGGGTTGCATAAGCGCCCTATTTTATAACTTTATGGTTTATCAACCCGTTTGACCCGTTAACACGGGCACATGCCTTTGGTGCCTCCCAGATTCATTAATTGACCATAATTGTTTTTAGCATTGAGGATCTATGGTTCTATAAACCATTTCTGATCCTCCATTACCCGTTACATGGCGATGGTTCCATTGTCCCATTTCCGCCCATTGCAACTTGTTCATTCATTCTATGATTCCTTCGAATCTTGTTTACGGCCAATCTTAGTAATTGGAGAACCTTTCGGCATTAAGGCTTCATGGTTCCTTGAACCATTCATCACCTATTTAGAATAGCTTATGGCTTGTTCCATTTGTTATGAAATTACACAATTACATTTCCATAAATCAATACTTGTAACATAAACAATGTTACCTCGTGAACTTGAGCCTCCGTTCCTACTAGCACTTGAATTATTGCCTTGATCACCTCGGTCACCTAACATGTCACTAATCAAGTTAGGACCTTTATCATTATAGCATTAAAATCACATTTCCATCGACATGACCTCAATGCTACACATATCTTATTTACACATAATTGGAAATCAAGCATATTCACCATGTTTATTTCTACCTACATGGTTTCATCAACAACACAATATCAATTAGAGGCATTCATTAACCAAGATAGCCATGGATCATTATTTCATCAATGATGGGTCATTAGTTTTAAGCACATTATATTCTATGTGCATTCAAGATCCATTATAGCAAATTGGCCATATATCAAGCACTAACATTCATGTAGGCATTTCATCGAACTCCTTGTGTGCACTCATATATGCACATAAGAACCCAATCCCATGAACCTCCCAATTTGCCATTTAACATAGTCTAGATGAAAATAATCACCAACCCATCACTAAATTAACATGTTACATCATAATCATGCAAGAATTCAGTTTTCTTAACATCAATTTCACAACTTTATCAAGTAGTTGTCTAACATGAGAGTTCAACAAGAAGGATTTGGTGACTACTTTACCAATTAACCATCAAACTAGAAACTTATGCAACATTCGGTGTTCCTAACATCAATAGATTCATATAACACCAACAAATTCCAGATTTTACGCCCCAAATTTTAGAGACCAACACATGCAAGAAGTTGGGGTTTTACTTGTTGCAAAGATGAACTTAGAGGAAGAATTACACTTCCATTTCCAATTTCTAGCCAAAAATCGCAGCCCTAACACCCTTGGATTGCAAAATTCGACTTGGGGCTTGGGAAGGGGGTTTGGTTCGATCTCCAGGTCGTGAATACGACCTCCCCCTTCCCCAATTGTTTTGTTTAATATTTTATTAGATAATTACACAACTGGCCCCTCTATTTTCAGCATTTTGTTTTTAATTAACCAAAACACCTAATTACACAATAAACCCCATAGTTTCACATGGGAATAAATTTTACTAATATTTTAGGGGTTATTTTTAGCTACTAGATCATTTTGACTAGACGTTCACGGGAATCCAAATTACTAATAATTCAGGATGTTACAGGGGCGGTGTTCCGTGCTGCCAAGCTGGCGTCGAGGATCTTTAGCACCCCTTAACGAGGGTATACCGGATGACCTTAGGCATATAACTTAGATGTGAAACTCATCAAAATGACGTATTTTTGATAAAAATCATTCAAATTTGGAATGATTATGTTAGAACATGAACCTTGTGTGGCCGTTACTGTTCGAATTGTCAAAACAGACTGAAGTTCGTAGGGTCGCGAACTGGTCACGAAGTTAACCACGCAGTGGGACTTCGCAGGGCACGAACCGACAGTTCGTGGAGTCCTTCACTTCGTGGGTATTGAAGATGTATAAATAGTTTTTCACTTCAAGTTTTGCCAAGTTTTGTGTCCAGTCTTTGTGATCTGTATGTGTGTGAGGGGAGGTGCTGTCCAACCTGTCCAGGGCGTTACATGATGTATATTACTTCGGTTGCAATCATTCGACACACGTTAATGCCATAAAACTTCCGTCTCAATCTCTATCGACCTAGAAACGTTCCGAAAACGCTTTTTCAGATTCCTTATTTCCTTGTATAAATCCATCAATCTCAAATATGATATAATTTTAAATTTGGATTGTTTTTAATTAAAACTATATCGTTTTGATTAATTTCACATATAAGTTAGATGCCTAACAACCTCATATTCACTAATTACTATCTCCATACGTAATGTTAATACAATAAGCAGTTATAGTTTATAAATTGTAACATTTTTATTATTCAACTTATATAATATAGGAGCTTCTATAGTTTGTATAAAAAAAAATCAGATTATTACAGAGTATATAGAATGATATCGAAAACGTGTCACCGACTTATTAACTAAACTAGAAAAAACAGTTCAATATTATGTGTAGTAAAGTCAAAAGTAGCATGCAATATTAAAAACTTAACCTTTTTCTTACATTTGACATGTGATTTTTTTTATTCAGTTAAATTATTAGTTAAAGAGTATTTAAAAATACGCCATGTCAAAACTTAATAATACACGTTAGAATAAAAAAAAATAGAGCACATATTTCTCATTCTTAAAATATATTAGCCTTGGGTCTGTTTTCTTTCTTCTTTCTATATTTTCTTTGTAAAACTTATACTCTTCCTAGCTCTCGCTAGAGGGCTCTTTCTTTGATTTTAATAAATCAGCCGTTCAAAAAAAATAAGTTAACGTTAATTATTGCTAGACTATTTTTACACTTATGTTTGTAAAGGATTTTCACATATATCCACTTTTTAAGACCAACATATGTAAAATATGAGCGAAGCCAAGCTATATTTTAAGGCTCGAGTTCGTTAGGTTCGGTTCGTTTAAGCTTTTTCATCTGATTCAATCACAAATAGCTCACGAGCTAGTCTGACTCGTTTACATGCAGGCCTTCAGAAGAGGAAATATATGACAATCTTTTAGTAAAACTAATTAACTAATGGTACAATAATCATTCAATAAATTAATTTAAATAAAACAGATAAAACACGTTTTAAAAAGTTTGTAATTGATGTTTTAGTTTAGAGAAATTTATAAATGTTCCTTTTAAAAAATTAAATATTTAGTTCTAACTTCTCCCGAAACATCTTTTGTCTTTATCACAAATTTTATATAAGAAATAAAAATATTTTGGTGACACTTATCACTGTGATGTTTTCGCATTTTTATTTTCTCGGGTCTTATCTCCTATTAAATTACAACAATATATTTTCACTCCTATTAAATAATAATTTAACTCCTATCTCTTCTACTAAACATACATACATTAAATAATAATGATGTTAAGAAAATATATTTGTTTAGACAAAATTTAAATTTCAAAGAAACCAATTTCCTCTCGTCATATTTTTTTTCTATTTTTTCGATTACATTCCAAACGTATTTATTATTTAATATAATAATATATTTAATTATTAATAAAATTTTGATTGTCATAAAAAGGTTCTATCCGTTAATGCTATTAACATATGTTTAAAAATTATAATAATTACTTAAAAAATATTATTAATAATATTATTTTATTCCAATCCTGTGTAACACATGGGTTGTTGGAACCAGATTTTTTAGGTTGTTGCAAGGTAGTTAGTTTTCGCAGAACTTATTAAGGGTGAGCAAAAAACCGGAAAATCAAACCGGAACTGAAAATACCGCAAAACCGAACCGAAGAAACCGAATCGAAGTAAAAACCGAGAAAAACCGAACCGAAATTTATGGTTCAGTTTCGGTTTCGGATCACGAAAAAACCGGAAAAAACCGAACCGAACCGAATGAATAATTTATATAAGTTTTTAAGTGTATATAGATATGTAATTGTGTTTTAATTAACTTAATTGCAGTTATTTACAATTCTTTTATAACTCAGTTGATATTTACCTTTGCAAACCACCAAGATGCCTCAAGTTCGAGTACCCTCTCAATCTATTATTTCATTTTTAAGCAGCAACTCCTCTTCTTTCTTCTTCTTACCATCGAAGACGATGAAAATTAGGGTCAAGATCTTTAGTGTTAAAAACTTTTGAATTTAAAACCAATTTTTATTTTGTATGTTACATGTGTTTTTGTTTTTATTATATTTTGATGGTTATTACGATAGTTGTTTATTACTATTAATAATTTATCTTTAAAGACTAGACATTTAAAGTTAAAAACTATTTTAACCACATCTTAAAAAAAACCGAATCCAAACTAAACCGAACCGAAACCGAAGAAAAAACCAAAAAAACCGAACCGAAAAAAACTGGAACGAATGGTTTTTTTTTCTAGGAACCGAACCCATTCGGTTTTCGGTTCGGTTTGAGCCAAAAACCCAACCGAACCGAACCATGCTCACACCTAGAACTTATATCTATATATAGGTGGTCTGTTTAGAGTTTTGTTAAGTTGGTCATTTGTATTTTGCTCTGTAACGCTGTCGGAACTAGATACGAGCATGTATCTGCATCGGTGAATCATTTTGGTGCTAATCAATCAGCGATCCGACTTAAATTCACGTGTGATCTTCTTGTTTCTACTCATTCAAGCGTTTTATCATCATCGTTGTTTCATCATAGCTCGATTATAGCTATAGGTGGTTCATGTGAGCTTCAGTTAGAGGTTTAGATCGATCAGAACGGACCTACAAGTGGTATCAGAGCTTTCGGTGCTCAATTTGATTAAAGTTGTGGTGGTTTTACGATTGAACAGTGATATCTGCGTGAATTTCGACATTTTACATGATTTTGATTGAATTAACATACTTTTATGCTTATTTTGATGGAATTTGATTGCTTCGTTTATGCTTAAAATTGCAAGTATGTGTATTGAATTGGTCAAATTTACAGTTGTTAACGTTTCTGTTGAAGCATTTTGTTTTGCGAATTGTCAATGTTTTTTTTTTTTGCGAAAACTTGATTTTTCACAAAATTTATGTTACTTTTACTCATTAGACGGTTACATAATTTGCAAAAAAATATTTTTACAAAATATCGTGTTTCACCTTTTCACATCATTTGCGAAAAGACTCTACGAAACATAGTGTTTTAGATTTCTTTTGCGAATAATTATGTGAAAAGTCAATTTTTGCGAAAATTATCTTTTTTGAAAACCTTGTTTTTGTAAAAATAAAACTTTTTGCGAAAAAAAATAGTTTTTTTTTTGTAAAACAGATTTGTGAAATTTGCATGTTTTTCAAAAATTTTGAAACATTCTTTTGCAAAATCAGTTTTTGTTAACAACTAATCATTTGAATTGTTTACTTGTATCTTTAAGAAATATGGCATCGGTTACCAATTATGAGAATGAGCTTGGAACTGGAAACAAGCCTCCACGTCTAGAAGACATAAATATTTTTCTAAATTGGAAGAACAAAATGATTGCTTTTTTATCCTACACTGATTACAACTTGTTGATACATAGTTCATTATCGTCATGTGAAGTATCAAATACAAGACATTGTTGCAAGATTGTTATGATCCGAACTATAGGCGAACTCAGAGTTCGGACGCATACGAACATGGTCCGAACCTGAGGTTCGGCTGATCGGGTATTGGCTTGTGTAGTTCAACTATAAATAGTTTTGTCTTGTATAGAATTAGAGACTTCTTGGTCAGATCTTAAGTGTGTGTACTTTGTGGTTTCTCTGTGGTTATAATACAAAATCCTTTGTATTTACTCTTTTGTTCATTCGATTAACATTGATTTCATCATGACCGAGTAGACGATCCACCGCTCACGCAATTTCAAGTGGTATCAGAGCTTTCGGTTTGCTCTACTGGTCTGATATCTGTGTTTTTCGAAGTTTTGAGTCAAAAACCCCAAGTTTTTAAAAAATCTAAACACTTTTGAGTTTGTTTAATCATTTCAAGTATCCTTTCCATGAAAAATCTTCTCCTAAAACATTTCTACCGAGTTTATCTGAGTTCTCGTGAAAAATCTCGTTCGAAATCTCTGAAAAAACGCGAAAATTGAGTCGAAAATGGTTTGTTTCGTTTTCAGTTCGGGTGAGGATTAAGTTTCGGCTAAAATAACCGCTCCGAACTCTGGGTTTGGATACTGTTCGGGTATAGTTCGGATAAGGTTCGGCTAGGTTACATCTGGTTCGTTTCGAGTTCGGCTTGTTTTATGGTTCGCCCATCCGAAGTAGTGGTTCGGCAGAGTTCGGATAGTCACTTCCAGCTCGTTTCTGGTTCGGACTGAGTTCGGACAAACGATTCAAGTTCGGATTGGGTTCGGCTGAATAGTTATCGGGATTTTTGGAAGGTTTCACGAAAACTGACGTAACTTGAGAACCGTTAAGAGTTACGGGAACTAATACCAGCCAAAACGACCGTCTCGGAGAGATCTACACTTTTACTCACCTAACGGCCAGTACCCTCTGTTGCGATACCCAAAATTCACTTTTAAGACCTTCGTTTTTCGGGTTTGAAGTTTTGATATACAAGTTTTCGAACAAGATGAGTGATTTTTAAGCGTTTGTGGCTATTCAGAATTCAACGCAAACTACAATGCAAAGAATGATGAATTATGATAATGAAATTGGAACAAGTCAGAAATTCCTAAATTGCTATAGTTGGAAGATTCTCATAGTTGGGTTAAACGGTTTGAAGCATACGTTGATACAAATGATATTGATATTTGGTTGTCCTTCACTGATCAATATGTCTATCCTAAAGATGAAACTGGTGAGCCAATTCTTCAAAGAAAGCTTTCATCTAAACAAAAAGAAAGGATATCAAGCTGAGAAAAAGACATATGGTACTCTGACAATGTCATTACCTAAAGAGTTACTACATCAATTTTCTGGTAACTATACATCGAAGAGTTTATGGGATGCATTGGAAAAGCGATATGAGGGCAATGACCAATATAAGAAAAGTCGACAAAAGGTTTTGAAGAATGGAATTTGATAGTTTCAAGCATTATCAAAACGAACCAATTCCAAATCTAATTGCAAGATTTGCTCACTTAATGAGTGAAATGCGTTTGGTGAGTCTTACAAAAGAAGAAGTTGATATGAAAGAAAAGATTTTGGAGACTTTACCTGAGAAATGGGAGAATTATGTGATGATGAACACTCATGATAAAGAATATTCAGGATTGTCATTTAATGATCTGATTCAAAGAATTCAAGCAAGGGATATGAAGTTAATGGTAAATAAATCACTTCCGCCACAAATCCAAAATCCTGCGGTATCTCATGGAGAAAATGATTCAACAATTAATGATGTGAAGCCTAATATTCTTAGTTCCGCACCTCCTACAACATTCATTGCAGGTAAATCTGAAACTCCTAGTTATTTTGCTGGTTATATTGTTTTAATTCCTAGTTCTTCGACTCAGAATGCTTTGTCTGCTCAAACTACCGATAATTATAATGCTTTAATGTCTGCATTGATATCTTCATATTTTGGGGTTATTACTGGTTCTGTTAGTAATGCCGAATTGACAAATGAAGATTATGATCAAATAGATTATGATCATTTGGAAGAAATGGATTTGAATTGGCGGTATGCAATGTTAGTTCGAAGAATGAAGAAGATTTTCAATAGAACTGGCAAGAAGAGATTGAATCAGGATGGTAAAATTGGATTGGACAAATTGAAGGTTAAATGCTTTAAGTGTTTAGTGTATGGTCACTTTACTAGAGAATGTCCAACATCTACTGAAAATAAATTGAAGTCTAGTCAACATGCTCATTTGGTTGTTCATTCACTAAATCAAGCTCACAAAGACCAAAAAGAATCAAATTCTGTTGAAGAAAACCTGATAGACTTATTTTGGCATCCAGATGAACTTGCCTGGAATGCGGATTCTGCAGCAAAAATGAAACATGCTCCTATTACTGTTGCTTTGACATCTCGTCATGATGATGATAGTGTTCTCACTGATTCTGATTCTAATTCAACCATATCATTGGTCTAAGATGTTTCATCAAAAGTACCTGATAGTTCAAAGGTCGAATAATCTAAATGTCTAAAATGTGTGAGGTTACGTAACAAGAATACACGTTTAGAAAGAGGTTCTGAATTATCAACTGAAGAGATTGTGGTGCTCAAGCAAGAGTTGGAAGATTTTCAAAAGAAGTATTATGCTTTAGTTCATGTTCATGAAGATGTGCTGCAAGAAAAGAGTAAATTGGATGAAGAGTGTGAAAAAGCCAAAGATGAAACATTAGATGCAGCACAAGATTTTGAAAATTTATTTGAAAATCTTTATCCAGTTCAACAAAAGTATGAAAAAGCTAATGCTCTTGTGCTTGAATCTGCTACTACAATTGAGAAGCTTCAAGAGAAAGTGTATACACTTCAAGATTCTAATTTTCTTCTTCGAGATAAGAATGGAGTCTTAACAAAGGATGTGGACATATACATAAAGAAGTGGGAACATGTTACCGAATAACTTTTTGCTGAATGTGAGATACGAAAGTTACAAATGTATGAGTATGATGATCTCAATGAAAAATTCATCAAGTCACAAAAAGAAGTGTTTGATGCTCAACAGAAAATTTCTGAGCTAAAACTAGAAATTTTGGAGTTAAAAAGGCAAGTGAAGAATTACAATTTATCGCCGACATTGCTGAATTTCTTATATAAACAGGATTAGAGTGAAGATAGTTCCAAAAAGAATTATATTCACATGGTTCCTCAACCGATGGATTAATCTGAATTTACATCTGCTCCACTTGATCCTAAAGATGAATTGCATGATTATTCGAAGTTCGCCACCCAATCAAAAAAGAAGAAATCGAAGTCTGGGAAAAAGCAAAAACCATTGGGTGAAGCTCCGAAGTTTAACTCAAAGTCTATTCTTTTGGAAAATGAACAGATTTTTGATAAGGTTGCCTTCAAGTACTTCATCTAGTAACTGAAGAAGAAAAATCTTTGATTGAAAAGAACAAATTGAAGAGACATCAAAGCTAAATTCACTAAAGAAGCTAAGGGGATAGAAGCTTCTAGTTCTTCTTCGAGTTCATCAAAGACTTCAGGTTATAAGAACAGAGGATTGGGTTTTGAGATCAAGGAAGTACCTGTTCAAGCTAAGAAGCCCGTGAAAGCTGAAAAGATTTCCAAAGTTAAGGTTCCAAAGAAATTACTTTCTTCGAAAGAAAAATCTTACTATTCTGGAAGGTTATCATCTTCAAGGAGTCTATCTCCTAGGTATGATTCCTATGATGATTTTTTTTATAACTTTGATTATGAACATTCTTCTGGTTTTTTAAATTCAAAGAATTTTTCAAATGTTTTTCAATTTCGAAAAAGACTTTGTTATACATGTCGTCAACTTGGACATCTTGCTGCTGATTGTCCGACGACTGCATATATCCACAACCATGCTAAATATGTGGATAACAAATGTCAGATTTTTTATGAACTCTGGTCCTCAAAGGTCAAAACAACTCGTAAGCCGTCTTGGTCTAAACCGAGTACGCCAGTTGATACTGATTCTGGTTCTGATAAAAAATAATCTTTCAAAATATGAAAACCTAAAATTGTTTCCAAGGCCAACAACGACTATGTGGAAGACACCGGGCGACCCGACGCTGTGGACTCGGGTCGATCCCAAAGCGACTAATGTTTTATTTGGTGTCAGCAGGTATTTCAGGAAGACCTATCGGTAATTGAAATGTTGCTGGTGGTGAACCATCTGTGATAACTTAAATTGAATTTCAAAATCAATTTTGTTTTCAAAATGCTAAAATGTTAGTATTCGTGTTGGTTGATCAATTTCTGATTTGTTTTCACTTCGTCTCATTTTAAGGGGAAGTTTGTTTTTGAAAAATACAAAAATAGTGTGTTGTTTTTCAAATCGTAAAAATGAAAATCTAAAAAAAATAGAGTTTGTCATTTTTAGGGAGAGAAATTTAAAAAGACAAAAACATTGAAAAACAAAACAAATCCAAAAACATTAAAAAATGAGAAATTGTATTTGACATGATTGGGAAATGATGGTACATTGGCTAACGTTTCTAACTCATGAATAAAGTAAGTGAAAAAGCCATCAGACCATTTGATTGATGTGTAAGGTAGGCTTGACAAATCAGAAAGTATACAAATGTGATATACACTAAATCCGATGCTTGACCTACTGGACAACATCTTGATGCGTATCTCATGATATATCAAGAAAAAGATTTGTGAAAAATAAAATGAGAAGTCACTATGTATACATGTTTTCATTTTGCAAAGATTTAAACTTGTTTGATTTTCTTTATTTTGTCAAACGATCGTACTTTCTTTGCGTATCGAAAGATCGACCTGATTGTTGTTCGTTTGACGTTCTGCTTTATTTTCTTTGGTGTTTCGTATAACTCATCGGATTTTCTCTGCATGTACGGGAGTACCGACCTGATTGTTGTTGAGTTATACAATTTCAACTTGTTTTATTTTCTTATTTTGTTAACTCCGAGGCCTTATCTGAGTATCGAAAGATCGACCTTAAGGTAGACGATTTAACGTTCTTATTTCTTTTTTGCATGGAACACAGTTGACTATATTAAGAATACAATCACTATGTGTTAAATCACAAGTGAAATCACAAAGTGTGATAAGCAAAACATATCTGAGTATGTCTGATAGTGTGGGGTACACTGGTCAATGCAAATCTAATCAATATCTTAACATATCCATATGTTCTGAGTATGATTATGCCTGAGTTTAATGTTGGACAAATTATATCTGCAATCGTCATGGCTTATGTGCTACAGTAATTGAAATTGAAGTGTAGTTCAGCATATTATGACCAATATGATCCCAAGTCGTGATCTTTCTCGCAAAAGACAAAAATAGTGTCTGATTCTGTATTGCATTTATTTTTCTATATCAGAAAATATATAAAAAAAATTAGGTGTGTATTGATATAAAGTTTCTAAAAAACAAAATATTTTGTTTCTTATTTCCTTTCAATTGTATATGAAATCAAGTTTCAAAATCAATATATCTTGGAGTCTCGAAAAGACGTTTTGCGCTAAGATTATTTATGTTGGCAGGTTTCTTTGTGGAAAGAGAACATCATAACTTCAAGTCTTCAGAAGCTGTTGATAAAGTGTTTACACATGCTGTAATATCAAGTATTCGAGATCAGACTAATTATCAAAGAAGAGGAAAAGTTTGATTGAAGATACAAGATACAAGTTTTAAGTGGAAGTTGATACTGCACATGCCGAGGGGGAGTTTGTTGATACATAGTTCCTGATCGTCATGTGAAGTATCAAATACAAGACATTGTTGCAAGATTGCTATGATCCGAACTATAGGCGAACTCAGAGTTCGGACACATACGAACATGGCCCGAACCTAAGGTTCGGCTGATCGGGTTTTGGCTTGTGTAGTTCAACTATAAATAGCTTTGTCTTGTATAGATTAGAGACTTCTTGGTCAGATCTTAAGTGTGTGTACTCTGTGGTTTCTCTGTGGTTGTAATACAAAATCCTTTGTATTTACTCTTTTGTTCATTTGATTAACATTAATTTCATCACGACCGAGTAGACGATCCACCGCTCACGCAATTTCACAACTTGATCCAATCCATTGAATATGGTCCTCACATTCCCACAAAAGAAGCAGAAATGGAAGGGTGGTGAATTCAAATATAAGAACCTGGACTGATGAAGATAAATCCTCGTGGTAGGCACACCACTTGGTCTTGTCCTTCCAGGATCCCTGTTTGTCATTCTTCTTGGGCCATCTTGCCTTTTCTCCAAGATCATGCATGGCACACATCAAGCCACCAATGTCAACTGAAAAACAGTATTCAGATACCTTGGGATAATCCTCCTCATCGCCATCTTGATCTACAACATTAATCCTTTGTTTTTTAGGTTTGGAATATGGTCGGGATCTGTACTGCTTTCCTGGGTATTCTGACTTCTTGGCGTTAGGGTCATATTTAGGAACATCAAGCCTTTGATGAATCCTCTTATCATCTTCCAGACAAATAAACCTGAGAGATCTGCTGCGTACTTCATCAAGATTTCTGCAAGGAGTTATAACAAGGTCATCATAAAAACGAGAATCCTTACGGAGCCCCATTTAAAATGCTTCGACAGCTGCTGCCATATCTAGATGGGGAATCTCCAGGGATTCCCGGTCAAATCTGGTAACATAGTCTTTGAGTGGCTCATCAGGCTTCTGAACCACTCGATATAAGTCACCTGTAAACTTCTCAAAGGTTCTGCAGTAAAAAAACCGATTATTAAACAGATTAACCAAATGGGAAAATGAAGTAATAGTGTTGAGAGGGATACTCAGTAGCCATTTCATGGTTGGGCCTGTTAAAGTAGAGCCGAAGCCTTTGCATAGGCAGGCTTCCTTGATATTCGTCAGAATAGGGTTGATTTCCATCTGCTCCCTGTAATGTGCCACATGTTCCTTGGGGTCCGTGGTTCCATCACAAAGCTTCATGCTTGGAGTTTGAAAACGCTTGGGGATCTCAACTTCAGAAATTGGCCAAGTGAACCTTGAGATCTTGTGGCTTCCTAGGGGAACCTTAGGAATGGGCTTTATGATCCCGTGAACACTTGATATCATTTCTTTCAGCTTCTGGAGCTCCCAGGCGATGCTTGGACTGATACCTGCATCATAAGAAGCACCCTGGTTAGAAACCAAAGGAACAGAGTTAGACACATTACCTGGGTTAGGATTCTGAGTTTGGATTCTTGGGCCATATTCGTAGCTCATAGGGATGCTTGGCTCTGTAGTCATTGCTGTCTGCATCGGGATGAAGTCTCCATCGTGTACATCTAAGGAGCTAGTTCGGAATATTCCTACAGAAACATAAGGGTTAAAATGCCTATATCCTTGGGAATCCTGACCCGAGGATCCCGCATAAAATGGATATCCTTGGGACGACACAGCTGAGAATCTCAGGGACTGTGCAATCCAAGGATCTTTAGGGTGCGACTGCGTGAACTCTGGTGGAACGGTTCCCGAGAATCCAGTGGTGAACTTTGCGTGTTTAGTGGCCTGAGAGCTGACGGTAAGGGTTGTAGCAAAGCTCGCGTTTGTTGCGGTTGAAGATCTTGGATGATAGCGAAGTGGGTCTGAGGATCCTGAGACATCAAAATCAAGATGCCTGGGGAATAAGGGGCTCTGCTCCCTCACATGCTTCTTGTATTTCTTGAGATCTGCGATTTCCTTCATCGCCGTCTGATTAGTCTTGTTTTGTTAATTCATCGGGCTTTTCACCTGTTTGAACAAAACAAATATGTCATTGTTAGTAATAACGGGATCGATAGATTGAACCTGAGATCCTGTGAATATCGGATAATCTGTTTTCTTCTGGCGTCCATCAGTCTCTTCTGGCTTCCTGGAGCAGGAGGAAGAGGAGGAACGGAGGATGAAATAGAGGCTGAAACAGATTTCGCTTGAGTCGACATGTTTTGAACCAGGGATCAAATAAGGTGAGAGAAATTGAGAATTTTGGTAAGGTTAAAGCACCACTTGCCCCACGGTGGGCGCCAAACTGTTTTGGTCAAAAATCGCCTAAGCAATTTAGTGATCAAACTTATATTGTGAGGTAGTGTGCTTGATTGATTTGTGAAGATGATGCACGAAATAATAGATTTGACAGGATGGTATAACGAGGGAAAATCCGGAATCCTTTGAGCTTCCTCTAGGGATCCTGGCAAAAAACCTCGGGAGCGGCCTGAAGAGCCTGCTGCCTAGCAATTTGATTAATAGTAAACTCAAAGATTACAAGTGTTTGGAGGTATGATCGATGGAACTATGTGTTACAGATATCGTTTGCTAATCAGAGCTAAGTGCCGGATGTGTGTGTGTTTCTATATCGATCAAGACCTCAGTTATATAACGAAAATAATGCTAACTAACTATCCGGGATTCCCGGAATCCTATTCTCAACTATCTTGACCGTTAGGCCTCTTTCCGTCCACTTGGTCCACGTCTTCCAACGGTTATAGCGAGTCTTTAGGAGTTAGTTGACCGCCCAACATCAATTAATTAAACACGAGCCAAAATAAGGGCTTAGTAACTAAGGGCAAGGGGTATACCCCTTGTTAACCGGCGTTAAAGCCTATGTGGCAAATCTGGCGACGCCAAAACCATTTCCACCATGGCGTGATGATGTGTGATACTTGGCGGCGTGAAGTTTATCACGGCGTGGAGGGGAAAGCTTGTGGCTTTGTCCAATCAAAAGATTACATGTATTTTTTATTTTATATTTTTTATGTTTAACACCACAAACCATATCACACCATGTATACCCCTCCAATGTTATGTGGTGTTAAAAGTCCAGTCATCACCCTTTAACACATAACACCACATGGGTATACCACATGCCTAATAAATAATCAGAATACCTAAACCAACAGAATTCCCAAGCGATACGAGGATTCCTGAACCACACGAACATCCTGAAAATCTATCCCACAACACTAACAATTTACAAGATATTTGTAAGTTCAAAACAATCTATTACAACCATCAAAGCATTTATTTTAACTCATTTATATAGAGAGGTTAAATCCGTGAACACAAACTCAGTAATGTCAACCCAACAACTTTTTCACCTTTGGATTACCCACATAATAAAAAATTAAAAACCCAAGAAGACACGATAATATTTTTTATTTAACAAAACCTTATGAAAAAACACGATAACACGTGGTTCAGGTGCACGGGAAACGTAACAAAACAGACAGTGAGATTATCAAAACCCCCCATTTTCCAAAATATTGACAAAATACAAATAATAATAATAATAACACTATTAATTAAAATAATAAAAAGGTCACACTCTTTTTGTCATGTTCCTCCATCAGCTCACGCATTTAGATACTACGCATACAATACAACACACAGAGAAATGGACATGTAGCAGAAAGACTTCATTTCACTTCATGAAAACCAGCACTCAAAACCCTAACTATAATCAATCTCTCTAGATTTAGATTTAGATTTACATTTTCTTCTTCTTCTTCTTCACCTTCACAGATTCCGTCAAATCTCCTGCGAATTCTTCAGGTCATTTTCTTCCGATTTCTCTGTTCGACTGTTTTTATGCATATTTGTTGCATTCATGCCTTTTTTCAGCTTTAACTAGATGTTACAGCTACCGTCGATTAAGACGTGTAACTTCGCCATTAATGCACCGCTGATTGTTCAATCGTTTCACGAAAGTTTGTTTTGTTTACTGATGTGTGTGATGAGGACGTGTTTAGCTTTTGAATGATGAAATTGCGCAATTATTTGGGGCGTTTCTGATAAATCATGTTAAAAAATGTGCAGAGATGGAGTAGTACGATTTGATAGCATTAATGCTAGATCAGAGGTGGAAAGTCGTGGTCCGTTAGCGATTATTGGCTTCCATTACTGACCTACTCTCATTCTAGACTGCTGCATCTGTTGTTTGACCGTTTTTTTCTCATTAAATTACGCGCACACTTTTTCTTTTTTCTTTCCAAATTGATTTGTTTCTGCGCCTCAGTTGAATGAGAAAAAGGGGGAGAAAGGGGAAGAAAAGGATGGGGAGATTACCATGCTGTGAGAAAGGTGAGGTGAAGAAAGGTGCTTGGACTCCTGAAGAAGATAGGATACTTCTCGATTACATCACTAAGAACGGTCATGGTACATGGCGTTCTTTCCCTAAACTTGCAGGTTCTCTCTCCTCCCGTGACTCATGTGTATGTGTTTACATTGTTAAATTGCATTCAAACTCAAATCCCCAATCTATTGGTGGAGACATTATTACATTAATCAATTATTAAGTTATCAACATAACTGTTTGCAGATCAGATGGATGATTAATAGTAATGTAATAATTTCCGAGTTCTATGCACTAATGGTGTTTGTGAAAAATCTTTATCCAAACTTTCAAAAGTGTGTATACTTACGGTTATACGTACATAAACATTTCTTTAGGCATATAGAACTATAGAAGAAGAAAGATCATAAATCATAAGTAAGCATTGTATACGATACTTTTATCATCACAGTGTTGGTTTTGCCAAAAGAAGTTGAATTGCGGTGCAGTGTAGTTATTGATGCCTCATGGAATGATTAATGATATGCCTGTAAGAACTAAGCATCTCATAAGAAGTTCAAGAAAACCCCAAAAAACAAATAGAATTGGGCAGCAAAGTCTGTTTGTACCACATCACAATTAGTACCAAATTGGTCCCAAGTCAGACAGCCATTCCTGAATCAGTTGGACCACAAAGAGGTGTGGCGTCGGTCCATTATGGTTGTGTTGTACTCCTGTTCAGTTTTACCGTATCATATGAGTGTGGGCAGAAAGATTTGTTTTAAGAACCCTAGGTTGCAAATCTGTAGACTGTATTATGTTAGAAATAATAATAATTGGTCCTCACAGAGCAGAGTTATCATGTGGTCTGAAAACTCATGATATCTGTTAAAATTAATGTAGAATTAAGTTTAAACTGATAACCAGGGAGAATTGAGAAAAAGATAATCTTGTTTTTTTTTAATCTAATCGGTACCATCAACTCATGCATGCTATTTTTTGTACATGGTCCTATGTTACCAGTAAAACTAGCTTTTATGGAGGCAATTCATGTTCTTTGATCCTTTTATGGTTGGTTCAACTAAATATAATTTATAGTTGGTAAGTTTTAGCCTTGGAAACTAGTTTGACAGTGAATAGTAAAATGGTAATTTCTTTATCCAATAGGTCTTCGACGATGTGGAAAAAGTTGTCGGCTGAGGTGGACAAACTATCTTCGGCCTGATATTAAACGAGGTGCCTTCAGTTATGATGAAGAACAAAGAATCTTCCAGCTGCATGGCTTGCTTGGGAACAAGTAATAAACCACTCACTAACTCTGGTTATCTAACTTTTTGCGTTTTTACCTTTTGGAATCTTTCTTTGTTGATCAAACTCCAAAAATGAATTATGCAGGTGGGCAGCCATAGCATCACGGCTGCCAGGAAGAACAGACAATGAGATAAAGAACTACTGGAACTCTCATTTAAGAAAACGTATCCCCAACAAAAACACTAACCTACAAGCCAGCTCAGCTTCCAGGTCAGCAGATACAAAACCTAAATTTCCGTCAGCTACCCACACTGCAGAATGGGAGAGTGCCAGGGTGGAGGCTGATGCCAGGCTGTCAATGGATCCAATCCTTCACAGCTCACCACATGGACTACCCGATTGTGATTACTTTCTTCGTGCATGGAATTCTGAAGCTTGTGAATCGTTTGAAAATGCAAAGGACTCTAGCCACCTGGCACATGCGATAAAAGTCGAGTCAGATTCTGTGGTGACAATGCAAGCAGGACCTACTTTCAATGCCAGCTCAAGCTGTGCATCTGCTGATCAAATATGCAAGATTGAAACCGAAGAGGCAACAAACAGTGGTTCGTATTCTCCAGATTCATATAAAGCAGAGAAATCATTGGATATAACGCTGGATCTGCTTCTTGATTTCCCTAATGATGGTGAATATCTAGAATATCTACAGGGTGATGCAGATGATAATGAAGCTTCTACTTGACAGGTTATTTTCTCTAATGCCATCACCTTGTTTAGAATTCAGGTTCAAGACTTGTTAGAACCATGGGATTTTATGTGTAAATTAGGAGCTAAGAATCGTAATCCAAAACTTCTTGATATAAATGTTACTTTCAAACTTTTGTTACAACAAAGTCTATCTACACACAAATGCACACAAAATGATCAAAAACATGAAACAAATCTTTTAGGAAACATACACACATTCATATGAAACATTTAGCTCGAAAACCATCTTGTTAGTTTCTTTGGGGTCGATCCAGTAGCCCGACACTTGGAAGCTAATTCTTCTGCTTTTAAAACACCTTCTCCACGTTTTGCTTCGGTCATTGCTCTCTTTTCTTCTGCTGTTTTGTGTACGAGAGCTATTTTGTTCTTCATCTTCTCTATGTAGCTAGCCTTCTTCTTCTCCAGTTTTTCCTGTTTTTATATATATATTTGGAAATCGGTAACTAAACAAATAACAAACGTACCCAGTGATATCATACTTATAAAAATGTGAGATTGTGACCTCAATCTTTTTCAGTTGAGCTTCTAATTCTGCTTTCTTGCTGTTTTCCCATGCACCAATGGCAGCTAAGTTCTTCTGGGCTCTGTTCTCTATTTTGGATCTTTCACTTTCTTCCCATGCTTTGATTAGTGCATCTTTCTTCTCCGTTGCTACTCGAGCAAGAACTTCATCTGAACAAACAAATAATCAATCACTCAACCAATCAATTATAAGATCAAAATTCAAAACTGGGAAACATGTTTGGATTCTAGAATAATACTACCCTACCTCTGTGCTTAGAACCCTCTGCAGGTTTCTCCTCACTTGGCTTTTCTGATTCCTCACATGGCTTTTCTGATTCTGACATAAAATCAAACAGTTAGAAGGCATAGTACTAGATAACAATTAGGCTGCCTAGATCAAATAGCACAACTTACTTTCAACCACTGGATCATCAGTGGGCTTTTCTTCAGGAACAGGAGTAGTTTTGTTCTCCACCTCGGCGGGTGGTGGTAGCTCCGGCGGGCACTCGGGTTGAACCTCCACCTTGTTAGCTTCTTCTGCCCCCATGTTTATTTTCAGAAAGGTTATGGAAATTGAAGGGTTTAGGGTGTGTTGGTATTGGTGTAGAATATGAAGGTTTATATAGTGTGCAATTGTGCATGATTTAGAATGGGCTGGAAACATCTGCCATTTAACAGACTGTTTCTTGTGTTTATTAATCGGTTTTCCTGATTCTATTTGACCTACAATGCCTGCACATCTCAAATGATTTTTTTATAATAATTAACTAAGAGAGTTGAGTTTATATATTTTGTTGGAAACATTATAAAAATGGTAAATAAAATGAAGAAAGTACAAAATTCCAACGATGATTCTTGGTGACACGAACAAGAAAGCTTTTGTATCGGTACTTGCCAAGCAACCATGTCACTTGTTTTGTTGTTCGTCACTTTCTGCATTGTTTTGTTCGTATTTGTGAGATTTGTTGAGTAATTTGTATTTGTTAAAAGAACTAGAATTCAAAGAAAATTAGATTTGAAATTGAACTTTTTTCCAAAGGATTAGAATTTAACAAAAGAATTTGAACTTACAAATATTTTTTTAAACTATTTTTAGGTGACAACATAAGTTGGAACTTGTCACGACACCCAAATTTATCGGTAGCAATATTGTCGATGATGTCACCCTACACTCATGTCGGTGCGACTTTAAGCATAGTCATCACAACCATCTATCGATTGCCACCATCTGGTCCAACCTATCGATTGTCACCGCCACTACAACCTACTAAATGTTGCTGCCACAACCTACAAAGTGCCGTCACCGCTTTGGCACCAATTACGCTTTAGCCACCCCTACCTTCCTTGTCGCTTTGACGGTTGCCTCCAGCAATTTGTTCCCCAATCGTTGTCTCCACCCCTACTCTAACCATCTAGCCGCTGCCACCTGACTAGATGGCATATGAGGGGTCCAGACTCCTCGCCTCGTGACTGGGGTAGTAAGGTCTGAGGAGGCTAGTGACAAGGTTGGGGGTGGCAGGGTGGTTAGTGGAGTCTAGGTGGCTAGTGAGAAGGATGAGGCTAATGACAATTTGGTGATTAAAAATGATTATAATATTAGTTTGGTTATTAAATTAGAATATAATATTTCATATATTTTTATAGTTTTTGTTTTTTACTTTTTTTTTTGGGTTTTCTATTATTTTTTTATAATAAGGTTTTAAATGTTAAATATGAGTTGGCCAGGATTTTATAAATGGTTTTGGTTGTTACATGTTTTTTTTAAAAATTTTTGTTTTCTTTACGTAGCATTATAGCAATACAACGTTTTTGTGTGTCGCGTTATTCCGCGGCAACGCGTGATTGTGAAATCTTGTTTAGAAACAAAATCCAGATTTCATTTCCATTGAATTCCACTGACTTACGCCAACCACAAATCATATATTATTCCTTTTACAAGCCAATTATCAAAAATTCAAAATTCGCAACACATATAAGTGAATACGAAATTCACGAAGGTTCGTTGATATTTGTTCAGTACCAAATGAACAATATCGACGGGGGATGTATACTCGAGCTCTAGGCACAAGGGCATGCTGTTGTCTGCAAGTCTTTGAAACCCTATAAAATCCGCCTCAAATAGGATGAACAACTCGATTAGTCTCCCTTGTGAAATCTTGTTAGGCCCTAGGTGTATATTCATGCTCCATTGTGTAGGCCGCATGGTGCCTAGGTGGCACAACAGCATTGTGCGAGCGACAATACCATGATGTTGTTTGCAGCCTTGTAAAATCGACTCCCCGAAGGCGGATAGTCTCACTACCCTCAGTGAGATTTGACTATTATCCATCTACATTCAACAACTACTATATATATTTTTTTTATCTTTTACTAAAACCAGTTTACTGACTCATATTTTCTCACATCTTTCACTTGCTACCTTTTTAATTTACAAAAATGGATTCATTATCATCATCGTCAGGTGATGCCTCGATTAGATGATATATAACTATGCTTAAGACGGTGATGAACTATAAGGTAGCATTTGGTATGCAAGAATTGAGAGTGGAATGAAATGAGTCATTATATTGGAATGAAAAATGACATGTTTGATAGCACATTGGTGAGGTGTGTTTTTTTTCAATTCTTACAAGGAATGGAATGAAAAAAAAATTCGAATTAGATTTCTTTTTAAAAATTGCTAGAAAAAACAAAAAGCAAAAAAAGGAAAAATATAAAAATAAAAAAAGTAAAAATATAAAAAATATAAAAAACGAAAAACAATAATAAAATAAATACAAAATAAAAAATAAAACAATAAATAAAAACAAAAATAAAAAATAATAAAGATAAAGTTAAATTAGAAAATAAATAATAAAAATATATAAATTAAATTATTTAATAAAAAATTAAAAATAAAAATTAAATAAATTAAAAATTAAAACATTGAAAAATATGAATATAAAACATATATATTAATTTTAAATGGAAATATTAGTAAATAATTTATTTCATTCCCACGTGGTAACCAAACACAGGTCAATAAAATGGTAATGATTCATTTCATTCTTTTGACCATTCCATTCCCTAGCCATTCCATTCCATTGCTCATTCCATTACCTCATACCAAACACCATAAGTACTATGACCATGCATTATATCCATCTTTCATATCTTTCACCACATCGTAGTCACAACACTACCTTCCATCTTTCATCATATGTTATACTTATACTCATCTTACACATTTTACCTATTTTATTTTTTATTTTTTATTACAATAACATTTTTAAATTTAAATATTAGTTGTTAATAAACTAATAGTAATAAAATAAAAATAATTTTCAATCTTCTTCGCCTTGTAGTTGAATATAAATATGTTGCATCAAATCTATTCGAGGATTGTTATGCGTTTCTTGGCTAAGTAATTTTTAAATATTGCCCCTTCTTTACTTGATATCAATTTCTTCGAAAGATAGGTTCCATATTCTCATTCATCACATTTAATTTACAAATCGATCAAACTACCTTCTCCGTCTAAAATCATATTAATATATTATGTAATATGATGTATACATACATTACGTTTCTTATTCTTTTTACCGTCCATGCTTGTGTTGGATTGAACTATGTCCCAAAGTTCCTTGATGACACCAAATGCTTGTTCAATATACCTCGTCGCTTCTTAACCAATTTGAATTTTTGTTATTTTTCATTTTGCCAACATGTAAAGATTTAATAAATACCGAATATTTGAGATACAATTCCATCAGTAAAATAATATTCTTGCTTGTATTGTACACTTCTGACTTTAAACGAAGAGTTGGGTATTACTCTATTTATGATGTCGTTGAATAATGACGACGGATCAAGAACATGGATATAATAATTGGTATCAATAACACTAGAGATGCATGCTGAATCTATATAGATCTTGTTACACCACTACTTGTAGCATTATCGTGGGGGTGTGGATGACCACCTAACATGTATTTACATCGCTGTGCCATAGGGTAATTTCTGTAAACTCAATGCATACAATTAATGCTATCAATTTTTTTTAGGAAAACCATGTCTCACTTCACGCGACTTGTATAATTGTTGAGTGTCACTATACGTAGGTTTAAGCAAGTGTTTGTCGTGGAGCTTAATGACCCCTTTACAAAGTTTATAAATACTTACCCATGATGTTTACCCAGACAACTATAAAAACTCATACGATGAGTTGGAGG
>JBCNJP010000018.1:11755345-11815141 GCA_039602395.1 Deinandra increscens subsp. villosa | reverse complement strand
CTTACCTTTTGGGGTTCTTTTTTTTTGGATTTTTTTTAAACAAAATAAGGTTTCAGATGTTAAATATGAGTTGACTATGATTTTATAAATGGTTTTGGTCGTTACATGCTTTTTTATTTTCGTTTTCTTTACGTAGCATTATAACAATACAACGGTTTTGTGTGCTCGTGTTATCCCTAAGGCAACGCGCAGGTTGTGAAATCTTGTTTAGAAACAAAATTCAGATTCCATTTCCATTTAATTTCACTGAATTACGCCAACCAAACAAATCATTTATTATTCCTTTTACAAGAAGTATCAAATTAAAAAAAATGAAAAATTCAAAATTGGCAACAAATATAAGTGAATACGAAATTCACGAAGGTTCGTTGATATTTGTTCAGTACCAAATGAAATATTGACGAGTGATCGATGTATACTCGAGCTTCATGCGCATAAGGTTATGCTGTTGTCTGCAAGTCTCTGAAATCCTAAAAAATCGGCCCCACATAGGATGAACAACCCCGGTAGCCTCCCTTGTGAAATCTTGTTAGCCACTGGGTGTATATTCATGCTCCATGGTGCAGGCCGCATGGTGCAGGCCGCATGGTGCCTAGGTGGCACAACGACTTGTGTGAGCGACAATACCATGATGTTGTTTGCAGCCTTGTAAAATCGACTCCACGAAGGTGGATAGCCCCACTACCCTCAGTGAAATTTGACTATTAACCCTCTACACCATTCAACAACTAGTATATATATACATATATACTTCTTATTAAATCTTTTACTAATACCACTTTACCGATTCATATTTTCCCACATCTTTCACTTTCTACTACCTTTTTAATTTACAAAAATGGATTCATTATCATCATCGTCAGGTGATGTCTCAATTAGATGATATATAACTATGCTTAAGAAGATGGTGAACTATGAGTATATGATCATGCGTTATATCCATCTTTCATCATCTTTCACCATATCGTCGTCACGATACTACCTTTCATCTTTCATCTTTCATCATGTGTTATACTCATCTTTCACATTTTACCTATTTTTTTATTCCAATAACAATTTTTTTTAGATATAAATATTAATTATTAATAAACTAATAATAATAAATTAAAAATAATATCCAATCTTCTTCGCCTTGTAGTTGAATTATATAAATATGTTGCATCAAATCTATTCGAAGATTGTTATGCGTTTCTGCTTGGCTAAGTAATTTTCAAATATTGGCCCTTTTTTACTTGGTATCAATTTCTTCGAAATGTTTTCATATTCTCTTCATCATATTTACAGATCATACTACCTTCATCATATTTATCTTTTTGTTAAATTTATAAAAACAATTATGTGTATATTATGTATGGTTAGTTAAGACTTTTATGAGTTTTTATGTCGAATATGTTACGAATTGTTCTTAAAGGGCATTATTATTAAGATTTGTAATATTTGATGACTTTTAAATTGAATGGAGTTGTCGTGTTAAATGGGTTGTATCGTGTCGTGGTACTAAACATGTAATTTAGTCATGTTAAACAAGTCGTGTCAAATGTTTATAACATGTTCGAGTTTGAAGAAATGAAACGCTTACATATTTGTTTGTGTACCTACGTTAATTATGTCGTCTCTAATATGTTTAACGGATAAAAGCGTATAATATCCTGACTAATGTTTAACAATATCTAAATATTATATATAGTATTTTTTGTTAATATAGTTATGACTAATCAAAACGACATAAATAAACATACAAAAGTGAATATTATGTGTATTTTGTAACAAATTATTTTCTAATGACTGTATTTCTAATATTTTTTCAATAATTTTATATCTCCCCCTTCAACTTTGTAAATCACATAGAATATAAATAATTATGTATTAATATAAAGGATAACGAATAATGAGTAGTTGTCCCCCTCATTTTGTCCACTTAATCGTACCCAACGACTAACTAACTCAACGTGGCCATGTCTTAACATACATTTAAATACAATAAAATAAAATGATAACTGATAATTAATGATTAGGAGAAGGGGTTAGAGATCGGTTTATTGTTCATTGGATTGCTTCATCGCTGTAACTCCAGTAGTTTCCGTTCACGGGTTGTAGTACCCGAAGAAACCAATCGGTTTCAATCGATGATGAAGTGATTTTGATCGTTAAACGGTTATATTTAAAATAATAATAATTCATTTAATCACTATAAATACACATCAAACCAACATGTTTACATCAGAAAATTAATTAATTCTAAAATATTAATTCATTTAACCATTATAAAAAATGAGAAGAGAATAATCTCACATATCTATTCTATTATAAGACTACTTTTTCATTATATAATAATTTTTTTTTTCCGCTTTCCCTTTTATTAAATACCAATTTCTCCTAGATTATATATATATCATTTGGATTTGCTGAGGTGTATTCAGTAAAGGCACTATTCATAACACGTGGCACGCTGTGGTCACGCCACGTGTCAGTGAATTTCCTTTTTATTTTTTTTTCTTCATCAGATTTAACTTCTGTATTTGTATTTAACCTTTCCAATGTTGTTAACTATTATGCTTTTAGTGCAGTGGTAAGGTGTTAGTCTTTTTGCATAGTTGCACGAGATCGAATCTTCTTCATGACGTTTTTTAGTGCAGTGGTAAGGTGTTAGTCTTTTCCCTTCATAACTTCAATTCGATGGTACACGTATGAGATACGTGTATGTTTTTGTGATACGTGTTCTTTTATCATAGAAAATACAAAAAGTGTCAGTCTCTTTTCTGTTCAATAAATCAGTATTTCTTCTCCTTATTTTTGTTATGCATCACTTCTCTCTCTCATCATTCACGCTTCATTATCTGCTCACACACACTCTCTCTCATATATTCAGATGAAAGCTTTTCCGGTGGCTGAGATCGGAAGCTAGGTCCGATTCTCCGGTCGATCGACGGTTGTGGCCGCTGTTGCTCCGCCTTGGCGTTGAAGCGGCGGCGGTTACGCCGGTCGTTGCCTCTGCTCGGAAGCTAAGTCCGATTCTCCGGTCGATCGAGAAGCTCTGACGATAGATTTAGAAATCCACAGGTAAGTAATCGGTTACTTTCTTCATTTGTTTTCCCGATTTCGTACTCTGTTTCCTTTCGTTTGTTGGGTTCCATGTTTAATTTATTTCTGTGATGTTAGATCTAGAAGGGGGGACGACGATTGGGGAGAATTTTGGAGCGGTCCTTCCATTCGATATGTTATCGGAGGGCTTCACGTTCGCTGGGTCGATGAGCGATTCTGTTGGCTCGGATAAATACCGCCCCAATCTACAATATTCTACAGATCTACATACCCTAATCCCTATTTTCTGATATTTCTTTCTTGCACAGAAAGACATTTGAAAAACCATCAAAACCCCAATCCAATTTCTCAAATTGACAATCCATCATACCATGGGTCAAGGAACTCCCAGTGGTTTGAACCGGCAAGGTAATCCCGGCGATCGAAAGGACGGCGAGAAAAAGGAGAAGAAATTCGAACCTGCCGCGCCGCCTGCTCGAGTCGGTCGGAAGCAATGCAAACAGAAGGGACCGGAAGCAGCCGCTAGGTTACCCACGGTAACCCCTCACTCGAAGTGTAGGCTGCGCCTAATAAGGTGAAGTTGCTGTTTTTCATTTATGCTTTTTACATTAAATAAATTGATTTTTTGTTGTTGAAATGATTGTGTTTAGATTTTTTGGTTAAATTTGATTGGGTTGATCGCTTCACCGTCTCATTAACTTCATTTTTTGGGCTTATTTATTTCTGATTCGGCATATAGCATTGCATGATCATGACACCATTGGTACCCAATCTTCTATGAAATATTCAATTCTTAGAAAGGTAAAATATTTCCTTCATCCTTTTATGAACGAGCCCTTTTATTCATCTATATATATGGATTCATATGAGGTGATATTCTAACTGTTTTTTTTCTTCATGAATCTCATTTATATCTATCATAGATTTATGTGTACTTAGGTCAACATTTAGGATTTATAAACTTAATGCTGAACAAAGTTACAAGCAATAATCAGTAATCTCAAATGAGGAAGCTGCAGCAATGGATAGTCATGCTATTGAAGGATTTGGTACATTATATTTATGTTAAACTTTGTTGTGCATATTTAAATAATTTTTGTTGTTCCACGATATCAAAAGTAAGGGATGAATGAAGTTATTGATCATCTTATTTGCAAGTAGTTCAATTTGGATTAATGGCTAGGGTTGAACACTATATATTTGTTAATTATTATTATATAATAATAGTTACTGCATCTTTAGTTTTGAGTGCTAAGAATTGAATCTTGCTTTCTTATTGCATCTTTAGTTTTTTAGTGCTAAGAATTGAGTTTGTAAGAGTTTGATTCAAAATTGGCATATATTTCTCAAATTTTAGAGTGAAATTGCTGCAAATTTTACAGCAGTTACTGCAGACTGAATGTTTTACAGTTTTGGTGTGAATCTTGAATTGTTCTTGCAGTTTTAGTTTTTGCTTCTAAGAATTCAGTTTGTAAGACTTTCATTCAAAATTGGCATAATGATTTGCTCAATTTTTAGAGGGAAATTGCTGCAAATTTTACAACAGTATTTTACTAAAAATTGTGTTTGTAAGAGTATGATTCAAAATTGGTATAAATTTCTCAATTTTTATAATGTGCTTTTCACTTGCAGGTGTGTATTTTCATTTGTCTATTAACTTTATATGTAGTTGGTGTCTTTTATGCTTTTATCCTATGAGAACAGTCAATAGCATATCTTATTGTAATTTAATTTCTTCGTTGCCAGTATATGTTGTTTATGTTTATGATTCCTTATGAATGGAGAATGCTACATATGGCAAAATTTATATGTGTGTACTGAAATTTATATGAGAATGGACTTAATCTCCTGCTGTTTTCTAATTATCAGTTTCCTGTTGTTGCTTTGCAGGCTTTTGTAGTTTTACTGTCAACTGCAGGTTAGGTTTCCTTATACTTACTCTTTTGTGGATACTTATATCATTGATTTTGGTTTATGGTCATGCATCACAAACTTTAGAAAATTCAGTTGGCCATTGCTTCATATGTAAATTTTTGTAAAATTAAACCACACAAATCTCTCATTGTTTTCTGTGACTTAAAAACGACTATTATTACTAAGTTTAATGACTAATATGCACAACAAAGTTTAACATAAATATAAGTACTCTGGTTGTTCTTTTAATGTAACATTTAGTTGTTATTTTTGTGGGATGTGAACTTATTAGTCATGATAATGGCAATTTAAGTATCATAAAAGGTAAGCTTATAATCGAGATTAGTTAATATTTTGTCATCTTTTCTTTCAGATTTTGGCCATCGTAAGGTATCTTTATCTGATCATATGGGTTCTGTCGCATGTACAAAGGTAATCACATGCTGATTCAATTGAGTGGGTTTCAGTGAACACGTCATATGTATGACAGACTGAAAACAATAGGCTTCCAACTTGGTGGAAGCACCTGACATATGTAGAAGTGTATATGTATGACAGACTGAAAACAATAGGCTTCCAACTTGGTGGAAGCACCTGACATATGTAGAAGTGTTCTTTTCAAATGGTTTGTAATTTTGAATGACAGACTGCTAGAAGCAGCTTCATTAACTCTAGCTTATGTAATTGTATTAACTACATCATTATGCTTACAATATAAAAACTTAAATCGACGTCTCGCCCGCCGCAACGCGCGGGTCGCAAGTCTCGTTTCTATTAAATGCTAATGAAGTAAAATAATAAAACTATATGATTAAACATAAACAATATATTGCCTTCGGGTAAGGTTTAATGGAAAAAATCACCTTTTTAAAAAACCTGAAAAACTCATCTTACACCATTGATTAGTTAATCTATGATTGAAAACGAATGTGTTATTTTTTGAAATAATTTAAATTTATTTAATGCACCAAGGGCATAATAGACACACAATATTTTTATTAATAAATGTTTAAATTAATTTTCTACCTTCCAATCTCCTCTTTCCTAAACTGTCACTCTCTTCTTTAATTTCAAATTCTCAGACCAATTTTTAGAAATAAAAAAAACAAACCTAATGTACAAAAGACAAAAAAATCGTTAATCATCTGTTCATCACCAGCCTAATGATTGCTATATCGTTGTAACAATAACTTTAGGTTTTTTTTTAAGAAAATAAACGATGGTTACTTAAATGTAACCGTTCAGAAAAGTTTATAAATTTTATTCGTGGTTCTATTGTTTCTAGATCTGATTACACGTGTATAACACTTTTATTTCATATGTTTTAAATTGATATTACATGAATGTAACACCATGTATTTTCTTTCTAGAACGTTATGAAATTGTTTCACGTGATTACACATATGATAGTTATTACATAAAAGTAAGTAGTTATTACACGTATGTAACATTTTTATTGCACATGTTTTTAATTGATGTTACACGAATGTAACATCATGTATTTTCTTTCTAAAACGTTATGAAATTGTTTCACGTGATTACGCTTATCATAATTACATAAATGTAAGTAGTACTATCCTATCAACTTCTTTCTTTCTAGGTAACTTTTCTGAATGGTTACACCTATATAACCATCGTTTATTTTCTTGGAAATACCTAAAATTATTGTTACAACTGTTACAACGATGTAACAATCGTTGTGCTGGTGATAAACTGGTGATCAACGATTTTTTTCTTTTGTAAATTAGGTTTGTTTTTTTTTTTTTTAATTTGGCCTGAAAATTTGAAATTAAAGAAGGAGCTGGAGATTTTAGGAAAGAGTACATGGGAATGAGAAAATTGCCTTAATCATTTATTAAAAATAGTTAACAAAAATAGACTATGTCAAGTTACCATATTGCCCTTTAAATAAAAGGAAATTAATAAAAAAAAAGAAATAATGTGATTGGTTAAAAAAAAGTTTTCTATGCTTTCTAATATTTAGAGTGTTTTCCAATGATTCTCTTCCTATTGCCTTATGATACAAGGTGATAGGAAAACTTGTTTACTTATTAGCTCTCAACTTAGACGCACATAAAGAATAACATGCTACATTAACAAAACAGGTGATAATATAATTATGGGGTTTTCTAATATGTGCCATAAGGGCACACATAAGGTGTAATAAATGCATTTCGAAAATTAAAAAAATGCATCTCGAAAATTGGAAAATACATTTTTTTAACAAGAATTTTTGTACCTTTCTTATTTTTTAAGATGCTTTGGTATCTTTTTCAATTTTCAAAAAGAATTTTTGTATTTTTTAAGATGATCTATGTAAAGAGTATTTAGAACTTTGAAACTTTCAGACTTTTAAAGGGTGAAACTGAAAACAATGAAAGTTTATAAATATTCGAAGTATAGAAGAGAAATTAAATAACTTTCCTCTTAGTTTTCCGTCTAATTTTCTTCAAGTGGGCCCCTTGAGGGGCCAATTGTGCCCCCTTAAAACGAAATATCCTCCAGAATTACAAAATTAACACTTCACAAATTAAGCAAAAACATACATTTGACGGATTTCTTTCTGCTTTGTTCACTGGTTTACGGGTCTTCAGGGGCGGACCCACTAAGGGGTCAGGGGTAGCGCCAGCTACCCCTAAACTTTTACCCCGACGTGCAAATTTTTTTTTTTATAGGTTTTCGGTTTTTCGCGACCCCTGAAACGAATTTTTCGCGACCCCTGGAAGAAATTTTATGGCTTTTACTTAAAAATATGATCAAAAGTCTCTTAAAAATATGATTAAAAGCCCGTTAACTACCTAAAAAAAATTTTCGGGGGCGCTGCCCCCGAACCCCGTTAGTCCCCGCTACCCCTGATATTCTTTCCTGGATCCGCCACTGCGGGTCTTCCCGTATGAGAAGTTCGCCACGTTCAAGGGCATGTCGAAAAATGCATTTAATGGAATGTATTATCCTAAATATAAATTTCGAAATAGTAAAAAATTCATGAAGGATCCGATGTGCCAAATCAACAAGCAAATTCTGGAAATTCTTTTGATTCGATTGGGCCAAATATGGATCTGGGCCTACCCAAATTGTTGGGCCTCAACCGGTTGATAATATGGGTCATATTTAAAGTGGGCCTACAAATGAACACATGGGGGGGGGGGGGGGGGGGGGGGGGGGCATGCGACTGTTTTGGAATCGGGTGCAAATGAAAAAGAGCCAAAGAGGTACGGGATGTTGCTAATATTTCAAATGGTCCTGCTATGATAAAAATCCATTCAAATAGGGAACGTGCCAATTAATTTGAATTCATCGCATCTCCTAAATTTGTTTCTGATTATGATCGGTTTCTTAGTCTTGAGTTTTGTCCAACATGGCAACATGATCCTGAATTAATTGGAAACAATGGGTACTAAATTATGGAATAAGGAGCTTTTTCAACAACTAGTGCAAGGTCTTGATGTGGAAGATAGTGAAGCACGGTTACTATTGTTGATCAAGATGGGGGAAAAGGTGGTTAAACTAAATGACCAGTTTATGACCAAATGTAAAGCTTGTTCTCTTCATCTTTATGTATATGTCAGCACCACTATAGGGTTTGAGCAATTTTTTTATTGCTTTTTAGTGGCTACTTACTCTTTAAACTTTTTTTTTGTTTTTTGTTTTTCAGGTTTTAAAACCCAATTACAGAATAATTCTTATAACAAATTAAAATAACCACTAACATAAACATTTGAAAACACATTTATATAAAAAAAGTCTTTAGTGTTAATTAAACAAAGAAATGTTTTAAGCATCTAATCATAAGCACCTTGATCTTCATCTTCATCTTCATTTTCATATCCATCGTCATCTTCATCTTCATCGTTATTTGATTGGGGTTGTTGTTGCATTTCCGAGTTCAACATATATAGCCTTATTTAAGCAACTTGTTATTGTTGTTGTGTTATTTGTAGTTGTTTTGTGGTTTCAAATTGTTGTTGATGGGTTTGCCATTTTTGTTCCAAATTCTTATATCTTTGTGATGAGGAAACACCGACATTGAACTCGGAAGATGGTCTTTTAAGTTTTTGACCAATACCTTTGTGATGCCCGCTTCTTGGATGTAGGTTGGAGTGTAACTGAGTCGAGCTGCTCGTGAGCTACTCGAGATCGACTCGATAAAAAGTTCGAAACAAGCTGAACCTTAACGAGCTTGAGCTTTACATATCGAGCTCGAGCCGGCTCGTGATCCTTATCAAGCTTTTATTTATATAATTTTTTTAAATATATTTTAAAAAATAATGATTATTGTATATAAAATTATGATAAAATAAGTAAATAATATGTATTATTTTCTATATAAAAAGTATAATTATAGATATATACAAATTTAATTATAAAAATATATAAAAAATAATAATTAATAATAAATGAGCCGAGCCATAACCGAGCTCGAGCTTAAATAATTCTTCACGAGCCGAGCTCGTGCTTCAGAAATAAAGCTCGAATCGAACCGAGCTCGAGCTTTGTTAAATTTAAACGAGCCGAGCTCGAGCCTAGACGACTCGGGCTCGGCTCGGTTCGGCTCATGTACACCCCTAGATGTAGGGCACAATCGGGGCGTTAATTCCGTTTCAACCGTTGCGTCTAAATCTGCCTTTAGTCTTGGTGGAAGAATTCTGGGTCAGTACCGAAGTTCAATGTTACCATCTACTGTTGAAGCTTTAATTTGTACTCAAGATTGGTTATTTACTGAAAAATGTACCATTCAAAGCTTTTGGCTATATATTTCATTATCCCATGTTCTCACTTTTCACTCTTAAGTCCATATTCAGTTTTAGTTTTTCTCTATTTTATTCCGGCAGTCCCACATGAAGATGTTCAAATATCTCTAAATATATTGAGTTTGAACATTGACAAAGGAGATATTTAGGTTGCGTTTGGTTGTGGAAAACGTTTTCCAGTTTTTCCATTTTCAGTTTTCTAGAAAATGAAATGGGTTTTCCATTTCTAGAAAACACTTGGAAAATTTTGAAAACGCGATCTAACCAAAAGATGTGTTTTCCATTTTCTGGAAAATAGAAAACGGAAATTGGAAAACAATGCAAAACTATTTTCCAAATTTAGTTAAAAGAATGGAAAACTGTATTTTCTGTTTTCTAGGAAATTTTTTTCAGAAAACTATCACTAGAACGCGTTTTCTGTTTTCCATGTTTTCTTAGAAAACAGAAATGGAAAACACCCCATGTTTTCCACAACCAAACGCGCCCTTAGAATTGCAAGAAAAAATAAAAGACATTTAGAGATGAAGTAGATGAAAGAAAAAATAAGCATTTAGTTACCTTTTGATTTTAAATTTGATTTGAGTTTGTTTTTGGATTTTGTGATGTATTATTTTTACTTCACTTTGGTGAAGTTGCAATCTGGTACTAAACCCTTTTGATTGGGATTTTGTCATTTTGTGATGTATTTTAGGATTGTCATTTTGTCAAAATCTAATATGATGAATTCATTAGTGTGAAGTTTTGATGCTACACCTGTTGACATCGAAAAATTATCACTGATGTATTTTCGTATTATTATTTTGGCATCTGGTATGATTAGCTTTATAAGTCATTGCAAGATACATTTTGGCGTAAACTAATTATTGACTTAGGTTCTCAATGAAGTTGCAAGACATGTGACCAAGCCCAAGAGGCTGATCAAGAAGTTTGCTAGATTTATGGATTAATCGGATCTTGCTTGAGTTTCAATTACTAGCATATTTGATTAGCACATGTTTTTTATTTTGTCTTCTGCTCTTCTTGCATATTAGGGGTAGCTGCCGAATAATTCTCCCAAACAGAAAGTAGTGGAGCAATGGTAAAAATGGTAAAAAGTAGTGGCTTAACAGCTGACACTATAATTCCGTTTGCAATCTGTCAAAACGTTTTACCCATTGTTGTAAACGGGTCAAACATGGTTATTTTTGGATTGATCTGTGAATTTATGTGTTTCATGTTAGGGTTGGAATCCTTGATCCGTTTAAAAATATGAATGAGGTTAGAGTTGTAATCCTTGACCCACCAACCTGCTAACCCGTAACCCGTCAACCCGTCAACCTGCTAACCCGACACGATTGTCACCCCTAATAACCCAGATAACTTAAAATTAAAAAAAAACATATCTGATCGGAATGTTATATTTGATGATGAGGCAACATCAACCGGTGAGTCATTACCCCATCGTATAACACGTGTCAGCCCCCACCTATCTAGGCCCTAGCCCTTATCCCAGGTGGCTACGATAGCTTATCCGTTTCTTAATTTCCTCCTTAAAACGCACCACATTACTCTCAAAAACTCAACAACGTATCCTTCTTTTCGAATTCGATCACCATGGAAGCACACTTGCACCGTAACCAGGGCCGTGACTACGCCGATCCTCTCCTTCCCGCCGGTACCCATATCTTCCTTCCCTCTTATCTTATATCTTATATAAGCAGTTATATATGTCCGTTTTTAAATAATTGAATTCAATATTCAACGTGCAGATCTTCATGGAGAAGACGAAGAGACGAGATCATCTACGATGAAGAAAGTGAAAGATAAGGTCCACAAACTGAAGGATACAATCAAGCATGGCCATAATCACGAAGACCACAAAGATGAAGCACAAACTAGTAAGTTGAATAATCAAACAAACAGTAAGTTTTAATTAGTAATTAGTAACGGTTAATTAAGTAATTCTGATCCGTGACCTTTTGATGCAGTGAATGATTCGCCGGTGGTTCGGAGTGGTCTAGCGGAACCAACCGTTATGGGGACGCCGGTTTTAGCCGAGGATCTTTACGCCACTCATTCCGATATACTCGACCCGCCGGTCAGGTCTTTTGCTCGGTGGGAGGACGAGGAAAGACCCGGCTCGCCACCACCACTGTCCACCGGTTATGAAACTCATTTGACCCATCAGCCTCATGAATATCATACCTATGGTCAAGATGTAAATACTGGACAATTGGAGGGTAGTATTGGAAAAACGTCGCCGGAGTATACCGGGAGTTATGGAACTCATTTGATTGATCAGGCTCTTGTTGGCGATCGTGGGTATGGGGATCGAGATGTGAATATCGAACAAGGGATGACTGGGGTCGAGAAAGGTACACAACCAGCAATGACAGATTCTCCAGGCAACCTTCAGAGTGAAGTCACTGGTTCGACTATGGATACAGGTATGATCATAGACCACTATTGTGTGTCCGTCCGTATTAAACTACTTATTAGATCTAATTTTTCTTTCTTCTTATAAACATTTTTACTTTTAGTACATAATTTATTTTATGTCAGTTCTTCGATATATTCATCCAATCTTGGGAGGCGGGATAATAAACGTTTGTTAAACAATGCAGTTTTATTGTACTTTTTTTTATAAAAATGTTGTAAAAACGTTGTATTATCACAAGTTGCACGGTCTTATGTAACATTTTTGTTACATAATTCAACCTAATATAACATTAATATAACATGTTTATTATAGAATGTAACATTTTTGTTACATAATTCAACCTAATATAACATCTTTTAGTATACAATGTAACATATATAATGTAACACAATGTAACTTTTTTGTTATATAATAATTGTACTTTCGTTATAAAAATGTTGTATTATCTCAAGTCGTACGATTTAATGTAATATTTTTCTTACATAATGATGTAAGATTTAAAACTTAATGTAATATTTTTCTTACATAATGATGTAAGATTTAAAACTTAATGCAACCTTTTTATTGCATAATGCAATTTAATTGTATTTTTTTTTATAAAAATGTTGTATTATCTCAGGTTACACGATATGTTACACAATTTAACCTAATATAACATTTTTGTTATACAATGGAACATAATGTAACCTTTTTGTTATATCTAATACAATCTAATTGTACTTTTTCTTAAAAATGTTGTTTTATATCAAGTTGCAAGATCTAACGTAAGTAACATTTTTGTTGCGTAATGCAACCTAGCTAATGCAATTTTTTGTTATGTAATGCAACCCCGAATTGTCACAATTTTGGAGCCGCGTTGTTTGATTCGGTCCATATTGCAGGTGAGAAGGATGTAGGGATCACAGAAGTCTTGAAGTCCTTTCACAAACTGAATGTCCACGGCGAACCCGACACAACGTCTTCAGCATCCGATCAAAACGAAAAGGAACCGAACCTCTACACGGGATCCCACGACCAATTTGCACCACAACCTGTTGATCAAAGCCCACCATTAGACACCATCGCTTCCAACCCATCTAACCCGAACAGCAGCTACAGCCAAAGAATATCATCCGCCACATCAGCAATAACCGACAAAGCGTCCGCGGTGAAAGACTCCATCGTCTCCAGACTGAGTCCCTCTGGTGAGAAGAAAACCAGGTCGTCCTTCCCGACGGATTTCTCGCATAAAGTTGCGGACACATTGTCGGGCACATTGGGTCCGGTTTACGAGAAGGTCACGGATGCCGGGAGTTCGGTGATGTCCAAAATGCCGCAGGGGCCCGGAGGCGAGGAGAGTCCGGCAACAAAGACTCCGGTGGCGGTTCGGGAGTACTTGGCGGATAGGTTTAAGCCTGGGGATGATGATAAGGAGTTGTCGGAGGTGATAACAAATGCTTTGCATATGGGAAAACGGCAACAGCCAACAATAACACAGGAGACTTCCACGATTACCTACGGTAAGTGATTTTTTATATATATTTTTGTTCCTGTTAGATGCATGATGATTTTGTGGAATGAAATATGTATGGTGCATGTTGCAGTGATGAAAGATGAAGGAGAAAGGAGACTGCAGGACTCTAGCAACTGAATATGAGTGGATGTTTGTTTGATTTGGGTTTTGAATCAATATATATGATGTTCTTTCCGAGTGTCTGTTTTATTTTGTTTCTGTTATATATAGATAATGTATCGAAAGGGACGGCGAATGCTTTGTTGATATATATTTTCAAGTTGTCTTCTATAAACTTATCAGTAAGATATGTCGCGGCCTTTGTTGGATATCAGAGGCTATAAATCAAACAATCAAAGAACAGGTGATTTGTCAACAGAAGAGATTACAGTGAAATAAAAAGGGAAATAACTACAATATTAGCTTTATAGACTAATGAATCTAACTGGGAACATGCAACTAGATATATAAATTAACAAACTCAAACAAAAACTTCTAAAATAACTACGTCTCTCTTGTGATTAGTTCCACTAATGAATCTAACCAAGAACATGCAGCTAGGTATATCCGTATATAATATAACAAACTCAAACATTTATAAAATAACAAACTCAAACAAAAACTTCTAAAATAATTGGGTCTTTCTTGTGATCAGGTCTTTCTCTTGCTCCCCACTCCTTGCACACGTGCACACGTGAACATACTCCTTTTACCGGTCTTGCACATGTGGAATGAGTGCTAGTGTGCTACATCATTTCACTCTCCCCTTGATGAGGACACTCCTTTTCAGCAAATTTGATCCTTGGTATAGACTTTGGTAGGTAAGTATATCAGCCTTTTGTAACTTCCCATTCACATGACCTGATTAACTCTATCCATACCCTCCCTTATGAAGTGATACTTTGTGTCAGTATGGTTACTTTTTTTTGTGAAAAAACCGGATTCTTCATCAAAGCTATAGATCTAGCCTTTATTATCAACCAATAGTTTTACAAGTGATACTTTGTGTCAGTTTGGTTACTTGTTTTGTGAAAAAACCTGGTTCTTATCAAAGCTATAGATCCTTCATTATCAACCAATAGCTTTACAACTTAAGGTTCCAAACCACTGACTTCACTTAAAGCTATAGACTAGTCAGGATGACTGCCTCTCCGGTTTTGCTTTCATAGTACTATTTCTTGAAGTTTTTCATACAAGGAGATATTTTCTTTAGTAGATCGACTCTATGTTCAACATTTGCTAGTTCTACTTTATAATATATCAGTCGCTTTTCATGTTTACCAATTCGTTTCTTTGATCGATATCTCTTAGGAGTTTGAGGTATATATGTGGTAAATCCGTGATCGCATTGATTAATAATCAACCTTTGAGTATTGCTTTCAACTCCCTGGGTATCTTCTTCTATAATAAACTTTGAGTTAGCAAGCTTCCTTACATCCCATCGAGGAAGAGATTGAAGTTTGTGTTGGTCTTTGAAATATTGAATTCTTCCTTGCTCCCTTTTAATAATGAAGAAATCACGGGCACTATCATACTTACAGCTTATGATTTTCTTCTTTGTTGCTCGTTTATTGATAGGCAAAGTTTGACTCACAAAATCATCTTCTTTGTTAGTTTCACTGAGAATCAATTCCAGATCAAGTTCTTGAGGGGTATCATCAAGTTGACTGCTAAATGTATCCCCTTCAGTAGAACATAGCTCAAGTCTTTATCAGTTTGTGTAGGTTCTTCATCTTCCTTTAAATCATCATTTGTTTCTCATTCTAATTCAGGAGAATACATGCTTGGATTTGCAACTTGAGTATCAAGTGGAACATCATCCAGATGATCAAGAGTAAAAAGATCACATTTGGACATCAAACATATCATCCTTTAAAGTTTGAGAAGGAGGTTCAAAATTCGTTGTTGAAGGTGAAACATTTCCTTTAGGAATGATTTCCATTAAATGATTCACTGTATCAATCAGAGAGTTAGTTGTTGATTACTGCTCCTTGTCATTTTTAAAAAAAAATAAGAGATTACTTTGTCTTGAGCAATGACTGGTTGTTCTAGTTTAGCAACCTGTAACTTCAAAGAACTTAATTCATCATCAGTATTTTTTGTTATGAAGTTCAAATATTCATTAGAAGAATTTGACATTCTTGGAATCATTTCTTCTATGAAAGGAATCTTACATGTTTGAATCTTTTTTCTTTTCTTTTCTTTTGAAAGAAGGGGTTGTTAGACTTCGTTTGGGATTTTCAGGCATAGCTTTTGAAGAAGAGGATTTTTCTATGGTCCTCTTCACAAAAGATGGAGATATCTCACTTAATGTTGGCTTCTTTGCAGGAGGTAATACAACTGAACTTGATTTTCTTTTAACTCTAGGGAGTTTCTATGTCTGCTTTTCCTCTTGAATCTGTGTTAACATATGAGGAAATAGATCCACAAACTTAACACTCGATGTTCTTATAAAGCATTCTCCAAACACTTTGTTCCTCATATGTAGCACTTCAATTGCTTGACCACTATTATTAAGTTAATTCTTCAGTTGTTTCTTAATGATCATTTACACAAACACTTTTGTTATCAACTTTTGCATCAATGTATGAAATGCCATCTATCTCTTTAAGTTAGCTGTATTCCAGAAGCTTTGGATTTGCTCATCATATATTCTTATGATAGTGAACAAAGCATAAGAGATTCTGTAATTTCTTAGAAAATGAACTATTTTCTTGAATTTTATAACATCTAGTCATCCATTTTCAATGTCACAATGGCACAACATTGTGTCTGAAGTCACCTATCAGCTTCATTTGATCTGCATTGACAAGAGTAAAATACAATAGAAGAGGTTAGTTAATTTTTTATTTTGTGAAAAGTTTCAATTATATCGGAGAAAGTATTTCGCAAAAGTAGTAAGATTTAACACATTTTAACAGAGTGAAAAGTAGCCGATATTTCCCAAAAATTGCGAATCGTCACTTTCACAAATTTCTGAAAGTTTCAGAAATCGTTAAACTTAACGATTGAAATGCAATGTTTCTGTTTATATGAAGAAAGTAGAGATGAGATTACTTCATTCACAACTTAATATTATAGACATTAATATTAACCCTAATTAATAAAAATACGAATGAAAAATAACCAAGATGATCAGTTAAAACACTATACCAAGGGAACATTCGAGTATATAATCGGTTGAAGAAGAAATTTTAACAATGGATGAAAACTTAGGGTCTTTGTAGAAACCGAGGTCGTTGGCTAAGCTAACCCCGATAGCGGTGCGGAAACGGATCGAGACTTTGTGCACTTGTTTTTGTAGAACAAATATACATCCGGATATGAACATCGATAGTGTGTGAGATGTGATGATGATGAGGAAAACGATAGATAGATGTGGTAAACGATATGATCAATAGATGAATAAACATAACCGAAAGATTATATATTACCTACCTCACTCATACCTAGGTTCATGAACACTTAGTTTATGAACTATCCACCATGGGATATGTCCAATATATATACTAACCTAACAATGGCAAACTAGTAAATATGCAACAACTAATAACTAGTGACAAATATAAATAATACAACAATAAATAATAAAGTCACTAATGTCATGTCTTTGGTTAATCACGAGTCATCATGATCTTCACCGTATTGGGGAACAGTTATTAGTAAGTGGCACGTTGAGTTATTTGCGTTCCCCCTTGGCAAATACAATGACTTATTTGTTTGTAATTCGAACGATCTCATCTAACCAATTCTCGGTCTCGAAAATCTTAACAGTCTTCGCAGATGATCGTCGTCGAGATGAAGGGTTTTTCAGAAAAAAGATGAATGTCCTTTCAAAAAGGGTTTAAATAGGGTTTTGAACTCTTTTTCGCAAAATGAGACTTTTTCGCAAATGATTTTTCGCAAAAGTTCACTTTTTTTATTTTAAAAAACTTTTTGTTTATCCAAAAGATCATGATTTATTTATTCATTTAAGCACACAAGCATACAAGAAACAATGCAAACATTTATTCTAAAAAAATTATAAAAACTAGTTTATTAGAGAGAAGATTTAGTGTGAGATCATATTCATATGAGTCATAGTTAAGCATCACATTTTGAATAGATACATAGATTTAAATAATGACTACCAGTATTGTTGTCCACTTAAACCCATGTATTTTTATTTTCAACATATATCATTTGATATTGTATATATTTTGATTGAATTAACAATGTAATAAGAGCTATATTTATAAGATCCGTGATAGTTCTCAACCCATTATCCTGACACACCCAACAGGTATTTGTAACACATCTTATATTCTAGACCAAATCACAGAGGGGTCAGCAGAGTTCAGTTTTTCTACCAATATAAGAATTTAATCGACTAAGTCTATGACTTAGGGATTTTTGTTTAGTTATAAAAATAAGATGCATTCCTTTGCAAAAATAAGTTGAAATGCTAAAACATCCATATTAAGGTCGCTCTTTTGATATGCAGATAAAATCTCAATTTCAACGAAAATAAAGAAAAATAAAACAAGTTGAAGTTATTCAGACTTTATTTCTCAGTTCTATACAACTATAACAGAGAGAATCCAAAGTTTGAACGAAACACTAAGAAAATAAAGCAGAATCTTTATTTTTCTTTATTTACATATGGGCAGGGAGAGTCCATGTTTTTTAATAAAATAAAGAAAATCAAACAAATTTTAAAAATTTCAAAATAAAGTAACGGAGGCAACACGTTTTCTTATGTGGTTAAAAATGTGCTCTGACAGCTCATGAATCGTTGGTGTGTGTACGAATTTGAAACTAAGTGAAATGTAATCAAGCGATAGCATAATATATACAAAAACATGCAATGTCACAAACCTATGGTAGATCATTAACTCAGCAATTTAGTTTAAGTACTTCACATACATAGTTCACTTTGTTTCATGCTAAGTCTACATGATACATTATCAAGTAAGATATTTGACATTGTCTACTCAGTATCCGCAAAATATGAAACATATAAATTTATCTATCAATTCTCACAAGGTTAAATCTTATTTTCTCAAAATTATTTTTCCATAGAAGATACTTTTCATGTCATTCTATCTTCCCTGAAATTTTTGTTGTTGTACATTAGAATTTTTTATATTTTTTATGTATAATTTTTTATTATATAATCCTGCATACAAAAACAGAAATTTCATGCAAAAATTGAAAATGAGTCAAACACTTTAAAATAAACAAATTTAGTAATGTCTTTTGAACAAACAAATTTTTTATTAAAACCCAATAACTTAGGATGCCATGGTCGAAGTCACATCACCATGAACCACACTTGATTGTTTGACTTTTCAAACCATACTTTCTCGAAAAAGGTTGTACTCCTTTTTGGTCGTTTGATCATAAATTTGTTTATTTTTCAGAAAACAATTCATAATATGTTGCAGGTTGGGTAAGTACAAAGTTCATTACAAAACAAGTGGTTTTGTTTAATTTTTTTTATTTAGCCCATGTTTCAAAAATTATAACTTAGAGCAACAAGGTTCTATTCGGGTTGCAACAGAACCTTCAGATTTAGCACATTTTGACATTTTATTAGAGACATGTTGCTCTTTCTGTTTCTTGTCAACACGTTTTTCATAGTTCTTAGCAAAAATCCAACACAACCACATACATATCATTTAGTAGGGGTGAGCAAAAAACCAAAAAAACCGAACCGGAACCGAAAAAACCGCAAAAACCAAACCGAAAAAACTGAACCGAAGTAAAAACCGGAAAAAACCTAACCGAAAAAAACCGAACTAAAACTTATGGTTCGGTTTTGGTTAGGGATTAAGAAAAAACCAAAAAAACCGAACCGAACCGAATGAAAAATTTATATAAGTTTTTACGTTTATATAGATATGTAATTGTGTTTTAATTAACTTAATTGTAGTTATTTACAATTCTTGTATAACTCAGTTGATACATACCTTTGCTAACCACCAAGATGTCTCAAGTTCGAGTGCTCTCTTAATCTGTTATTTCAATTTTAAGCATCGATTTCTCTTCTTACCATCGAAGACGATAAAGATTGGGGTCAAGATCTTTAGTGTTAAAAACTTTTGAATTTAAAACCAAAATTTATTTTGTATTATGTTACACGTGTTTTTTTAGTTCGATGGTTATAACGATACTTGTTTAAGATTATTAATAATTTATCTTCTAAGACTAGACATTTAAAATTCAAAACTATTTTAACCACATCTTAAAAAAAAACCGAAACCGAACTGAAACCGAAACCGAATGGTTTTTTTTCTAGGAACGGAATTATTCGGTTTTCGGTTCGGTTTGAGTCAAAAACCGCACCGAACCATGCTTACCCCTACATTTAGTACCGCGTTTACGTTTACTAACACTATATATGTCACTACAAGAACCATAATCTTCTGAGCTAGTATCCCTATGAATTATGGATGTGGTGGGTTGATTTAACACTATTTATTTTCTTTTTCTATTTCAAAAATCTTTCTTTGGTTCTGTGAAGAAGGTATGTGATGAAAAAAATTGTCATTGATCTAGCTCAGTAGTTCTGATTTGATTATATCCGGAGATGTGACATTTTTCTTAATCTATTAAGGAAATTCATCTGAAATGTCCACATCCTCAATAATCACATCATCAGAGTTAGTAGATGATGAAAATATTTTCTCAGACCTATCCAAGTTACTAGCATTCATCATACAGTTCAAAGAAGAAGTTAAGTTCAAACAACCAGAAGCCAAAGAGTTTCTAGAGATAGGGGTCGGGTCTGAAGAGTATTCTACTACGCCTCTCACAAATCTAATGGTTCAAAGGGAAGTGCATTAATAAACAGAATAGAAGTTCTTGAAATTTGAATAGTTCTATATTTCATTTGATTTCTTTTTCAAACGTATCACCTTTTATATCTGTTGCTTTACCCCGGATTCGTTGACGGAGCAATTTAATCTCTCGTTATAATTCAAGATCCCGGATTTGTTGTTGGAGTCATTTGATCTTAAGATCCTTTTATGGTCGTTATGGACTCCCACAACCCGTGTTTGATGCAATGAGAGTGTTTGATACCATGCTTTGCATTGCATATAATGCTCTGCATCATATAATTTTTTGCGTTCCTATCTTTTGTATAACATTTGAGCTCTATCATGTTGTTCATTCGGAAGTCTTGTTTGTTTTTCTAGATAAACTCGGGCCTAAACTCATTATCTCCATCAGTGACATCAATGGTCAAGATTGGGCCACCGATCCTAGTACCAACATTGGGGGACCGAGGCCTCCTAGGCCTGACTAAGCTTCGCCCATTCTTTTACGTTCATGTATCATAACATGATCGTAAAAGGTCGTTAGCTGGGGGAAAAAACTTGAAGCCGAAAACATGAAACTCGGATTGCTTTAGGTGGGGCTATGGTCCTCTCAAACCAATAATAAGAGGCCACATGACCGGGGGGGGGGGAGGAGAAATTTGAAGCTAGCATAAATGGGTGGTATGGTTTTAAGCTTGGATTTAAAGCTTTAGCCTTCAAATGGTTTCAAATATCCTCACACACTCATCGGTTTCACTCGGCTTCATAAAACCTTTAGGCTTCGAATTCGAAGTTGCATGCTCCAAGCCGAATCACACGGTATGGTAACCGAATGAATCCTCGAATGAATCCTCTCCAAACCGTTAGAAGCCTAAGGCCCCAAGCCAAGACCACAGCCCCACCCTTATAATCATATTTTGGCTTGAATCTGTAAAAGAGTTCACAAGATATAATCTAGTCATGAACACTCATTAAAAAGGCCAAACCTTTTTCTTCATATATAATTAGACATTATTGCAAATCATGTTGTTTTATTTCAAATTTTAAAAAATACGAGAGAGAAATAAGTCAAAAACAAAGTTTAAAAATCAATCATTTACAAAACCTCCATTTATTCTTCTTCATCACCATCATCATGTTTCTTCTCTTTCTTATTGGCTTCATCTTTATTATCCCGTTTCTTCTTCTTCTTGTTTTTCTTCTTTTTAGTATCAGGCGGAGGCGGAGGTTCTTCAGTCACCGCTGAGCCAATGGACACTATGTCCACCACACCCGTAACTTTCTTTAGCTTCTTCACCACCGCCACTGCGTCCATTTCTCCCTCCACCACGAGCTCCCGAGTTTCCAGCTCCGCCGCTATTGAATCCACTCCTATACAACATAAATAACAACCATCCAATTTGGACTTTTAGTTAACATTTAATTATGTCCCCCTAAATCCCTAATGCAAATGAAATCAATAACAAAGATGTGTGATGATGAAGACTTTGGAGTGGAACATACCGTAGATATCAGCAGCAGCTTCAATGGCTTTTTGCTTGATTCTGTCATTAGTCATGCTAATAACTTTTAACACCACTTTCTGTTTTTCCGCATTTTCAAAAGCCATAGAGTTTCAATCTTATCACTAGAGTATCAAATTCACATCTCATTATAAATAATAAAGATTGCAAATTTTATTCTTAAATGATAGAAATTCGATGGAAATAGGGAAATAATTGTTACCTGAGCCATGTATATATGTGTGGTTTAAAAGAATATAATGGAAAGTTGAAAACACTCCTCCTTTTGCTTATATATTATGAACATATACAACCTCTATAATTTGTACTAATACGTTTTTAAATACTTAGGGGAGGAGGTATGGTAGCCATGTGGCTCCCGATGTCCACCAACAATTAATTCTGCCTAAATGTTTTTTTGAAGATTGGAGCCACACCACATGGTATGGTGGTGGGTGGCTTTACCAAGCCGTTGCTACCAGTCGCATTCAAAGGTCAAATGAGGCCGGTTGGTGGTTGTAACCGTAGCCGGAAAGGGGATCGGCCAAGGGTTTAACAGGATGAGACCATGAAGCCCCCCTCCCTTTGAACGGATCCGGCTATCGTGGATACCGCTCCTTAGAACCTATTGATGAAAAATAAGTAATAGGCTTTTATAGCTGAATGTCGGTCTAAGATTTGAGGCAGTTATGATATTCTAGTGGTATCTTGGTGTTAAATAATGTATTTATTTTTTGAAATTTTAAAATGGTGAGGATTCAAACCACCCTGATATATAAAAGATATTTAATTTTTTCTTCTCTTTTTCATATATCTCTTTTTCTTATTTGAGATTGGGCTTTAGGCTCTTAGTTAAACAAATTCCTGATAGTATTAAACATTAGCATAGCAATGTTGAAAAGGAAAATGTAAATTCAAATACGAGGGGCTGAGATGTATTTTTGTGGTTTTTCTTTGACCTTACCTAGGTTTCGTTTTCTATAAATAAAGATTATAATGGATTAGATTTTACTACTTGTGTGTTGTTGTAAGGATAACGCTCGCAAACAAAGCAATTACATTGTCATCACACCACTTAAATAAAACAGAAATATGAAAACCCGAGTAACGCAGTTAAAATAAGAAGACAAACGTTAAATTATTGAGTCTACCACGTAAGAGTTATTTTACACGACTATACTTATTAAATTAGCTTATTTGCTAAATTCATTGCATTTGGGAAAAAAAATACAAAAAAGAAAAACAACAAAGACAACGCGGACATACAAAACAGTTGCATTGCTATAACACTATATATGTAAATAAAACGAAAATATGAAATGTTAAGTTATGTAACAACGTTAACGTTAAATTTGAAACCAAACGCTAAAAATGCAAGAACTTAAAAGCTATAGTACACGAATGCAAATTCGTTACGTTAATCTAAGAAGCAAAAACAATATTACCCTAAGATAAAAGTAAAAAACAAAAAACAAAAAGAGTAAATTATGGGATGAAGTCCAAGTTGTGAGAAATTTCTAATTGAAGGGCTGTGGTTTCAATTTCTTCTGAATTGAGTCCCTGGGGCTAACGGAGTTAAAATTTTCTGTTAAGTTAGAGGGGTATTTCAGTCATTTTATATAAAGGGACATATTATGTAAATTTATATGCTACTAAAACTCGAAGGACTACATATGTAATTACCTAAAACTAATTAAAATTAAAAAAAACAAATATAGAAAGCATCCAGATCCAGATCTCTCCATCGTTTCTTCCTCAACCTCCCGCCTGCGACTTTTTCTTCTCCAATGGCCACCACGCCGGCGACCACCACCACTCTTTGTCGTTCCGATTGATCCCGACGTGGTCAACAGATCGTAAAAGGCCTGGCAACCTTCTCGTTGTAGCAACGAGGTTAGGTTCAGATCTGGAGCGGCAGTCGGAACCTCCCCCTGGAGCGGCAGTCACAACCCAATCTCTTCTCAATGGACTGTCATCAATCCCTCCACATCCAATCTCCACCGCGTGTGCCTCCGCCACCCCTCCTTCATCGCCCGGAACCTCCCCCTGCAGTCAATCTCCGTCGCCGGAAATCTTGTATTCCTCGCCGAAACCTCCGTTGACTTACAACCCGCCCTCTCACACCCTCTAATCTTCAACCCACTCTCCAAGACTTGGTCCTCCGGCCCCCCACTCTCAAACCCACGCCGCTGGTGCGCCGCCGGAGTCTCACGCGCCGCCGTGGTCGTCGCGAGTGGGATTGGCTCTCACTTCTCTCAGACCGTTGCTCGCTCCGTGGAAAAATGGGTATTCAGGGAAACGAATCTTTCTGACGAAAAATGTGAGTCTTCAAATGGGGTTTAGCAGGGAAGCCATTGATACCGTTGGGTGTAAAGGAAAGCTTTATATGGTAAACGGGAAAGAAGGGGTCGTTTATGATGTAAATTCGGAAGAGTGGTCGCAGATGCCGGAGGTGATGTTGGGTGGTTGGAGAGGGCCGGCGGCGGCGATGGATGAAGAGACGATATATATGGTGGATGAGTTAAAAGGGGTATTGAAAAAGTTCGATGATTTGAGGGAAGTGTGGGTTGTCGGAAGTAATGGTGGGAACTGGATGGGTTGTCGGAAGTGGGTAGAAGATGGGTGAGAAAAAGTTGGGTTTGGGATGATTTACATATATATAAATATATTTTTTCTTATAGTTTTAATTAGTTTTAAGTAATACAGAAATACCCCCTATAATTTTTAAAAAGATAGAAATTTACATAAGTAGCCCCTAAGGTGTGAAATGACTGAAATACCCCTCTAACTTAACAAAAAAATTTAACTCCGTTAGCCCCAGGGACTCAATTCAGAAGAAATTGAAACCACAGCCCTTCAATTAGAAATTTCTCACAACTTGGACTCATTCCAAACAAAAATGCAAACCACAGGGACGCAATCCATAATTTACTCAAACAAAAATGTCTTAGTATTGCGGTAAAAGAATAAATAGATAAATAAATAAACAATTTTTTTTTTGCATTATAAAAACGAAAAAACAAATAAAAAAATGAAGAGTAAAGTAATATAAAAGATACATATGTTAGTAATTTATTGTATTAGGATACGTCTAATGGGTGTGAAAGAGGTAAAATGATGCCTTAAGGGCATCCGGTATGGGCATGTTATATGGCGCCATAGGTGATGTGGCTCAAGTTATACGGCGCCAAACCCATTTTCATGTTGGCGTGAAGATTGCAAATTGGTTGGCGGCGCCATATATATCACGGCGTGAAGAGGAGGTTGAGGGGAGGATGGTTGTGGCTTTATCCAATCAAAATATTCCATGTATTTTTTACTTTATATTTTTTATGTTTAACACAACACCACATAACATGGAGTATACCCATGTGGTGTTATGTGGTGTTAAAATCTACTCAGCGTTGACGTGGCATGTGTTAAACTTTAACACCACATGGAGTATACCATATGCCCTATCACATCACCACCCTAGTGGTGTTATGGGGTAAAAATTTTACTCTTGTAATATGGATAGCGCCTAGCTAGATAGTTTATTGCTTGTCCTTTTATTGAAGCATTTTTTTATTATTGGCTGGGATTTTTGAATTTTCTTTTTTTTTTAAATAAAACAATACCATTTATAATTCTATCCCAAATATCATTTTGAAGGGTTGTCCACATACACATCTTTTCTTTTTTAAAACGGCTACACATCCTTTTTAATTTTGACGAGCTGTGGTGTATATGTGTGAGTTTGAGTGCACTGGCGGACCTAGGCACAAGCCTAGGGGTTCGCCCGATACCCATGAAATTTTTTGACGCTGTAGTATTTTTAGTGTTTTTCGATTTTTATGAACCGAACACCAAGATACTTGGTGACCGAACCCCATAAAAAAATTTTCTGGATTCGTCACTTATTGAGTGTTGTCACATGCGTGTATATCAAACCCATAGCTTATTCACACGATAAAAGTTTACGAATACGAATGTGAGTGTAAGCGATGAAATAAATTATTATCAAAATAAATATATAAATAAAAAATAAAATAAAAATCATACAAACTTCACATTTATGCCCGTAAATGGGCTCAAACGTCCTCTCACGTCAAAAAACAGTATCCTTTCGATTGTGAAAGAACATAACTCACGCGTACACACCACCCCATTTGATGCCACCAAATGTATTATTAAAATATTCTATCCTCACATACTCTAAAACAAAATCAAATACCGAAGAAATTAACTAACAATTAATTAAATCAATTCTCATGTTTCACATGATGGCACACGCATGCGGGTTTTCGTCGCTAAAAAGTGAGGCGACGGCTTCATCGGAGGCAATAGCGACGGAATAAACCGAGGGTGTGTGAAAGAAGGTGTGCAAATTGTGGCCGCTACCTTGATGATCACTCCTATCATAATAGTATTGGTTCGCAATATGGGTCGGGTATTTGTAAAACGAAGCGAAATGGGAGGAGTAACCCGGATACGGCCAAGGCTCGGCTGCTTTCCCGGCTCGCTTGATGGCTTTTAGCACCTTCCTTTCTTCCAAGCCGTACCCTTTTACCACGATTTTTTGCATCTCCATTTCTATCTCTATCTCTTCAACTCCTATAAACGTACATTCACCAATATTATTTATTAAATTAATCAGTAAAACAATACGGGTCGGGTGTACATAACTCAATAAAACTAAGCTTGCTAACCGGGTCGTGTTTTGGTGGGTCAAACCCTACACAAACCAAAAAAATTAACATAAATCTAAACACGACCAGAACACAAAAATGATGTAGACACGTAAACTTAACAACGACCTGAATATTTACGGGTGGAGAGGAACACGACCCGTCTGACTCGATTTTTATTATTTTTTTATTTTCTTTCAAGTATTTAATACTTTAAAGTTATTATATTTATAACTAAAAATTTTATTTAAGTAATAAAATGTGGTCCTTTTGGCATAAATATGTTTTTTTTTTATTTGCCCGCGTACATGCGGGGTCGACCCGAAGGAAACCTGATTAGCTAAATGTGTTTGCGGGTTATATCTGAGCTGATCGGAACCCGGAACCCGTTCACACTAAATCCAAACCCACAAAGACCATTGTTAGATTCGTGTCGGGTTCTAATGTCATGTTAGAAATTTACACCTCAAAAAACATGTTTAAAGAAAGATTAAAAGAAGTGTAGGTACCTTTGAGCTTGAAAAGGGTTCTCTTGATCTTTGAAGCACAGCCAATGCAGTCCAAATTTGGAACCCTCACCTCCACCATCTGTGAAACACCAATTATACATCATATCATAAACATTTATGCATTTAGAGAGAGAGAGTAAGAGAGAGAGAGAGAGAGAGAGAGAGAGAGAGAGAGATTACTTACAGACATTGCTTGCTGGAAGGATGGAGTTGAACTGTTGAATTAAGATGAGATGATTAAAGTGAGGAGGGGGTTGAATAAATAGGGTAGGGTGAAGGCAGGCATGATGTAGTGTCTCTGTTTGAGTGAGAGCATGCGTAGTAGCATAGCGTGAGACCCGAAAACAGAACCACTTTTGTGTCGGGGCAGCTCCTACACATTGATTGTTCAGAAGCTTTTACTTTTCATATTAATAATTTACCATGCATCATTACTGTTTTTTCTGATCATTTCAACAACCACTAAGCCTACCCGTAATGGGGCGCCATCACCAAATTTTTTTTAACATGGAGCCCCTTATAGCGCCCCACACCACTACACAGGGGCTTCATGTTAACAAATTTGTTCTCCGGCGTTATTAACATCACGCCCCTCCCCCTCATTCTTCATTGGTTGATTTTTTTCATTCTTTTTTTTTATTGGATACATTTATTGTTTGGTTTTTTAAAAATAATATATATAATATAATTGGGTAATAATTAGAGGGGCGTTATGAGGGGTTACCACTACACCACTTTTTCCATGGAGCCCCTCTTGATGACGTGTACGCCACATGGCGCGTAACGCCCACACGGGGCTCCATCCACTACGGATAGCCTAATAAATATAACAAGCAGCGGATTATGAAATACTAATAATTGTATTGGTATTATTATTGTTTTTTAACAACAAGCACACCACAAATGTACCGGTTACCCTTTCCATTTTGTGAGATTTTATTTGAGGATAAACACAAGGTAACATTAAGTTAATTAAATTAATTGGGTTTTCCTAGTGAGAACCCGACATGAACCTAACATTTTTTTTTGGGTTCAGGTTCAGCGTAAACGGATTCGGGTTTAGTGTAATATGTTTAACAATGATATTCAGGTGAAAAAGGGTTAAATCGGTAGGCCATGGGTTCTAGGTAAACCTTAAATGTGCAAATAAATGATTGAATTGAGAAACTCAAGTTAAAACCGAGCTTAGAATGAAAAATGGTCAAGTATAGATTTTGTACCGGACCGTCCGGATAGAGTAGTCCTCGGACAAATGATTCGTATTGTTGTGGTTGGGGTTTGTAGTGACCTGTCACAAGTGGGCCATCTAGTCTACAGTGAGATCTTGTAGACTATCCGCACTGACAACGTTGACCAAGTTGACTCACTTAGACACTGAGTCGAGTTAAGACTGAGTCAGCCTAGATATTGACTCGGCCATGTGGATCGTTCAGGACTGCCAGAGATGGATTGTAACCTTTGTGTCAAAAACCGTAATCCGAGCTGGAAATTTGGAAGGAAAAATATTCAAAAATTTCAAGATTTCAAATTGAGGCGGTACGCCTAGGATGAAGAAATCCTAGGCGGTACGCTACCCAGTTGATAAACCACCCATCGGATCTCCGCCCACTCGCATCTCAAAATCCGGGTGGTACGCCTCATTTCCAGATCGTTAAAAACTAGAAATTTGGCATTTATAGCTATTGTACACCTGTGAACTCTGCTCATACTCGGCCAAACACTTCTGCTGGAGTTCCAGAGACCTGCTCACCTTCAATCCAAGCCAAAGGAAGGGTTGATCTTCAAGGGTAAGTTCTTATTCAATCATTTTCACATTTAATCACATGTATACTTGAAGAAACCTCCACTCAAAGTCTTAGCCCTCATGAATGCAGCTGTGTATATGCATATTGGGATGATCAAGGTGTGTGGAAACCGAGTCCAAGGTTAATTAAGGTAAGGATGTCTTGATTTTTGCTAAAGAATGGGATTTAGGGTTTCTTTATGATCATACACTCATAAAATGGTTATGGATCATGCATGCAATCATAGATTTGCTCCTAGAAGTTGGATTGGGGACCTGAGAGAGCAAGGAAATCAAAAAAGTTCGGTTGTACAATAATTCCTTCACAAGGTACAACCCTTCTATGCATGCATGTTGACTTTTACTATAATTGAAAACATTTAATGAATAGATGAACAAACCCAGATTTGATCAGTGATTCCAATGTGAAAATAAGTCACTGAGTCACAAGAGTTCTATCCCTAATAATATTCGTATGAAACGGGGGTCGAAACAATGAAAATCACCATAAATGGAAAGCTCGGGAACTAGAGTTATGGTTTAAATTAAGGATATAAACTATAAGTAAATCACTGATCAACCCCAAAATGGTATACTACTGATCCAGTAACGATTTTGGCCCCAAAAACGTCAAAATATAAAAATGGCACTAAAAGACAAAATAGTCGGGCCAGATTGGGGCGTACCGCCCAAGTTGGGTTCATGTAGCGCGGTACGCCTAAAAATTCAGAACAGTAACCGGACCAACAGATTATAGCATACCGCCCAAATTTAGATTTATCAGCGCGGTACGCCTGTATCAGAAACCAGGAACTCAGAAACGTCATATGACACGTACCGCCCAAATATACATTATTCTGAGCGGTACGCCTAAACCAGTATGTCCGGAACTCAGTCTATAAATTGACGCATACCGCCCAGAAATGATCAATTCTAAGCGGTACGCCTATGAAGGAAAATGACAGAATAATTGTCCTGATTTCAAATGAACTGAAAACTTAGTCGATTAATCTGGTGACGGTATTCCTTAGTACTTTGAACCTGATATTGTCAATGGGCACAGTTGCATTGTATATGACAAGTATATACATGATAATTCTGATAGGTTGCTAGAAACCGAAGATAGGATATTCTAGTTGAATCTCGGATATCCGTCTTGTACTCTGTTTCTGACTTCGTTATTGTGAGTCCTCTGACTTCCTTCATTAGTTAACTGTTTGAGATCACATTTCTGTACTGATGTATCTGTTATATTTGTTATGATTATCTTGTCGAACACTGTGAGTCGGAATGCCCTGTGTGGGTCATTAGAGACTTTCTGGTCATTAAGGTTGAGACCACTAGACATATAAGGGATTATAGCGGCCGATATAGTTGAACGATCCATATTTACCCGGATCCTCTAGTATAATTTACTGGGGGGGAATATGTACTTATATGTTGAACTTAAAAACTACTCGTAGAGGGCGTATGGCTACGCGCAACGTGCCCGTAGAGTATCTGAGTGTTAACCTTGGGTGCGGCATGATAATTTCATAATTTGTATGTGTTTGAAAAGTGTTAATGTGATGATAGTAGTTATGACTCACCAACAACGTATGTTGTTGACTATGTAATTTACTTATGTTGCAGGTAAGCAAGTATAGGTGTGGACCTAATCTGATCTTGGAATATTCTCATGGTTGTTGTCACCATGAATAGGGATCTGTATAATTAAGAACTGATGTTTGTTTCTGAATACCTGTTATGACTATGTCTCCTTTGTATAAATGTATCTCTTGTTTGTTCAGTCCTGGATCCTATCCGGTGGCTATCGGTTCTATTAGGTCGGCTAAGAGGTGCTCAGTGAATCCTCATTCAGAGTCGGCCTAGAGTTTCACTGTGAGGACTGGATGTCCGTTATGTATGCTTGTGTGTTGGTTAATTAGTTGGTGCCTCGGGAACTGATACGGACAACCGGTCCCACACCCTCCCCCGCACCTGGCAGGGGGCGACGGAGGGGGGGGTGTGACATGGGTGTACATGATCCGTATGATCAAGGATGGGTGAAACGATATAGAAATTTTACTATGTCTAGACTTTTCACCCTTTGTGTCGGGGTTTGATCTGTAAGTTAGGGTTAGTCTGAAAGCAGAAATGTAAACCTCTAGGGTGTCTTGGCTATAGGACAATAATGTAGGCATGTAATGTGATTAATTTGTTGATTGACTAAGTGTTTGATGTCCTTATTTAAGGTCAATTTGTTGAAGCCCACTCTTAAACAATTTTATTTTTGGGCCTTATGCATACGTCAACTGTTTATCCTAATTCTTTATGCTAAAGATTTGAATACATGTTATGTGTCTATTTCTGGGGAGGGTTATGGCATACAGGTATTGCAAGGTTAAATCTTCTAAACAGTTTTGGGTTGCCACGCTACGTGTGGTAAATATCTGATATAATATCAGAACTGCTTGTATAGTGTAATTGGTTTGCATTGGTCTGGTAACTGGTACAACTTTGGTGGTATCTAAGATGTGGTGGATACGCTGTGCTATTTCTTATATATAAGCATCATGTGTAAAAGGGGACATGGCACTGGAGCCGGTCGTTAGATAGTGATTATTGCCCATTGTATTTAAACGCATCCAGTATTCCTTAAACATATACGGTTTTGCAAACTAAACGGGTTAGTGACTGGATAAGGTTTTGACTATAGTTGTCTTAACAATAGGGCTTTAGACTATGGTGTTCATTGTGTGCAGTTTTAAGTTGTACCTTTCGGTTAGCACATTAAAGAGTCAAATGAGTTTTTTACTAGTTATAGTTTCGGATTAATTTTCTGGATAAAGCCTAACAATGGTTTAAGAGCAGCCCATTCCATATCCTTATCCCTATAATTTATATATTTATTATTATTTTTTTCTCTTTTCTACTTACAACCACAATTAATATAATTTTCTGGATAAAGCCTAACAATGGTTTAAGAGCAGCCCATTTCATATCCTTATCCCTATAATTTATATATTTATTATTATTTTTTTCTTTTTCTACTTACAACCACAATTAAATAATACATTTTTATACATTTATCATTACCTTTTATCTCTCTTCAAGCCTCAAATTTTACAGATTCACTGAATTTTTCTCCAAATATAGAGATTCATTAAATTTTTCTTCAAATATTTTCCACCCTCTACTCACAACAACTCACAAATACACCTCAAATTTTAAGGTTACACACACAGCCATTATAGGGAATGGACATTGAATGCTCTAAGCTATACTGTTAACCCATATCAATGGGGCAAATAAAGCAAACAAAGTGCGATTGTACAATCTAGACGGGGATGATGATCACCCGTGGTAGCGACCTCATCAAGTGGCGACAATCACTTAAACGGTTAACGTGACCCGCATCGAATAAATGCATAGTATATTTATGTAAACATGGGCGAATTATACATTGTACCAGCAGTGACCCTGCTCACTACTGATTTTTCGCCTAGAGGTACCGATTATATGTGTTTTACGAGGAATTTTTATATATATATATATATATATATATTGTGTCGGTCACCACTATATTTTATGACCGACCCTCGTAAACTTTAAGAATGACCCAAACTAAAGAAAAAAATGTGAAGAAGAATATGAATAATTGAGTCATTTACATAATATACATTGTAGGAGAAGATGAACACCGAGGAAGACGATGATATAGCAAATGAATATTATGTGTGTGAGATAGAGATTGTGAGGATAAAGTAATATTAAGTTATTGATTTGTGTTAATATGAAGCCAGTTTTGACAAAGAGGTTTTGTTAGAGCATATATTTATATATTTATGGATTGAATTGATTATAACGAGACCTGCGACCCGCGCGTTGCGGCGGGCGAGGCCTCGTTTTCGGGTGTAGTTCTCTTAAGTCTGATGATGTAACAGGGAGTTAAAGTTGAAATAGGTAATTAGCATCACACAGGTGTTATAAGTAGCATTACATAATTAGTTAGTGTTCAACATTAGAATCTATTCCGGCAGAAAAGAAATGTATCTAACAGTCACTCTGAAATGACATTTTTTGCCTTCTTCCTCCTGCTATACTCTTGTGTAGAGGGTTACTGTGTTCCTGTAAAATGTTTTGCGTAGGGCATTCGATTTGAACTATACCAAACTTTCATTTGAAGTACATCATTCAGACAGAAGCAATGGAAGCAAACAAATTACCAGTGACGATTTAATTTCAATTAATATGAACTTGCATGTCTAAAGTACCTTAAAAGTAACATTATCAGTAGTCAATAAGATGGTAACCTAATTAAGAGTGAGTTTCCATGTGAATTTCATAATCAGAAACTGATGTTAAGATTTACAAAAATAATATGTCCTGCGAAGGGGTTGATTGAATATTAAAAATTTGAAAACAAACCATGAGAAGTTATGGTAATTCCTTTACCGATTTTAAGAATTTTTGATACACAAAACCTATAAATGCTCAGCCATTTTTTCTAGACATCTAAGAAGCTCAAAATTCATGTAAAACTCATAAGTAAAAGAATATCTAAAAACAACTATTTGACAAAGCAAATTCATTTCTACTGCTACATACAAACAAAATAAAGAGTACCTGCACTTCAGCCTGCATCTTTAACAATCTGCAAACAGAAGACATAAAATGAAAGCTCAATACATTTAAAAGATCTTTAAATTGACATAATGGACACAGTGATGATGATTTCAAAAACTAAACAGCAAGAAAATATTAAGTTCATAAACAAAAAAGAATACAACTAAACAGCCTATTATAAGATTGATTAAGTATTTGATCTTAGACATGACACGTTAACATTATATCCAAGTATATGATAACAAGAGTGAATGAAAACTGGGATTTTGTATTACTTTGAATTGTGTGTACAGAGAAAGAGAACAAGCCTATTTATAATATTTTACAATGATTCTAAATAAGGAAAAATGAACTGGCTTGTAGCTGTCAATTTGAGAGCCGTGTAATTTGCCCCTAGACATATGGAAATGATGTGATTGTCAACCAATCTTGCTGATCCGATCAATCCTTCTCAATCAAAATATTTTCTCGTTTTAACACTCCCCCTCAAGTTGAAGAGTGGGATTTCCAAAATTCAACTTGCCCAGACAATTGTGTAGAATTGTTTCATTCACGGCTTTTGTTAAAATGTCAGCAAGTTGATCTTTTGACCGAACAACCGGAAATGTGATAATTTCGGCTTCTAACTTTTCTTTGATGAAGTGTCGATCTATTTCGATATGTTTTGTTCGATCATGTTGTACGGGATTCTCTGAAATTTGGATGGCTGCTTCATTATCACACATAATCCTGCTTGTTTCCCGTGGAGGATATCCTATCTCAGTTAGGAGCCTTCTTACCCATAGTACTTCGGTTAACCCCCTTGCTATCCCTCTAAATTCTGCTTCGGCACTTGAAAGGGCCACAACCTTTTGTTTTTTGCTTCTCCATGTAACGAGGTTTCCACCAACTAAGGTAAAGTAACCCGATGTTGATCTTCGGTTGCCTTTATCTCCTGCCCAGTCTGCATCGGTGTACAATTGAGTTTCTAGATGCCCATTTGGTTTGAACAATACTCCATGACCAACTGTTCCCTTGAGATATCTTATAATTCTTAAGACTGCATCCATATGAGCACTTTGGGGTTGATGCATAAACTGACTTACCACTCCTACAGCATATGCTATATCCGGTCGGGTGTGTGAGAGGTATATCAGTTTTCCTACCATTCGTTGGTATCTTTCTTTGTCAGCTAGGTTCGCTTTTTCCTCTATATAAAGCTTCTGATTTACTATCATAGGAGTATCTGCTGGTTTACAGTCTAGCATACCGGTTTCTGCCAGTAAGTCGAGAATGTACTTCTTTTGGCACATGAAGATTCCTTGTTTCGATCTTAAAACTTCAATCCCAAGGAAGTATTTAAGTCTCCCTAGGTCTTTCATTTCGAATTCTGTGAATAGGTTCTTCTTTAGCTTTTTTATTTCTTCTTTGTCGTTTCCTGTAATAATCATGTCATCAACATAGATTATTAAACAAGTTATGAGGCTGTCTCTCTGTTTGAGAAACAGTGTATGATCTGAGTTACTTTGTTTGAACCCGTAGTTTTTCATAGCTAAGGTGAATCTTCCAAACCATGCTCTAGGGGATTGTTTTAGACCATAGAGAGATTTTTTCAGAAGACACACTTCTCTTTTTCCAAAACTATCGGTGAATCCGTGTGGGGCTTCCATGTAAACTTCTTCTTTTAGCTCTCCATGCAAGAAAGCATTCTTTACATCAAACTGATGAAGTGGCCACCCTTTATTTGCTGCTATGGAGACGAGTACTCTAATTGTGTTAATCTTCGCAACCGGGGAAAAAGTTTCAGAGTAATCAATCCCGTATGTTTGAGTGTAGCCTTTTGCTACTAACCTGGCTTTGTATCTCTCGATCATACCATCGGGCTTGTATTTTATTGTGAAGACCCAACGACACCCGATTGTCTTCTTTCCTGATGGTAAGACACATTTCACCCACGTGTTGCTTTTTGTCAATGCTTTCATCTCTTCTTCCATTGCATCTTTCCAGTGCTTTGATTTCAAGGCTTCTTCTATACTAGTAGGAATTTTTTCAGAATATAGAGACGAAGCGAAAGCCTTGGCTTCCTTGGATAGATTGCCTTTAGCTATATTAGCCATAGGATATCTACTTCTCCGAGATTCTTTTTCTGGAGAATATCTTTTCGCTGGAACTCCTCTATTCGTTCTTGGTGGCAGTTCATACCTTCCCGATGTGTTCTCCTGTGTGGGAAAACTCACTTGTTCTTGTATGTTCTCATTTTGCTCTGTCTGTGTGGGAGAATTCTCTTGTTCCTGTACACTCTCATTTTTCTCTGCTGTTTCGTTAGTAGTGATATTTTCAGTAGAATTGGGCGTAGGACAAGAGTGAGTATTACTTACCTCAGTTATCAGGTTAGGAGCAATTTCTTGGGCGACACTGATGTTTGGTTCTTCTATTCGGGTGGAGGAAGGTGACTCATTTTGGGTACCATATTGTAACCAACTCAGTGTGTCAAGACATTCTCTCTCCCCCTGTCCACTGTGTTGGGAGGCATAATAATACTCGGTTTCAAGAAAATCACAGTTCATTGTGGTGAACATATGCCGAGTTTTTGGATTATAGCATCGGTATCCCTTTTGGGTTACTCCATACCCAACAAAGACACATTTTTCAGCACATGGATCTAGTTTAGTTCTATTTGATTTTGGTATGTGGACGAAGACTGTGCACCCAAAAATTCGTGGTTCAAGTGTATGAATTGAGGGAGGTTTAGTGAACTCTGAAAGAACTTGTAATGGGGTTTTTGATTTTAGGATTTGAGTCGGAAGTCGGTTAATAAGGTAGGTGGCAGTAGCAAGGGCTTCGGGCCAAAAAACCTTTGGAACTTGTGATTCTATTAGGAGGGCTCGTGTTATTTCTAATAGGATGCGGTTCTTTCGTTCCGCGACACCATTCTGTTCTGGAGTATGAGGACAAGTAGTTTGATGAATTATGCCTTTGGTTTGTAAAAATTGTTTCATATTGGTGTTAACAAATTCCCCTCCATTGTCTGATCGAAAAACTTGAATATTCTTATGAAACTGGGTTTGGATCATGGTGTAAAATGTGATGAATTTGTCAACGACTTCAGACTTATTTTTTAATAAGTACACCCATGTCATCCGTGTGCAATCGTCAACGAATATTACGAAAAAACAAAAGTTTTGCCCCCCAATAATTGGAGCTGGTCCCCATACATCCGAGTGGATTAATGAAAAAGGTAAGTCAACCCTTGTGTTATTTGGTTTAAATGTTTTTCGATGACTCTTAGCTAACACACAAGTTTCACAATGTGACTTACAATTGGAAGGAAATAATTTAGGAAATAAAACATGCAAATACCCCGTAGATGGGTGCCCTAGTCTTCTATGCCATAGCCATGCTTCACGTTCTGTTGTTCCATGAGAAAGCATTACGGTACCATTTTGAGTCACCTCATCCACGTAGTACAACCCTTGTCTTTCAGTGCCACGCCCAATGATCGCTCCCGTCCTGATATCCTGTAAGATACAAAATGTGGGATGCATAAGAACCGAGCAATTTAGTTCCTTCGTTACATGACTTATTGATAGAAGTTTATGTGACAAAGAAGGAATATAAAGGCAATTAGAAAGTTTGAGCGTTGGAGAAATTTCAATGGTTCCCCCGTTTTTGACATTCATTGTTTCTCCATTCGCGGTTTGTATATGTGATTTTGTTGGTTTGGTTGAGGCGGAAAAATCCGAAAACTCATAAGTCATGGTGTCTGTGGCTCCGGAGTCAAGTATCCATGATTGCTCCCGGGTTTTATTATAAATTTGAGTCACATTTGCCATGCCACTAAGTTTTGGGTGTTTTTTACAACTTTTAAAACTTTCTTTTATATAAAAAATAAAGCTGGTGGTATATATTAATTTTGTATATTCAAGAGGCAAAAAAAGAACTTGGGGATAAGGGGTGAAGTTCGAGACTTCTTCCTCCACCCCTGTACCTGTAGCCATCGAATCAATATTCCCATCATGTGTTGCTACTCCCCCAAATCCAGAAGCAAAAAATCGATCAGAGTTGCTGGTGTTAGCGGCGTCTTCGTCCACGGCGGCGGAAGCTATGGCGGCGGAGGCTTTGCCCTTATCATGTCCGGTGGTCTTGGTGCTCTTTTTGTGGCCATCGGACCACCATTCCGGGTAACCAACGAGCCTAAAACACTGTTCTTTGGTATGTTTTGTCATTCCGCAGTGGTCACACTTCAGGTGAGATTTGTCTTCTTTGGTCGACGACCCATTCCTTTTCTCATCGGACCGACGATGCCCCTTTGTTATTAGCCCTAATCCCTCTGTTTTGGTGGCGATTAAACCTGATGCTATGCCCTGTGTATCATTGAGAGTTGCTCCCAAAATATTCTGGTGAGCGGCCTCTTTACGAACGGTAGCGTATGCAGCCTCTGCAGAGGGAAGAGGTTCTAACCGGAGTATCTCTCTTTTAATCGAATCATATTTCCGGTCTAGGGCATTTAAAAATTGAAAGAGTTTTTGTTCGCACCTGATTTTTGAGTATGTCTTGATATCTTCTGGGCATTTCATGGGGTTTGGATCGATTCTGTCAATTTCTCCCCAAATCCCCTGTAGAGTGATCCATAAACCTTCAAGTGAACTGTCGTTTTGTTTGATGTCGTTGGCTTTAACGTGAAGATTGAATGTCTGCAATTTGTCTCTACCGCTGCTGTAGGTGACCACAAGAGCATCCCACAACGATTTTGCTGTGGGAAACTCGGTTAGGTTGCTAGCTAGCGCAGGTTCGATATTCTGAATCAACCAAGAAAAAACGACTAAATCGTCTTGTTCCCATTGTTCAAATGTTGCATCATTTTTATCGGGAGGGTCTGAGGTTAAATGCTTCAACAAGGTCTTTGATTTACCACCTATGGCAACCCGTATCATTCGGGTCCATAATGGATAATTTTGGCTGTTGAGTTTGAGATTGATTTGTAAGCTATCGGAAAGTTTTGGGTTGGCTGGTTGGGAATTAATTCCCTGTTTGAGAAGGTTGGCGAGTTGTATGGACAGATCGTGATTCGGGTTTCCGTCTCCGGACATGATGGCCAAGTTTCTGACCAGCTGCGAGCAGGTAAGTGATGAGCAGGTCAGGATTCTAGACTTTGCTCTGATGCCATGATAACAAGAGTGAATGAAAACTGGGATTTTGTATTACTTTGAATTGTGTGTACAGAGAAAGAGAACAAGCCTATTTATAATATTTTACAATGATTCTAAATAAGGAAAAATGAACTGGCTTGTAGCTGTCAATTTGAGAGCCGTGTAATTTGCCCCTAGACATATGGAAATGATGTGATTGTCAACCAATCTTGCTGATCCGATCAATCCTTCTCAATCAAAATATTTTCTCGTTTTAACAGTATATACATTAACAACCACTTGGAAAATGAAAATCAACACTTAGAAGACCTTAAAATTTACTCAAATGACTGAACGAAAAGGTTTAAAAGACCTTAAGATGACATAATCAATTGAGCGAAAATATTGGGGAAAACTAGAGACCAAGAATAAGTTAACTAAAAAAGATGACATTTTCGTATTTCGTAAACCTTTTCCTCTGCAGTTTTACATCATTTATACCTGATGAGATGTCACCAAAATCTTGATCCAAATGACAACAATACTTCAAACCAAAGTAATTGACTAATTGGTGAAATTAACGTGGCCATGGTTGATATTTTTCCTACAGAAGAACCATAAGTGAAAGCACACATACCAGAACAGATATATGAGAATAGAACAACAGAAATAGTCCTGCAAGAGCACAAAAAAGTAAAGACATCAACTTCCTTAAACATGGAAATAGCTAATATGATACAAATAAAAACGAATTAACAACCAAAAAATCATGACCCAACTTTAATCAAAAATTTATTTTCCCAAACAGCAACATAGGCTCAGAATAAATTCATCATAGCCTCATAGAAACCAAGAAGAACACTCAAGAAACCATGAGCCAACTTTAACCAAGAAAATATTTCCCAAACAGCAACATAGAGTTAGAAAAAATTCATCATAGACTCAAAGAAGCCTCATAGTCTCATAGAAATACAAAACCCTTTACGAATTTCAAGATGAGTTCTTATCAGAGAATGCAGGTTGTAAGCAGCAACATAAAGCAATAGTGGAAAGAACTGAAGGCTCAGAAAACTTTCGTCATTGCCTGGAATCAGAATAGCCTCAACATTTATAACAAAACCAAGCCCCAAATAAGCACAATGTATACAACAACAAAAAGCAATGTTGGATAGAAATCAAGGCTCATAAAAGTATCAACATAGATATGGCTCAGATCTGAGTGAGGTTGCGTTTAACGCCTTGCCATTCACCAGAAAAACATCATAGCCACAAAGAAAGGATAGCCAATAGTAACAGATTCATATTTACCTTTGGCTTGAATAGTGAAGTTATAGTGTACATATCAGACTCTTTAACCACCGAATCTGAGATAAATCTCAGACCTCCGAAACGTATCTGATTAGTTTTACACTATAAGTGTAAAATAAACTAAATCTTTAATAAGGGCTCAGCTGGTAAGACATCACAGCCCTAGCAACAGTAACCAACAACCATCAGCTTCAAAAACCAAACTTACATGATTAGCTCGTAATGCATCACGCCCAAGCAACAGTATCACAGCCAATAACCGAGAGGGATCAAGCTCAATCGTCAGGGACAAATAAGAACCATCATATAAATACTGTCTATCGATGTGAAATCCAATAATTCCATCAGCAACATACAAACGGTGACCAATAACATTATCATTGCCGTGTTAAGGCTCAAATAGCATTTCCATGTACCAACAGATTCCATCATCGTCATAACGGCTTCAAATCAGTCAAATGAAACAAAACCTCACAACCATCAAATGACTGTAAACAACTGTACCAGTTGAAAACCCAAGAGAGTTTTAGATCGAGGTATTAAGAACCCAAAAGCAAACAGAAAATGGATCCAAAAACAATATCAGAAAATGAAAAATGACATCTGAAATTAGCAATATCAGAACAAAAATGAGCCATTTCGTAACCAAATCGCATGTTTAGGACTCGAAAACCCATAAATCTTTCAGATCTGAAAGACCCAAAAGCAAAGAAACCAATCCAACAGAACATCAACGACTAATTCGTACCTTCAAAGTGACCGTAGTGACGACATCGTCCCTTGAATATCATCGAAAATGATTCAGAAAGCCAAATCGAAGCCTAAGCGACAGAGGCAGCTGTAGACGTCGTTGCCTCTACGAAGACGGAGCAACACTTCGTCGCTTCCACGTCACCGGAGCATCGACGACAGCACAATGTGCAGGGAGATTCGCGGAAGCAAGTTTTGTCCATGGTAATGATTTGGGTTTAGTAAGAAAACCCTAGATCAGATAGGAAGAGCTTTGAGAATGAGAGAGAGACTATTGTAATTGACGATTGGAAAATAGATTACTGGGCATAGAATTGATGAGTGTTTGATGATTTAAAAGGTGTTTGTGATATAAATTAGGTTTAATTCCATGCTCTTACCGGAAAAACATCCGCCTCCGCCGGATGGCGGTGAACATAGATGAGAACCAGGTTTTGAGAATATGGTTTTATGATGAGAGATGAGAGAGGAAATTAGACACGTATGAGGTACGTGTTCTAAACTGGATGAAGGGGACACTCATTGGTATCTAATAGATGCCATCTGTAAATCAAATGACAGTGAGGTACAGCTGTCCTTAAGAAACCTGTGGGTAAAAAAAGAAAACCATAAGACCTTAAGAAACCTGTGGGTAAAAAAAGAAAACCATAAGACGTATACATGAAGATTCGAACCCGGGTACTCTGTAAAAAAGACAGTGAACCTAACCACCAAGACAGAATATAATATGTAACTTGTAATGCAAAATATAGTGTATAAATACAGAAAATCAGATCGGAATGGGAAAAAAAAACTAAACCATAAGAACGCTGCCACGTGGCACTTCCATATCGAATCGCCACGTGATATGAACAGTGCACAATCCCAGTGTACACGTCAGCGATTTCAAATGATATATATATAATTGATTTTGTATTAATTATTGCCATATTCTCATTATTGATTTTGTATTAATTATTGTCATATTCTCATTATTCTCCTTCCATCTTTGCATATCCTTGTATATGACAGCTAGCTTGATTGGCTCCTTCATGTCTTAAATGAGTTTAAAACCAGGTTCATTATTCCTTAAGTCTATACTAACACATTTATTCAATTTAGTTTTATCTAAAAACTCTTTCTATTATTTGTAGTTCTTTAGACTAATTATTTTACTTGATGCCGTTTGATTTGTTTTTATTTTACTTGTTGATTTATTTTTTACTTTTCTATTTCATTTACTATATTTTCTAATTGGATGAGTGATAACAACTTGAGTAATAATTGTTTTAAAAAAGTTAGTTTAAAAAAGTAATAATGTTTGAACCGACTCGACTAGGATTCGATATTTTTTATTTTTATTGATTGACCTGACCCGAGTTCGTTATTTTTATATTTTTTTCACCCGATCCGAACCGGACCTCAAATCCAAACATATATTTCAAAACATAGCAATAGAAAAAAATTTGGTCACGTAACTTTCGGTCACCCAAGAAAAAAAATTCAAGCTCCGTCACTGTATGTAAATGTCATGTACTTATGTTTAGTTGTGCTGGAAGCTAAGTGATTGGGTAGACCAACCACGTTTTGATTAACGGGTTTTCAAAGTGTATTAAAGTTTTCCAAACCTAGACCTTAGTAGCATAAGCTGAACCTTTTAGGTATGCATATCAGGTATAGTAGTATAGGCATGGGCGGACCTATAATAGGCCCAGAGGGTCCCCGTGGACCCACCTCAACTTCGTACGTAAAACGGAAATTATATGAACGTTTTTTTTTTATTTATTTTTTTGTGATAATGAGTTATTAAATATTTAGTTTGGCAAAAAGAATCAAAGCTTGTCTCCAAGCCTAATGGTAAGGTTGTCAGGCGGATTTTGAAAGGTCACTAGTTCGAGGTTGGTCTACTCCATTTTTACCAGCTTTTCTTAAATTTATTTTAGTTTAATTACAATTGATCTGCCATTAGTTAGTGCAATTAAATGATGCAATTAATTGCATTTAATGCAATTAAATGATGATTAATAAAACCCCTACAATCACACCATTTATCTTTTTTTTTGAACGTCCAACGAATGCCCTGGAAAACCCGGGGACTATTTACACCAGTTGAGCTCATTCCAGGGAAAATCCGCATCCGCGAGCGACCGGATGGTAAAACCTGGGAGCTCAGGGATCGAACTTGTGACCTTTCAGTCCCAAGTCTTCCCTCATCGTCAATGCCCCTTCCAAAGTGTTGCCCGTAAGAATCGAACATGTGTCTCATGTAGAGAACATAGGTTTCCTACCACTACACCACAATAGAAGTTGCACACCATTTATCTCTTGATTAAAAAAAAAGATGTGCATTCAAATTGTTTCTTAAAAAACTGAAACTCTATGATTTACGTAAATGGAATAAAATGATGAAATTTACACCTCATATTAAAATTGTTATGATAAAAATTAACGAAGACTACATATATGTAACAAAAAGTTTACAAGTCACTTATACAAGTTACATATATGTAACTTGATGGTTACGTATATTTAACCTATACATGTAACAAAAAGTTCACAAGCCACTTATACAAGTTACATATACATATTATTGTAACTTGATGTTTGTCATATTTTCTATATTATTTAAATTCTAATGACGATATATCTTTTGTTTTTGTGTCGTATTTGTCTTATCTGACAACCTGATCCGGACCAAATTTCTTTATATATGTTTCTATGCAACTGAAATATCTAAAAGTAGTGACTCCGTAAAAAAAATTATGAACCTCATCAAAAACTGTAGGTCCGAGATCAAACCGACAACACGATATTTGATCACAAATGAGTGCGGAAACCTCAAATACGATTGATTCAAGAAACAAGTAGATGAAATAGATTCAATCTAAGAGAAAGATTGAATCTTGAATGAGAATCTTAACTTGCTCAAGTGAAGCTGATCGTAAACACAAAGAGTGCAGAAATCGTAAACAGCGAAAATGTGTATTCGAAAAGCTTACATTGCAATCATAAACATAAGGGTTTATATAGGTACCCAATGGGTTTACTATTGGGCCCCTTGTGGATCATAAACCCAATAGTAAACCCAAACCCAATCATAAACTAGCCTAAATACAATAGCAAACTAGCCTATGATTCTAATGAAACCCTCTAAGCCCAGCCCAACATGTTTAATATTACAAGCCTTATAATCTAGCCTCTACAATCTTCCCCTAGGCTTGTGATATTAAATGTCTTCGATCTTTGAAATTCTTCTTCTTGAGTGGCTGGCATAGATGCTGATGAAGATTCTTTCCGCAGAAATCTTCATTGGGTTTCGTGATGGGCACTTGGGACTTCCTCTTGATCAGCATCAGCTTGAACTTCTTGAAATGAACAAGTTAATGAGAGGAGGATTCTCATTGACTTGCTTCTCTTGAAAGAATTGGTTCTTGCTGAATCTTCGGTAACTGTCTTGAATCTTCAAAACAATTAGAGGTTAAATTTTGGAAAACCTCTAACTGTGAAGACCTTGATTGTTGAACTTCAAACTTCATGAACTCTGACTGCTCTCTGTATCATTTTCTTTTTCAAAGATTGACTTGAAATCTTCAGCTTCCCCTAAACTTGTGAGCATTTTCTTTGAAAAACTTTTGAAGCTTTTGGATACTTGTAAAGATACCAACAACTTCCCCTGAACAGTTGCTTTTCAGATGGAAGTCTTGTCCGGTTGGTTCTTTAACTTGAGCAGCAGCAACATCTTTCTATCATCAACCTGTCTGACACACATTTGAAAAAATATACACTACCAGACATGTGATGACTGGTCTTTGGGTTAGGAGGTAATTATCATCTGTTCAGTTGATTCAAATTAACATAATTTTAACCAAAAACCCTAATATAGATTACGGGTTTTCTATAAAACTTCCCCTGAACCCAAAGACCTCTAAAGACTTCCCCTTAGCTGATAACTTCCCCTCAGCTAAGGACTTCCCCTTGAGATAATACATATTATCCTCGAGTTCCCTTCAGATACTATGTATTATGGAAGTCTTTTCATTAGATAATAAGTATCATCCTCGAGTTCCCTTCGGATAATACTTATTATCCTCCCTCCTTCCCCTAAAAATTTGTCAAGATCTGACGGAGGAAGTCTTTTCCATTAGATAATAAGTATCATCCTCGAGTTCCCTTCGGATTATTATCCCATACTCCTTCCCCTAAAATTTGTCAAGATCTGACAGAGGAAGTCTTTTCCATTAGATAATAAGTATCATCCTCGAGTTCCCTTCGGATAATACTTATTATCCCATACTCCTTCCCCTAAAAATTTGTCAAGATCTGTCGGGGGCATATTGTCATGCATTAAAACCCTTGAAAAACATATTTTGACTTCTCAAATCAACCTGGCCAAGACGGAAACACACCAAAAAGAACTTAACGACTCACACACGAAAGATAAAAAACAAATACTTACCAAACCAAACATGAGAAAGTTTACAAGGGATCAAACCGTATGAATCTGACTGAGGAACCCTTTTCAGCTTCAGTTACTCAACTAGTCCAGGTGATTGCCGGTATGTTTGTCCGCTTTAAACTCAAACCCGTTTAATCCCGACCGAATGCGTCATGTTTAATATAGTACAATATTACCATCATGTTTAATTATCCCCACACCCAAGCGTACACAGCAAAACCTACCCAACCTCAGAGTTTATTGAGGATTCACAAACCCCCAGCTTGAGGAACCATGCAACACCGTTATGACTACCACTTATTTCATTAACCATCAGTTGGTGATCAGGTCGGCCGTTAAGCACGCAAAGAAGACCAACTGAGTGATTATTTATTATCTTTTCTTTTTCATTTTTTTAATTTCTTTTTAATTTTTTTTAATTTCTTTTTCATTTTTTTTATTTCTTTTTCATTTCTTTTTCATTTCCTTTTTTTTTGTCTGTGGTGTAGTCATAACAGCATAAACATGGCGTGTGAGAGAGTGAATACTAGGTAATTACCACTCTCAACCCATTTTTTCCGGGACTCAGTTTTTTAAACCATGCAACCTGGGATGGGAAACTAAACATATATATCTTTTAAGTTCATTGCACTTACATTGGAGGTCATAAGTTTAGGTTGAGCCTACCGAGCATATCACCGTGGAGCTTGCCTTTCACTTCCGCCTTACGCGTGTCAGCCATCTCCAACCCGAACATTCATTTTTACTTCCCCTAAACTTCTCAGAAACAAGGCACAAACAATTAAAAATTGAAAAGCACACTATTTTTGAGGGTTCAACTTTTTCTTCATCTTTACATTTCTTCCCCTTGCTTTTTGATTTTTTAATGTTACAATCTTGTGAACATCATTTTTCAGTTTTTTTTTAAAACAAAAAAATAAAACACACAAACACACTTAAAAGAACAAAACACAAAATTTTGAAGATATCTGGCCAAGCTAACTTTCAAAGTATTGATTTGAAAATTTTTAGAAAATTGGGTTTCATGACATGCACACTTCATTGCATCTGAAGTCAAAACACTTCAACAATCAATCACCAAGTGAAAATTTTAGGAATTTGGTTTGACTCCAAACACCCTTTGCCGCTTCATTCACACAACCAAGTTAAGAACAGTACCTTTCGCGCTGAATTTGACATTTTACCTCTCAAAGAGACATACCTTCCATTGTATAGGTTACTTGACATGACATGAAGATACGTCTCCTAAACTGTGCCTGGAACAATCACTTATCAACAAACAAATTAGTAATAAAAACGTTAGTGATAATCCTCCTTGATCGTTCCTGCACAGAGTGAGAGATTAGTTAGCTAATAGTACCCAGGCCATTGTTTTTCTGGGTACTCCTGAGGAATCAGTGAATGAAATTTCTTTTAAAAACATTCCTTTTGAAAAATCAGGAAGTTGGGATGATTCGGTTGTAGCTGCCTTGAGTTTTTGGTTTCCAAGTTCCAGGTGATTTAACATTTGTTTTAGTCACCTTTGGAGTTGTGACCTTAGGTATTTCAACCTTCTTCGTTTTAGATTCACTTTTCAAAACAGTTTTTGTTTTAGTCACCTTTTGAGTTGTGACTTTAGGTATTTCAACCTTCTGCATTTTAGAATCATTTTTCAAAACATTTTTAGTTACCTTGGGAGGGGTAACCTTGGGTTTTTCAGACTTTGGTTGTTTTGAAAACTGTTTCTTCACCTGTTTTTGGAAATTTTGGTAACTTGGAAAGCTGTTCTTTTGATTTAAAGATTTTCTTTCAGCTTTGGCAGCGCCCCAATGTTGATCAGAGGGTTTAACCTTAGGAGCAACAGTCTTCCTTGCCTTAGGTGTTCTGCACCATCATCGGCTTAGACTTTACAGACTCCTGAGATGAAACCCTTTGACTTTTCGGAAAATAGGGTTCATAGGGGCGATAAAGACAGTTTCTAGCAATATGACCAGCGAATGCCACAATTAAAGCAAGTCTGCTTCTTTAGATAGAAGTCAGACGTGTACCCATTCGTCTTTGGTGGCATGATATGGAGCTGGTTTGCCTTGTGTCTGCTTCGTTGCCTTGTCTGCAGCTCCAGATTTGACTTTCTGCTGGTTCCTGGAAGCCTGAGTAGAACCTGTCCTCATCGTCTTTGTGCTCTCTGGATTTTCTGATGTTGATGCATCATTCTTGCAATTACAGCTGGCAATTGCATGATCCAACTGAAGAGATGGGAGACACAGCTACTCCCTTGAGCTTTTCATTCTTCACTCCAGCTGTTGGTTTCATACTTGGATGCTTGATGGTGATCTTTGGCCTCTCAACTTTAGGTTCACTTATCATGCCATCAGTTATTCCCTTGAACTTGGAGGAGAAGGATGGTAGTTCATATCCTACATCTGGTTCTTGGTCAAACATTGATCCAGATGTCATAAAGATCTTCCCCTCAGGCCGTGTCGTCAAGATCACCTTTTCCCTTTTGACTTCGTCAATTACTTTGAAGCATGGGGTTTCAATTTTAGGGTATGGTTTCAACTCTATCCCAGCTTCATCAGACTTAGAGTTGTGACACCTGTCATATTTCTGGCACTCAGCATCATTGTCTGATATATCCTTTACTCTCCCTTCACCATAAGTCATTTTTGTCTCATTGTCAATTTCTTCTTGAGTCATTGGTGTAGTTCCAACCAAGACACTATCAATAGGAGGAGCAGCTTCTTTATAATCAGATTTGGTTCGTTCAACTTGATCCTCACTAAGAAGTATTCCTATAATGTCTCTGGGAACTGGTGGAGGAATAATGCTGTTTGCAGCCAAGGCCTTATCAGTCTTTTCTGACCCAAATCCAGGTGTGTGTTTCCCAACTTGACCAGTCACAACAGCATGTGACAATTCCTTTCCAGCATCAAGCATTCTTTTGCTTCTCATTTGATTCATATCAAGTTTAACCTGCAACTCATTGTTTTTATGCTTAAGGTCATCTATCTGCTTACTAAGCTCAGCTATTTCTAACTTAGCGTTGTCATACAGATAAGCGTTCTCAGTTGCAAGTTTCTTATATTTCACTATGTCTAATTTCTGAGCTTTAACCTTCTCTTCATTCTTTTGCCATCTACCCTTAAAGGAACTCCTCTCGCATTTTACCTCAAACAGTTCTGACTGAAAATTTTTACAGATTTGCCTAAGTCCAGGAATTAATCGAGCACATGTAGGATTCGGGCATATCTTAGTTTCGTCAACTTCATCTAAGAAAGCATCCTTGTCCTCAACCATATTCTTTTCTTCAACCACTGAACTCATTATGCAGCTTCTGAAAATTTTGAAAAATCAGCAAAAACGGTAAAATTGGCAAAATCACTATTCAAAGAATAGTGTCAGAAACTTAAAACTGAAAAACGGAGGCCTTCGGAGTGGAATTTGGGGGTCCAAACGAGCTCCCCTGGACGTTAGTCTAGGGTAATTCTGGGGCTCGATGTCACGATCGTCGTGTTCAAATTTGAGCTTCTAACTCCAAACGAGTCAAAAGTTACGCTCGTTTCCGTGAAAGTGTGAAAAACTGACTTTTTGCCGCAAACCCTGTTTCCGATCGTAAACCCTGTTTACGATCGTAATCACCGTCCGGATCGTAAACACCTGATCGTAAACTCCTGTTTCCGATCAAACCCAAAATCGTAAACTATTAACCGCCTTTAAAAAATCGTAAACTCAGATTACGATACTCGATTACGATCACCGGAGTCGTAAACACCTGTTTCCGATGAAAAATTGTCGTAAACACCAATTCCGATCCACCAAAGTCGTAAACAACGATCACGACCCAAGTACAGTCGTAAACACACTTTGCTCGATCGTAAACACGATAAAAATCGAGTCTTGAACTCGTAAACTCGAAGATGATGAAGATCTTCAAACCACGCAGTCGTAAACACCAACTAAACCCAGAATACCGATCGGAAACTCGAAGAACAGCAGCAGCAGCATAGTCGTAAACTCCAGAAAACCCTTTGAATCTTCAAAAACTCGAACTATAACCCAGAAAACAGCTTGAATCAATATCGTGTGAGCCTCGAATCAGTGATTCTTGGCTCTGATACCAATTGTAGGTCCGAGATCAAACCGACAACACGATATTTGATCACAAATGAGTGCGGAAACCTCAAATGCGATTGATTCAAGAAACAAGTAGATGAAATAGATTCAATCTAAGAGAAAGATTGAATCTTGAATGAGAATACTCTAACTTGATTGAAGCTGATTGTAAACACAAAGAGTGCAGAAATCGTAAACAGCGAAAATGTGTATTCGAAAAGCTTACATTACGATCATAAACATAAATAAGGGTTTATATAGGTACCCAATGGGTTTACTATTGGGCCCCTTGTGGATCATAAGCCCAATAGTAAACCCAAACCCAATCATAAACTAGCCTAAATACAATAGCAAACTAGCCTATGATTCTAATGAAACCCTCTAAGCCCAGCCCAACATGTTTAATATTACAAGCCTTATAATCTAGCCTCTACAAAAACTTTTCTAGTTCCGCCCCTGTATAAGCAAGGATATTGTGTGAGCAAGGCAACCGGTTAGGTAATCAGAAGGTTTTGCACTTGCCATAGTTTATCTTGGTGTAGTTATGGTTATGACTCCTTAACACTTATCTTGCTTATAGACACTTAGACCTTATTTATATAAGTTTTTTATTTATGCTCTTTGTAATCTTTATTTATGATCACGTGCTCATGAAGAAATCTGACGATTAACGCCTCCTAGTGTCAAATATGGGTTAAAGTTGTGTTTGGCGCGCCATAAGCTAGCTTTTTTGACGTCACCAAACGGGCTTTTTTTTAAAAAGCTAGTTTTTTTTTAAAAAAAAGCCACGTTTGGTAACGTCAAAAAGCTAACTTATAAGCTAGTTTTTGAAAAACTAGTTGGAGTAGCGTTTCAACTAGCTTTTATAATATTTCCAGTTTTACCCTTCCCTAACTTATAAATAAATACCTTTATTTACATTTATGACATGTACTTTTATGTTATTTTATATTTTTCAGCTAGTTTTTACCAAACGATATTTTTTATCAGCTAGCTTATAGTTTATCAGCTAAAGCTAGCAGCTAGCTTTTCAGCTAGTGCACCAAACACAGCCTAATGCGCCATATCATCACCACGATTTAGAGCATATGGAAATTGCGTAACAATATTTGCTTTAACAATGTTCCCGGCCTCTGAAGATGGTTTTTGATGATTTCGTTTGCCTTTTGTTCATTTGGGTCAAATATATTAGCAAATGTTGTTTGTTGCCCCGGAGTAGTCTGTGTATTTTTAATGTATTCACTCTTTAGATGTAATTTTGTCTCCTTCTTTGTGTTTTTGTTTTAGGTTGTGTTTGGCGCGTCATAAGTTAGCTTTTTTTTAAAAGTCCCGTTTGGTAGCTTATAAGCTAGCTTTTAAAAAGCTAGCTTTTAAAAAGCTAGCTTTTATAAAGATAGTTGAAGTAGCTTTTCAACTAGCTTTTATAATAATTCTAGTTTTACCCTTTCCTAACTTATACATATTTTCACTTTTGAATTTTAATTTATTTATATGCATGTACTTTAATGACATTTTATATTTTTCAGCTAGTTTATCAGCTAGTTTTAACCAAACGCTACTAGCTTATAAGCTAGATTATAGTTTATCAGCTAGCAGCTAGCTTATAAGCTAGCAGCTAGCTTATCAGCTAGCAGCTAGTTTTTCAGCTAGTGCGCCAAACACAACCTTAGTCGCTGGCTAGCTTTCAATAAAAATTTCTGTTGTAGGTAAAAAATTTGATAATTATATTGAATTGTTTTCATAAGAGCATCCCTACCTTTTCATTCTTTTTTTAGTCACTATGGTATCTAATTTGTCCAATCAACTTCGTAGACTTAATTTCATTAAAAAGTTTATGTTAAGTTTTTATAAAAAATACTAAAATGGCCCCGTAATTAAAAACCAAATAAATTAAAAAGAAATCCCCTACTTTAAACACAAATTTTATATGTAATGGGCCAATTCCCTTTTCTTGCGCATTAGTCTATTTCTTTAGGTGGGCCTTGGAGCCCTAGACATTTTCTTGGTGGATTCAAATATCAATTACCCAACTAGCGATTTAGGGGATACCTAACCCATACACAGGGGAGATGAATCGATTAATCGACGGCCGATGGGGATGCTCTTCTTGCAGTCTTGCCCCTTGACGATTCATGCCATTTATTAGTTAAAGATGAGGTAATCGACATTAGACCGATTTAAAGTTACACCATTTGAATTTCTAAATCTTTTATTGATATTTTTCTGGATTGTGAAATATTTTACATTGATTTCTAGTTTGTGAGATTATCTTAAGAATCTACCCACATTATGTGTGTGCTATGCAGACTAGCGTAGACATTTAAATCATCAGACTGTTTGTTTTTTCAAAAAGGTTTCATTAAAAAATATCTGAGCGGGATTTCTTGGTGCAGATGTGGCCTAACACTTGTAATATCTTCTTATCTCATAAAATACGTTTGTATGAGAAAAAAAAAACCTAGCCCTTGCACTCTCGTCGCCACATTCCACTCTCGTCGCCCCCTTCCACCGTCGCCATCTACCGCCATCATTCATCCACCTTCGATTATCTCCATCACCACAATCCCACCCCTTCTTCAATTGATTTTACAGAAGTGAAACCCTAGCCCTTGCACTCCCGTCACCCCCTTCCACCCTCGTCATTTACCACCATCATTCACCCACCTCTGATTATCTCCATCACCACAGTCCCTTCTCTTTTTTAATCGATTTATTGAAGAGAAAGCTGCCTTCGGATCCGACCACCATCATCATCATTCTGAATATTCCCTTTTTTCTGATTCATCCTTTAGGTATGCAACTTCTGATCAGTTCTTTTGTTTTTAGAATCTTGGCAATATTAAGAATGTTAGACTTAAATTCAATTAGATTATGAGTTTTTGATGAATTTTCATTATTGCAATTGCTTGATTAGGATTAGTTATGTTAAATTCAATTAGTCCTTAGTGGTTTATACTACTAATCGATTGGAAGAATTTTCATTATTGCAATTGCTTGCACTTTTGTTTATCATCAATGTTCAGCTTGTGAGGTTGGTTTTGTTGTTGGGGTGATTTGTACGTTTCCTATTTTTAGTTTCAAAGGTATGGTTCAACTTGCTTGTTCGTAAAAAATTAGGCTACAAATGCAATAGTTGATTAATTGTTGCCTGTTTGTTAATTATTAGAAATAGGAGAGAAACAACAATGGTCAAATGAGCATCTAAAATGCTTATTAGAGACTTGCAATGAAGAGATAATCAATGTGGGTAAACAAAGGATTGAGTTTGAACAAAGAATCATGGAACAAGTTAGGAAGAGTTCTTAAGGAAAAGTTTGGCATGGATTTGACTCAAATGCAAATGAAAAATGTCTATGATAATCTTAAAGCCAAATACATATGATAAGTTTATTTGAAAAACAAAATTGGCAACATATACAACGCTCAAACAGATAATATTACCTTAACGAACGATGAATGGGAAGAATTTAAGAAGGTATGTTCATACATACATACATATACTATATATATATATATATATATATATATATATATATATATATATTTAACATCTACCTTTAAACAAATAATCATATTATTTTTTTTACTTAGGGACATCCAAAGGCTGGATCATTGAAAACAGTTCCATTGTATTTTCCAGAACTTTGTGCTTAGTTGTTTGATGGTAATATTGCCACTGAGAATGACAAGTGTACCACACCCCAAACCATTAGGGGTTGGATCATTTTTTTGTTATTGTGTCCAACCACTTCTACTTACGGGCATCATTAATGACACAGAAGAAGATGATGTCGACACTTTTCATCAGACCTTTAAGCCTACTCCTGAGCCTACCCCCGAGCCTAATCCAAATAAAATGACAAAAACCTCAAAATCATTATCTATTAATACTGATGATTTAACACTCGATATGCAAAAGGCTCTATAGTATTTGATTAAAGGCAAAGAATGGCCAACAGTTCTTGAAGGTTCTGAGAAGTTGAAGTTGGTTGGGTTAGAGCCGCTAGATCCTCTATTCTTAACTGCTTTTCATAACTTTTTAGTGTCCTCAGACATGAGAGAGTCATGGATAGCATTACCAGCTAATCCTGACGTATTAAGAGCATGGATCGTGATGACGACTACAAGTTTAGGACTATTTTTGTGCCTATGTTAAAAACATTATCTGCTTTTTGTTGGCCATGTTGAATACATTAAATTGTTTTTGTTGGCTATGTTGAAAATATTGTATGTTTTTTTTTCTTAGTAAAAAACATTACAGGGTTGTTTTGTTGCTTATGTTTAATGGTTGTTTATAGTTTAAGATGAGAACCCCAACGAGTGTCACCAGGTCTAGCTAAACTCATTTTTGGTTTTTGTCTTTTCCCGTACCAATTTCACCTTTGTCTGTACACTTCATAAATTCATCATACTGGTTTTGTCGAATAAAATCTTATCTTTTACATGAAGCTCCAATAGTCTTCACAATCATTGTAAGATAATCAAAAAAGTGTCTCATAGATGCATATTCAGATGATGTAGCCACGACGACTAACTACAACTGTTGAGCAAATCAATGAATATAAAAAGCATATTTATTTTCATCTAAAATATTTTGTTTTAACCCATTTAGCTCACCACGCATATTTGAAGTTCCATCATAACCCTGGTCTGTAACTCTAGACATTGTTAAACCATGTTTTGCAAAGAAATCATCAATCGCACTTTTTAAAGATGATGCACAAGTGTCGGTAACATGCACTACCCCCATAAATCGTTCAATCACCTCTCCACCACTAACCACATATCTCAAAACCACTGACATTTGCTCCTTTATAGAACAATCACGAGACTCATCAATCAATATAGAAAATAAATTTTCATTAACTTCATTAACAATAATATTCTAACCTCTGTAGCACAATTATTTACAATATCCTTTTGGATCTTAGGTGAAGTCAACTTATGATTTCTTAAAGATTTTGAATTAAACACCTTATTAACCTCGTCATTACGCTCATATGACCATTTGATTAGTTCAAGAAAATTACCTCGGTTATTAGAGCTCGTAGACTTATCATCCCACGAAATGCCAAACTTTGTTTTAAAAGGAATCGAATCACATCAACAACATTTAGCCGTACACGATAATCAGTCTCATCCTTCTTACACTGTTGTCAACCAAGAGGTCAAATTTTCCTACTAAGGAAATGAGTGGATCTATGAGAGAATTTCAAGAAACATGGTTCGATCACTTCTATTGGTTAGAATATAGTGCATCGAAAGCTGTTACATTTTTTTTATGGTGATATTTGTTGCCAACAGTTATTCAAAGATCAAAGACATAATTTAAACTATATGTTGTCACAACATTGTAAGCAGGATGAGATTGATTATCGTGAATGGCTAAACGCTGTTGTTGATGTGATTCGATTCCTTTTAAAACAAGGTTTGGCATATCGTGGGCATGATGAGTCTACAAGCTCTAGTAATCAAGGTAATTTTCTTAAACTTGTCAAATGGTACCGTTGGCGTAATAATGAGGTTAATAAGGTGTTCAATTCAAAAGCTCTAGAAAATCTTCAGTTGACTTCACCTAAGATCCAAAAGGATATTGTTAATGCTTGTACTACAGAGGTTAGAAATATTATTGTTAATGAAGTTAAAGAGAAGTTCTTTTCTATATTGATTGATGAGTCTCGTAATTGTTCTATAAAGGAGCAAATGACAGTGGTTTTGTGATATGTGGTTAGTGGTGGAGAGGTGATTGAACGATTTATGGGGGTACTGCATCTTACTGAAACTTGTGCATCATCTTTAAAATGTGTGATTGATGATTTCTTTGCAAAACATGGTTTAAGAATGTCTAGAGTTAGAGGTCAGGGTTATGATGGAGCTTCAAATATGCGTGGTGAGCTAAATGGGCTAAAACAAAAGATTTTAGATTAAAATAAATATGCTTTTTATATACATTGTTTTGCTCACCAGCTGCAGTTAGTCGTCGTGGCTACATTATCTAAATATGCATCTGTGAGAAACTTTTTCGATTATCTTACAGTGATTATGAATACTGTTGGAGCTTCATGTAAAAGAAAAGATTCTATTCGACAAAACCAGTATGATGAGTTTATGAAACGTATAGAGAAAGGAGAAATTGGTACGGGAAAAGGCAAAAACCAAGAAATGAGTTTAGCTAGACCTGGTGACACTCGTTGGGGTTCTCATCTTATAACTATACAACATCTAGACTTGTGGAAGCCGGTAAGAAAATTTATTATTGCTTTGTCTAGAATTGGCACTGATGGAAAAACTAGAGGAACCGCGTTTAGTTTGGCTGAGAAAATGGACAATTTTGAATTTGCGTTTATTGGTCATTTAATGTTGAACTTGTTAAAAAAAGACAAATGACCTTTCACAAGCTCTACAACTAAAGAATCAAAATATTGGCAATGTTGTTCGACTAAATGAAGATATGAAATAAAGAAGTACATGGACGATGGGTGGGAGGAATTACTAAAAGAAGTCACTATATTTTGTTCTCAAAATGACATTCATATGCCTAATATGAATGATGTCATTCCCGGTCGAGTCAGACGAACACTTAATGACGAGCCACAAACATATCTACATCGTTTTCATGCCGATATTTTTTATTAGGTATCTTATTTTTATTTATTTTAACATCATTCATTTATTACGTATCATAATAGAAAAAAACTACATTCTAACTACATTCTTTTTACATGATTATAGGTTGTTGATTTCTTCACAATGAGATGAATGAACGTTTTACTAAGTCGAACTCAGAATTGCTTATGTGTATAGCATGCCTTGATGCAAGATATTCATTTCAAAATTTTGATCGTGGGAGGTTATTACAACTTGCCGAACTATATTCAGAAGATTTTAGTGGCTCTAATCTAGGTATACTAAAGATACAACTTAATCGATACATTTCAAATGTGAAGGTTAACAAAGTTTTTCATGGTCTTCGTGATATTGGAGAACTTGCAAAGAAAATGGTTGAAATGAAATACCACATTACATATGAACTCGTCTATTGACTACTTGATTATGAGTTGGCCATGGTCTTGCCTGTTGCAACGGGTACCGTTGAAAGGTCTTTTTATGCGATGAAGTTTATCAAGGCTGATTTACGCAACAAAATGGGTGATATTTTCCTCACAGGTTCACTGCTATGTTATGTTGAGAAAGATATTTTTCTAGTGATGAAAATGAAGCAATTTTACAACGCTTTCAAGCTATTGGACCTCGAAGGTTACAACTACCAATTGATAAATTGATTGGTAAAAACGTGATTGATATAAACAATGAATGTAAAACATTTCTTGTACGACCCCTCAGTTAAAATGTTCTGGTTTCGCCACTGAATACATGTATAAGGCTTTTCATCTAACTTCAAATACTTATTAATGAAGTGCTCGGTTATGATAATATACTCAATTTTCTGATGAGTTGACTTCCAACAATTAAGGGCTATTTGTATGCATCTGAAAACCCTCATTAAAAGGCAATGTCTGAATCGGTCGGATTTAGACCGTTTACTGAAGTTAGTTGATAGGAGTAACAATAGATAATTCCTTGTATAAATTTGGCATATGTATTGTGTAAAAGAATTAAGCAAATACAGTCAGTTAGTTAAATCTATAGTCTCTTATGTAACAATTGCATTTTACCCAATTGAGAAATCCGACCCGTTTTGAAAATTCGTGATTTACCGATTTATGAGTTATTGAGAACCGGAAGAATTTACAGGTGTTTATACCCCAATTAGTGGATTTAAATGACTTATAATCATTTTTTGAAACCAAATACTTAATTATAATCATTTGGAATCAAATTGAGACTTCTCGAATTAAAAATAGAGCAATTTACGCAATTTTGGTACGCGATTCATCGTTTACCGGGAATCTCGTATTTGGTCATCTTATGTAAAATTCAACATTTTTATGTGTCTAATAATCAATTATCATGTCACGAGTCATACACACTTAATCGAGTCGCGAAACGTTGGTGAACTGCCCAAAATCACGTTATTTGGCCTAATTTGTGTATCCTTGTGAGTTACGTGACGTACTTATATTCATTTTGAGTGGAATATACTTTTTTAACATGTTGGGATCATTAATTAGGCAATTTGGGTGAAAACGGGACTCGAAAAACAAAGAACCGAGTGCGTAAAACAAGAAATCGGACAAACCTAGGTTCAGGGAAGCTCCAAGCGTATCGCTTGGAGCATCCCACTCCCCCAGGCAATACGTCTAGCATGTGTTTTCCAGCAGACCTAATTTTTCAGCTATCTATCATCTTATTCTCATTAGCCCCCATTCCATCAACCCCCAAAAACCCTAAAACGACCAAAAACAACTGAATATCATCCTTTCCCACCTCAATTTGATTATGGAAGCTTAAAGCTTGAATATTGGAGCTTGGATCATCTTTCTTCATTCTTTTTTTTTTTGGTTTTTCGGTTAGTCGCTTCCTTGTTATTGATGTTGCATGTCAAGATCTGAGCTTTATCATGTTTTTATGTTAGTTTCATGTCATAGATGTTGAATCATGTTAGATCCATGGATAAAATTGTCCAAGGTTGAATCTTTTTTATGAATTAGGGTTGGATTTATGACATTCTTGAGGATCTAAAAGCTTTTGACATAATGAGGTTTTAGGTTTAGATATTCATGTTCCATGTTGATAATCTCTAGATCTATGAAATCCATGTCAAAGATTGAAACTTTATGATGTTTTGTTGCTAGATCTATGTTCTTGCAAGTTGATATGTAATAGATCGAGGGTTTGAACTATCAAGATTGTATTTGTATGCTTGTAAATGGTTAGATCTTCATTATATGTGCTATCTAGGGTTAGATCCGTGAAATTGATCAAGATGATATTTTTATATCTTTAGATGTTAAGATCTTCATCATATATGCCATCTAGGGTTAGATCTATAAAATTGACCATCAAGATATGTTTTTTACGCTATGAATTGTTGAGATCTTCATCATGTATGATAATTAGGGCTAGATCTATGTTTCTCGTCATCAAGTGTAGATGTTCTTGTCATGAAACGTATTGATAGATGCTTTGTATGCTTAGGTATGTATGCATCCATGCCATGTATGCCTAGATATGTATGTATCTATGCCATGAATGCTTATACATGACTAGATCCATGCCATGTATGACTTCCCATGATTAGATCCATTGATTCCATGATGTAACATGTCTATATCTAAGATTTCCATGATAAATCTAGGGTTTAATTGGTTGAAATGATATATCTTGATGCATGATAACTAGTTCGACTTATGATGACTTTTATATTGAATTCCATGATTTTACCCTTAGCTTTAGGATTGACCTTCTATCATAGCATACGTATCGCCTCACCGAATCACCAACGAGTCATCGAGTCGGTTTTGTCGTGAAATCTATTTATTCATTTACTTATTTATCTTTTTCCTCTATCTCATATAGTCGTCAAAGTTGTGTTTGGGTTATCCGTCTCGTCTCATGGTATCATTCTTTCTTTTGTGTTTCCATATCAGGTGAGTGTTCATAGCCCCACTTTCATTTTAATGTTTTGGGTGCAACATGTAACCATATTCAAAACCCTAATTCTTGACCATTCAAAACTATATGCGATCTCATGATGCTGAATGTGTAATACGCTAGTTGTGTGATACTTGTGTGATTCTATGTGTGGAAGTCTTGATTGGAATTCTTGTCAGTCTTTTATCTCATGTGTACTATTAACCAACAAGTCATGGTAACAATGATAGATCTATTGGTTGACAACTCATCCACGAGGTCAGAAATGTAGTCTTATTTTCGATGGGTGATTGCTCCCTAATTGTCTAGGTTTGGTGCACATCTCTTATACTTGTTGATCATGATTACATATAACACTTGACTCATTGAATCACAATGCTTTAATCTATGTAGTACTCTAAACCTATGTTTACTCACCAACTATTCGATGTTGACCCGTATTTTATAGATGTTGTAGGTTTTGTTGTTTGATGATGTTTAGCTTGTTGATGACACATTAGGAAGCATGCGCACATAGTGTGACCTAACTTAACAAGATTATTTTATTGTTAAATTGGTGTATTCTCTTCGAATCATCATGTATGATTTATATCTTTATGAAATAGGTTGATTAAGAATATCGCAACATTAATAGTGTTGTGTGCATCTGAACAATCATCGTGCCCCGACATCTTCCGCCGTCGGTTGGGGTATGACATCTTAGTTCTCTGAGTTACCAAATATACTACAAATGGCAGCACACTACCCTATATAGGGTTTGAACCAAGTGGTGACAGCTAGGGTTTGAATTTTTGTGGTGGTATGACGGAGAAGGTAACTATAACCCTAGGCTCTAATACTATGTAAGATGGTGAAATAATTGAATGATTTTGTTGATAAGTTAGGTTACATTATATAGAGAATGAAAGTCAAACCCTAAATACCTAAGGTGTCGTGATTTCATAATAATAAACCTAATATCCAATATAAACCTTTCATGGTAAAAACAGATGACATAGACTAGACGTTGTTCTTCTAAGACCTAATGTACACCTAAAGTAAAAAACCACAATAAAATT
>JBCNJP010000018.1:11715399-11754845 GCA_039602395.1 Deinandra increscens subsp. villosa | reverse complement strand
AAAAAGTCATTTCATTAAAATATAATAAAATATAAAAAGACATATATGAAACGATATTTAATAAAACGCTTACGAGACCAAAAACGTGTCAAAAGTAGTTTACGACACCAATTATTTTTAAACAAGTCCGCTTTCTTTCAAATTTATATGGGTTGTTCAGAAAAAAATAAAGAAAACTATGAATTTAGTTTTCTAAAAAAATAATATGTAAAAGTTATTTGACAAAAATCAAATTATCTTCAATGTTGGTCGGCTCTCATTGGTTAGAAGGAAGACTAGAATTTGCAACTCACGTTGTTGATAAAATCATGTCGTTAGATGGACCACACCTAAAGTCATGCACGGTGACGTGGTGTGCCACGCCGTGAGTCAGCTTACAAAACCACTCACACGTGATATATTGCATGCTCTAAAAGTATTTGTTAGTCTTTTGTTAGCTTTGTTTTTTTGTAGTATCTGAGCCTTTAATTTTATTATGGTTTTTACTTTAGGTGTACATTAGGTCTTAGATGAACATCGTCTAGTCTATGTCATTTGTTTTTACCACGAAAGGTTTATATTGGATATTAGGTTTATTATTGTGAAATCACGACACCTTAGGTATTTAGGGTTTGACTTTCATACTCTATATAATGTAACCTAACTTATCAACAAAATCATTCAATTATTTCACCATCTTACATAGTATCAGAGCTTAGGGTTCTAGTTACTTCTCCGTCGTACCACCACAAAAATTCAAACCCTAGTTGTCACCACTTGGTTCAAACCCTATATAGGGTAGTGTGCTGCCAATATTTAGTATATTTGGTAACTCAAAGAACTAAGATGTCATACCCCAACCGACGGCGGAAGATGTCGGGGCACGATGATTGTTCAGATGCACACAACACTATTAATGTTGCGATATTCTTAATCAACCTATTTCATAAAGATATAAATCATACATGATAATTCGAAGAGAATACACCAATTTAACAATAAAATAATCTTGTTAGGTTAGGTCACACTATGTGCGCATGCTTCCTAATGAGTCATCAACAAGCTAAACATCATCAAACAACAAAACCTACAACATCTATAAAATACGGGTCAACATCGAATAGTTGATGAGTAAACATAGGTTTAGAGTACTACATAGATTAAAGCATTGTGATTCAATGAGTCAAGTGTTATATGTAATCATGATCAACAAGTATAAGAGATGTGCACCAAACCTAGACAATTAGGGAGCAATCACCCATCGAAAATAAGACTACATTTCTGACATCGTGGATGAGTTGTCAACCAATAGATCTATCATTGTTACCACGGCTTGTTGGTTAATGGTACACATGAGATAAAAGACTGCCAAGAATTCCAATAAAGACTTCCACACAAAGAATCACAAAAGTATCACACAACTAGCATATTACACATACAACATCATGAGATCGCATATAGTTTTGAATAGTCAAGAACTAGGGTTTTGAATATGGATACATGTTGCACCCAAAACATTAAAATGAAAGTGGAGCTATGAACACTCACATGATATGGAGACACGGGACAGATAACCCAAACACAACTTTGACGACAATGAGATAGAGGAAAAAGAAAAATAAGTAAATCAATAAATAGATTTCATGAAAAAACCGACTCGACGACTCGTTGGTGATTCGGTGAGGCGATACGTATGCTATGATAGAAGGTCAATCCTAAAGCTAAGGGTAAAATCATGGAATTCAATATAAAAGTCATCATAAGTCAAACTAGTTATCATGCATCAAGATATATCATTTCAACCAATTAAACCCTAGATTTATCATGAAAATCCTAGATCTAGACATGTTACATCATGGAATCAATGGATCTAATCATGGGAAGTCATACATGGCATGGATCTAGTCATGTATAAGCATTCATGGCATAGATACATACATATCTAGGCATACATGGCATGGATCCATACATACCTAAGCATACAAAGCATAGATCAATACATTTCATGACAAGAACATCTACACTTGATAACGAGAAACATAGATCTAGCCCTAATTATCATACATGATGAAGATCTCAACAATTCATAGCGTAAAAAACATATCTTGATGGTCAATATTATAGATCTAACCCTAGATGGCATATATGATGAAGATCTTAACATTTAAAGATATAAAAATACCATCTTGATCAATTACACGGATCTAACCCTAGATAGCACATATAATGAAGATATAACCATTTACAAGCATAAAAATACAATCTTGATAGTTCAAACCCTCGATCTATTACATATCAACTTGCAAGAACATAGATCTAGCAACAAAACATCATAAAGTTTCAATCTTTGACATGGATTTCATAGATCTAGAGATTATCAACATGGAACATGAAGATCTAAACCTAATACCTCATAATGTCACAAGCTTTTAGATCCTCAAGAATGTCATAAATCCAACCCTAATTCATAAAAAAGATTCAACCTTGGACAATTTTATCCATGGATCTAACATGATTCAACATCTATGACATGAAACTAACCTAAAAACATGATAAAGCTCAGATCTTGACATGCAACATCAATAACAAGGAAGCGACTAACCGAAAAACCAAAAAAGAATGAAGAAAGATGATCCAAGCTCCAATATTCAAGCTTTAAGCTTCCATAATCAAATTGAGGTGGGAAAGGATGATATTCAGTTGTTTTTGGCCGTTTTAGGGTTTTTGGGGGTTGATGGAATGGGGGCTAATGATAATAAGATGAATAGATAATTGAAAAATTAGGTCTGCTAGAAAAGACATGCTAGACGTATTGCCTGGGGGAGTGGGATGCTCCAAGCGATACGCTTGGAGCTTCCTTGAACCTAGGTTTGTCCGATTTCTTGTTTTACGCACTTGGTTCTTCATTTTTCGAGTCCCGTTTTCACCCAAATTGCCTAATTAATGATCCCAACATGTTAAAAAAAGTATAATCCACTCAAAATGAATATAAGTACGTCACGTAACTCAAAATGATACACAAATCCGGCCAAATAACGTGATTTTGGGCAGTTCACCAATATTTCGTGACTCGATTAAGTGTGTAATGACTCGTGACATGATAATTGATTATTAGACACATAAAAATGTTGAATTTAACATAAGATGACCAAATACGAGATTCCCGATAAACGATGAATCGCGTACCGAAATTGCGTAATTTGCTCTATTTTCAATTCGAGAAGTCTCAATTTGATTCCAAATGATTATAATTAAGTATTTGGTTTCAAAAAATGATTATAAGTCATTTAAATCCACTTATTGGGCTATAAACACCCGAAAATTCTTCCGGTTCTCAATAACTCATAAATCGGTAAATCACGAATTTTCAAAACGGGTCGGATTTCTCAATTGGGTAAAATGCAATTGTTACATAAGAGACTATAGATTTAACTAACTGACTGTATTTGCTTAATTCTTTTACACAATACATATGCCAAATTTATACAAGGAATTATCTATTGTTACACCTATCAACTAACTTTAGTAAACGGTCTATATCCGACCGATTCAAACATTGCCTTTTAATGAGGTTTTTCATATGCATACAAAGAGCCCTTAATTGTTGGAAGTCAACTCGTCTGAAAATTGAGTATATTATCATAACCGAGCACTTCATTAATAAGTATTTGAAGTTAGATGAAAAGCCTTATACATTTATTCAGTGGCGGAACCAGAACATTTTAACTGAGGGGTCGTACAAGAAATGTTTTACATTCATTGTTTATATCAATCACGTTTTTACCAATCAATTTATCAATTGGTAGTTGTAACCTTCGAGGTCCAATAGCTTGAAAGCATTGTAAAATTGCTTCATTTTCATCACTAGAAAAATATCTTTCTCAACATTACATAGGAGTGAACCTGTGAGAAAAATATCACCCATTTTGTTGCGTAAATCAGTCTTGATAAACTTCATCGCATAAAAAGACCTTTCAACGGTACCCGTTGCAACAGGCAAGACCATGGCCAACTCAAGTAGTCAATAGACGAGTTCATATGTAATGTGGTATTTCATTTCAACCATTTTCTTTGCAAGTTCTCCAATATCACGAAGACCATGAAAAACTTTGTTAACCTTCAGATTTGAAATTTATCGATTAAGTTGTATCTTTAGTATACCTAGATTAGAGCCACTAAAATCTTCTGAATATAGTTCGGCAAGTTGTAATAACCTCCCACGATCAAAATTTTGAAATGAATATCTTGCATCAAGGCATGCTATACACATAAGCAATTCTGAGTTCAACTTAGTAAAACGTTCATTCATCTCATTGTGAAGAAGATCAACAACCTATAATCATGTAAAGAGAATGTAGTTAGAATGTAGTTTTTATATTATGATACATAATAAATGAATGATGTTAAAATAAATAAAAATAAGATACTTAATAAAAATATCGGCATGAAAACAATGTAGATATGTTTGTGGCTCGTGATTAAGTGTTCGTCTGACTCGACCGGGAATGACATCATTCATATTAGGCATATGAGTGTCATTTTGAGAACAAAATATAGTGACTTCTTTTAGTAATTCCTCCCACCCATCATCCATGTACTTCTTTATTTCATATTTCGTATCTTCATTTAGTCGAACAACATTGCCAATATTTTGATTCTTTAGTTGTAGAGCTTGTGAAAGGTCATTTGTCTTTTTTTAACAAGTTCAACATTAAATGACCAATAAACGCAAATTCAAAATTTTCCATTTTCTCAGCCAAACTAAATGCGGTTCCTCTAGTTTTTCCATCAATGCCAATTCTAGACAAAGCAATAATAAGTTTTCTTACCGGCTTCCACAAGTCTAGATGTTGTATAGTTATAAGATGAGAACCCCAACGAGTGTCACCAGGTCTAGCTAAACTCATTTCTTGGTTTTTGCCTTTTCTCGTACCAATTTCTCCTTAATCTATACGTTTCATAAACTCATCATACTGGTTTTGTCGAATAGAATCTTTTCTTTTACATGAAGCTCCAACAATATTCATAATCCCTGTAAGATAATCGAACAAGTTTCTCACAGATGCATATTTAGATAATGTAGCCACGACGACTAACTGCAGCGGTGAGCAAAACAATGTATATAAGAAGCATATTTATTTTAATCTAAAATCTTTTGTTTTAACCCATTTAGCTCACCACACATATTTGAAGCTCCATCATAACCCTGACCTCTAACTCTAGACATTATTAAACCATGTTTTGCAAAGAAATCATCAATCACACATTTTAAAGATGATGCACAAGTTTTAGTAAAATGCAGTACCCCCATAAATCATTCAATCACCTCTCCACCACTAAGTACATATCACAAAACCACTGCCATTTGCTCCTTTATAGAAAACGAACTTTTCTTTAACTTCATTAACAATAATATTTCTAACCTCTGTAGTAAAAGCATTAACAATATCCTTTTGGACCTTAGGTGAAGTCAACTGAAGATTTTCTAGAGCTTTTGAATTGAACACCTTATTAACCTCATTATTACGCCAACAGTACCATTTGACAAGTTTAAGAAAATTACCTCGGTTACTAGAGCTTGTAGACTCATCATGCCCACGAGATGCCAAACCTTGTTTTAAAAGGAATCGAATCACATCAACAACAACGTTTAGCCATTCATGATAATCAATCTCATCCTGCTTACAATGTTGTGACAACATATAGTTCAAATTATGTCTTTGATCTTTGAATAACTGCTGGCAACAAATAGCACCATAAACAAAATGCAACATCTTTCGATGCACTATATTCTAACCAATAGAAGTGATCGAACCATGTTTCTTGAAATTCTCTCATACATCCACTCATTTCCTTAGTAGGAAAATTTGACCTCTTGGTTGACAAGGGCCTTTTACTATGTACCGTCTTATTACCTCTCAAATATCAAAGACATAATTTGAACTATATGTTGTCACAACAGTGTAAGAAGGATGAGATTGATTATCGTGTACGGCTAAATGTTGTTGATGTGATTCGATTCCTTTTAAAACAAAGTTTGGCATATCATGGGATGATAAGTCTACGAGCTCTAATAACCGAGGTAATTTTCTTGAACTTATCAAATGGTCATATGAGCGTAATGACGAGGTTAATAAGGTTTTAATTCAAAAGCTCCAAGAAATCATAAGTTGACTTCACCTAAGATCCAAAAGGATATTGTTAATGATTGTGCTACAGAGGTTAGAATATTATTGTTAATGAAGTTAATGAAAAATTATTTTCTATATTGATTGATGAGTCTCGTGATTGTTCTATAAAGGAGCAAATGTCAATGGTTTTGAGATATGTGGTTAGTGGTGGAGAGGTGATTGAACGATTTATGGGGGTAGTGCATGTTACCGACACTTGTGCATCATCTTTAAAAAGTGCGATTGATGATTTCTTTGCAAAACATGGTTTAACAATGTCTAGAGTTACAGACCAGGGTTATGATGGAGCTTCAAATATGCGTGGTGAGCTAAATGGGTTAAAACAAAATATTTTAGATGAAAATAAATATGCTTTTTATATTCATTGATTTGCTCAATAGTTGTAGTTAGTCGTCGTGGCTACATCATCTAAATAAGCATCCATGAGACACTTTTTCAATTATCTTACAATGATTGTGAATACTATTGGAGCTTCATGTAAAAGATAATATTTTATTCGACAAAACCAGTATTTATGAAGTGTATAGACAAAGGTGAAATTGGTACGGGAAAAGACAAAAACCAAAAATGAGTTTAGCTAGACCTGGTGACACTCGTTGGGGTTCTCATCTTAAACTATAAACAATCATTAAACATAAGCAACAAAACAACCCTGTAATGTTTTTTACTAAGAAAAAAAAACATACAATATTTTCAACATAGCCAACAAATACAATTTAATGTATTCAACATGGCCAACAAAAAGCAGATAATGTTTTTAACATAGGCACAAAAATAGTCCTAAACTTGTAGTCGTCGTCACGATCCATGCTCTTAATACGTCAGGATTAGCTGGTAATGCTATCCATGACTCTCTCATGTCCGAGGACACTAAAAAGTTACGAAAAGTAGTTAAGAATAGAGGATCTACCGGCTCTAACCCAACCAACTTCAACTTCTCAGAACCTTCAAGAACTGTTGGCTCTTCTTTGCCTTTAATCAAATACTGTAGAGCCTTTTGCATATCGAGTGTTAAATCATCAGTATTAATAGATGATGATTTTGAGGTTTTTGTCATTTTATTTGGATTAGGCTCGGAGGTAGGCTCAGGAGTAGGCTTAAAGGTCTGATGAGAAGTTTCGACATCATCTTCTTCGGTGTTATTAACGATGCCCGTAAGTAGAAGTGGTTGGACACAATAACAAAAAAAATGATCCAACCCCTAATGGTTTGGGGTGTGGTACACTTGTCATTCTCAGTGGCAATATTACCATCAAACAACTAAGCACAAAGTTCTGGAAAATACAATGGGACTGTTTTCAAATGATCCAGCCTTTGGATGTTCCTAAGTAAAAAAATGGTATGATTATTTGTTTAAAGGTAGATGTTAAATATATATATATATATATATATATATATGTATGAACATACATCCTTAAATTCTTCCCATTCATCGTTCGTTAAGGTAAAATTATTTGTTTGAGTGTTGTATATGTTGCCAATTTTGTTTTTCAAATAAACTTATTCTATGTAATGTATTTGGCTTTAAGATTATCATAGACATTTTTCATTTGCATTTGAGTCAAATCCATGCCAAACTTTTCCTTAAGAACTCTTCCTAACTTGTTTCATGATTCTTTGTTCAAACTCAATCTTTTTTTACCCACATTGATTATGTCTTCATTGCAAGTCTCTAATAAGTATTTTAGATGCTCATTTGACCATTGTTGTTTCTCTCCTATTTCTAATAGTTAACAAACAAGCAACAATTAATCAACTATTGCATTTGTAGCCTAATTTTTTACGAACAAGCAAGTTGAACCATACCTTTGAAACTAAAAATAGGAAACGTACAAATCACCCCAACAACACAACCAACCTCACAAGTTGAACATTGATGATAAACAGAAGTGCAAGCAATTGCAATAATGAAAATTCTTCCAATCGATTAGTAGTATAAACCACTAAGGACTAATTGAATTTAACATAACTAATCCTAATCAAGCAATTGCAATAATGAAAATTCATCAAAAACTCATAATCTTATTGAATTTAAGTCTAACATTCTTACTATTTCCAAGATTCTAAAAACAAAAGAATTGATTAGAAGTTGCATACCTAAAGGATGAATCAGAAAAAAGGGAAAATTCAGAATGATAATGATGATGGTGGTCGGATCCGAAGACAGCTTTCTCTTCAATAAATCGATTAAAAAAGAGAAGAGACTGTGGTGATGGAGATAACCAAAGGCGGGTGAATAATGGTGGTAAATGACGAGGGTGGAAGGGGGTGATGAGAGTGCAAGGGCTAGGGTTTCACTTCTGTAAACTCAATTGAAGAAGGGGTGGGATTGTGGTGATGGAGATAATCGAAGGTGGATGAATGATGGTGGAAGGGGGCGACGAGAGTAGAATGTGGCGACGAGAGTGGAAGGGGGCGACGGGAGTGCAAGGGCTATGTTTTTTTTCTCATACAAATGTATTTTATGAGATAAGAAGATGTTACAAGTGGTTGGGTCACATCTGCACCAAGAAATCCCGCTCAGACATTTTTTAATGAAACATTTTCGAAAAACAAATAGTCTGCAGATTTAAATGTCTACGCTAGTTTGCACATCACACATATAAGAGGAACTTGGTCCCCCCTTCCACTCCCGTCGCCATCTACCACCATCATTCACCCACCTCCGATTATCTTCACCACAGTCCCTCCTCTTCTTCGACCGATTTTATAGAAGAGAAACCCTAGCCTTGCACTCCCGTAGCCCCTTTTCACCATCACCATCTACCACTATCATTCTCCCACATCTGATTATCTTCATCACCACAATCCGTCCTCTTCTTCTATCGATTTTAAAGAAGAGAAAGATGCCTCTGGATCCGACCACCATATCATCATTCTGAATTTCCCCCTTTTTTTGATTCATCCCTTAAGGTATGCAATTTCAGTTCAAATAATTTTTTTTTTAGAATCTTGGCAATATTGAGAATGTTAGACTTAAAAGCAAATAAAAAATGTCTATGATAATCTTAACCAAATACATAGAATGAGTTTATTTGAAAAACAAAACCGAAAACATATACAACGCTCAAACAAATACTTTTACCTTAACGAACGAGGAATGAGAAGAATTTAAGAAAATTTGTTCATATATATAATTTTTTAACATCTACATTTAAACAAATAACCATACCATTTTTTTTTACTTAGAGACATCCGAAGGCTGGATCATTGAAAACAGTTCCATTGCTTTTTCCAAAACTTTATGCTCAATTGTTTGATGGTAATACTGCCACTGGGAATGACAAGTGGACCTCAACCCAAACATGAGGGGTTGGATCATCTTCTTGTCATCATGTCCAACCACTTTTGCTTACGAGACCGTTTTTCATGACAGGGGAAAGGGAAAAAGCTCAATCAAGATATTGTAACTTCGTTAACTTCGATTTACAATTATAAGTGAATTAATTTGGTGACTTTGATTTTTGTTGATAAATCATTGAAGTATTATATATCCAGTTATCAAACTGACATTTTCTTGGCCATATGTGTCATTTACCCATTAAAAAATCCTCCATTGACTAAGAAAGTTCAAAAGGGATACATAATTTTTTATAACTTTAATTTGGATACAATGTTTGAATTGATTTGAGACTATAAGCAAAATATTCATATTGATCGAGCTTAATTATCATACTTCTACTCCTAAACTATACTGCATATATATATTTGCTCATGTTGAACTAAATCTATAAATCATGACATGTTTTTTAATTGCCTATCATTTGACTTACCTTCTTCTGGTTGCCTGGTAATTCCATTATCCAACATGGATGTAATAATTCCCCAACTACATATAAAACTAGTTACTTTTTCAGGAAATCATACTTTTAACGGTTTCATAATTTCTGATGTGTTCCCTAAAATCTTATCCTCCTGAAACTCTCCAGAAATAAGTCTAGCAATCAGGCATAAATTGATAAACATAATAATCCGTAACACTATTTATATAATAAATAGAGACAATTTACAATGACTCCTTTAACCCTTATTTATACTAATAAACCCTTATACAACAAGTAACCTAGGAAACCAAATTAAATAATCCAAAATAAACCTGCCTACTACTTATTAACCCTTAACTAAAGTGTAATTACAAACTTAGTGCAACAATATGAAAATTAGAATAAACAAGTTTGATCTAAGTGGTCAAATTTTAAAAGAAACTGGCAACTGAATCCTGTCTCTCAAAAGTTCAACGAATGTATTTATATTTCATAAACGATATATTTTGCATATAACGAGCATCTTAAATTCAATTAATGCTAAGAATTGTAGCCTAAAATTCACAACCCAGAAAAATATCAATAAAAGATTTAGAAATTCAAATGGTGTAACTTTAAATCGGTCTAACGTCGAATACCTCTCCTTTAACTAATAAACGGCATGAATCGTGAAGCGGCAAGACTGCAAGAAGAGCACCCCATCGGCCATCGATTAATCGATTCATCTACCCTGTGTATGGGTTAGGTATCCCCTAAATCGCTAGTCGGGTAATTGATATTTGAATCCACCAAGAAAATGCCTAGGGCCCCAAGGCCCACCTAAAAAAATAGACTAATGCGCAAGAAAAGGGAATTGGCCTATTACATATAAAATTTGGTTTTTAATTACGGGGCCATTTTAGTATTTTTCATAAAAACTTAACATAAATTTTTGAGTTAATTGCCATTTTCATCCTTGAGGTTTATAAGTTTTTGTCATTTAAGTACAAAAAAGTTTTTTTTTTTCCTCAGCTTCCCTCACGTTTCTAATTTCTGCCATTTTGGTCCAAATCACTAACTGGTGTTAAATACTTAACTGGAAACGAGGGTATTATTGTAAAAACATAATATCTAACTTATTATTTATTTTTGAACGGCTTATTCATAAAAAAGCAAGCGTACATCGTTCTTTAACCCAAAAACCCTACGTCGCACACAAAATTCTCCGCACAGGGAATCTTTCGAGCTATGAGGCACGGGGACGGTGATTTGGTGGCGTCTCCCGTCCCGGAGACTTTCTCGGTACGGAAACGACAAGGGGGACGTTTCAAAAACGTTTCGGCGGTGGGGGTACGTTTCCGGTGGTCGGGGACGTATCCGCTAAGTTTCTATTAAGTTTCCTTTTGAATTATTCCAATAACTGACTTATGTGGCTATCCTACTTATGTATTCCATTTAATTATCCTCCACGTTTCACAAGGGCTATCCTAATTTTTTATTAGTTATAATAATTTATTAATATATTAATTTATTATGTGATGAAAATTGACTCAAATTAAACGAACAGCAGCAACAAACTAAATCATTAACACCAATATGTTTATTTGTTGCTGATCTGAGGCTAGTTGGCATGCTTATTTACTGCTGATTCGAGGCTGTAGTTGATCACAAGGGCTGAATTTGCCGAGCTTGCTTCTTGCGATCTGGATTCTTCAAATTGATTAGGTTATAAGCACTGATATAAGAGTCTAATGGAAAAAGACAATAATACCCATGGTTTTCAGTTACGTATTTAACACCAGTTAGTGATTTGGACCAAAATGGCAGAAATTAGAAACGTGAGGGAAGCTGAGGAAAAAAAATCTTTTTTGTACCGAAATGGCAAAAACTTATAAACCTCAGGGACGAAAATGGCAATTCACTCTAAATTTTTTAATGAAATTAAGTCTACGAAGTTGATTGGACATATTAGATACCATAGTGAGTTAGTGACTAAAAAAAGAATGAAAAGGTAGGGATGCTCTTAAGAAAACAATTCAATAAAATTATTATTTTTTTTACCTACAACAGAAATTATTATTGAAAGCTAGCCAGCCACTAAAACAAAAACACAAAGAAGGAGAACAAAATTACATCTAAAGAGTGAATACATTAAAAATACACAGACTACTCCAGGGCAACGAACAACATTTGCTAATATATTCGACCCAAATGAACAAAAGGCAAACGAAATCATCAAAAACCATCTTCAGAGGCCAGGAGCATTGTTAGAGCAAATATTGTTACGCAATTTCCATATGCTATAAATCGTGGTGATGATATGGCGTCTTAGATTGTGTTTGGCGCACTAGCTGAAAATCTAGCTGCTAGCTGATAAAAATAACATTTGGTAAAAACTAGCTGAAAAATATAAAATGACAGTACATGCCATAAATGTAAATAAATGTATTTATTTATAAGTTAGGGAATAGTAAAACTAAAAATATTATAAAAGCTAGTTGAAACGCTACCCCAACTAGCTTTTCAAAAACTAGCTTATAAGCTAGCTTTTTGACGTTACCAAACGGGTTTTTAAAAAAAAAACTAGCTTTTTAAATAAAGCTACGTTTGGTGACGTCAAAAAGCTAGCTTATGGCGCGTCTAACACAACCTTAACCCATATTTGACAGTGGGAGGCGTTAATCGTCAGATTTCTTCATGAGCATGTGATCATAGATAAAGATTACAAAGAGCATAAATAAAAACTTATATAAATAAGATCAAGTGTCTATAAGCAAGATAAGTGTTAAGGAGTCATAACCATAACTACACCAAGATAAACTATGCCAAGTGCAAAACCTTCTAATTATCTAACCGGTTGCTAGCTCACTCAATATCCTTGCCTATACTACTATACATGATATGCATACCTAAAAGGTTCCGCTTACGCTACTAAGGTCTAGGTTTGAAAAACTTTAATACACTTTGAAAACCCGTTAATCAAAACGTGGTTGGTCTACCCAATCACTTAGCTTCCAGCACAACTAAACATAAGTACATGACATAAATATACTATGCATTTATTCGATGCGGGTCACGTTAACCGTTTAACTGATTGTCGCCACTTGATGAGGTCGCTACCACGGGTGATCATCATCCCCGTCTAGATTGTACAATCGCACTTTGTTTGCTTTATCTGAGTGCCATGCTAGTGAGTTCTGGTGTAAACCAAAACTTGTGGGGGGATGCTAGCCTTTCGGCAAACTATCTTTTCAATAGGATACCCCATAAGGAAAGAGATGAAACCCCATACGAGTTATGGTGGAAAAGAAAACCGTCCTACGAATACCTCAAAGTGTGGGGGTGCCTAGCCAAGGTGGTTGCTCCACTACCTAAGGCTTCAAAAGATAGGACCCAAAACTGTTGACTGTATATTCATTCTGGATATCCAGAATCACAGTAGCGCGCTATCGCTTCCTTGCTGCATGAATCCAAGATTCCCGATATTCGCAAAGGAACGATAATGGAATCAAAAAATGCCTCATTCTTTGAAACTATATTTCCATGCATTACAAAAAGAATATGAAAATACGTCTGGGGCAGGGAGTAGCTCATGAACGTATTCATGATGAGCGAGTTTCGGAACAACTCGAACGAGCTTCCGGAGGAAGACCGGAACGTGTTCCGGAAGAACAAGAGAAACCTGAGGAAGAAGAGGTTGAGCCTAGGCGAAGCAAGAGGGCTAGAACTGAAAAGTCTTTTGGTCCTGATTTCTACACGTACATGGTAGAAAGTGAACCCAAAACGTACCATGAAGCGGTAACTTCCTCAGAAGGACCTCAATGGAGAGAGGCAATCAAAAGTGAAATAGATTCTATTTTACAAAATCATACATGGGAACTAGTGGATCTTCCTCCGGGATGCAAACCACTAGGTCATCGTTGGATCTTCAAGAGGAAGATGAAGCCTGATGGCTCCATAGACAAGTACAAGGCAAGACTGGTGGTCAAAGGATACAAACAAAAGGAAGGTCTAGATTACTTTGACACATATTCACCAGTAACTCGAATAACCTCCATAAGGTTGGTACTTGCCATTGCAGCCATTAGAAATTTGGAAGTTCACCAAATGGATGTAAAACCGCTTTCCTAAATGGAAATCTAGAGGAAGAGATTTACATGGAACAACCAGAGGGCTTTAGAGCCTCTGGACAAGAAAAGAAAGTGTGTAAACTGGTCAAATCCTTGTATGGACTAAAGCAAGCACCAAAACAATGGCATGAAAAGTTTGATCATGTCATGCATGATTCTGGTTTCAAGATCAATGAATGTGATAAGTGTGTGTATGTGAAAGACACACCAGATGGTTATGTCATCTTGTGTCTATACGTTGATGACATGCTCATTGCTGGAAGTAATGACAAAATGATAAAATCAACAAAGAACATCTTGAAAGCAAGATTTGATATGAAAGACATGAGTTTAGCAGATGTGATTTTGGGAGTTAAAATCACACGAACCCAAAGTGGACTTGCTTTAGGACAAACCCACTATGTGGATAAAATTCTTGAAAAGTTCAATGCAAATGACTCTAATGTAGCTAGAACTCCCATTGACACAAGTCAACATCTAGCTAAGAACAGAGGACAACCTGTTAACCAATTAGAGTATTCAAGAATTATTGGCAGTTTGATGTATTTGATGAGTTGTACCAGACCAGACTTAGCATATGCTGTAAGCAAGCTAAGTAGGTACACGAGTAATCCAAGTTCAACTCATTGGAGATGTGTAACTAGGTTACTTAGGTACCTAAGGTACACAAGGGATTACGCGTTGCACTACAACAGATATCCTGCAGTGATTGAAGGACACTGTGATGCAAACTGGATATCGGGTACGAAGGATTCCAGAGCAACGAGTGGATATGTATTCACACTTGGAGGTGCAGCCATATCGTGGAAATCGTCGAAACAAACGGTTATTGCTAGATCCACGATGGAAGCAGAATTCATCGCTTTAGATAAAGCTGGTGAAGAGGGAGAATGGCTACGTCAGTTTATGGAGGATATATCAAGATGGCCTAAGCCGGCAACGGCCATATGTATACATTGTGATAGCCAATCTGCAATTGGCAGAGCTCATAGCACAATGTATAATGGTAAGAACATACATATAAGACGTAGACATAATACGATACGACAACTAATCTCTACTGGAATTATCACTGTTGACTATGTGAAGTCAAAGGATAATATTGCGGATGCCGCTGACAAAAGGCCTAAGTAGAGAGGTAGTTCAGAAGTCGTGCATGGGAATGGGACTGAAGCCCTTGAAAGATTAAAGTTCATATGAAGGAAAACCTAATTCAGTTGACTGGAGATCCCAAGATCTGAGTTCAATAGGAAAACCTAATTGTATGAACTAGTGAGGTCACTGTGGGGGGAAGAATTGATAACTCCACGCACTTTAAGAAGGGGATGTATAATTGGAATCGATACATCTCCTAGTCCATTCCTAAAAGTGACAAGTACGAGGTTAAGCCTATGGCTTTTAATGATTCAGCTGAGGCAGCCACACGTGGTGAATCACCTATGTGAGAGAGAAGTGGGGGTCGCTTCGAAGGATATTAGAGGGAGCACAATACCTAAGAGCTCTCGCAGAACCAGGCTAATGTTCATGACCATAACGAACATAACTATGAGGACTTGATATTGTCAAGGAGAGTCTTGTGTGAAGCACATTGTCGCCTACACAAATGGCAGACGAGTTCAAAGGCATCACCGCCTACTCAGAGCCAGTAGACTAAGTGTGTTTCATGAGCGAAGGTTCAAAGGGTAACACCTACCTATCGTATGGAAGATTCAACTGTTGAAATTCGATCGGGATTAAGTTACTTCTGAGATCAACCTCCATTCATGTGGGGGATTGTTGGAAAATGTGTGTGAATGAGATGTTTATCTCAAAAGAATTTTTGTTCAAGTTTGGAAAAATATGAGCTATCCCACATTGGTGTGGGAACAAAAGGGTAATTGGTTTATAAGGATAAACCTCAAAGGCTTTGACATCACTTGTGTCATGTTTTACTCTAGCTCATACCCTCGCGCAGGGGGGGGGGTGCGAAAAATGGCAATTCGGGTTAAAATTCTGAACTCGTGCCCGCGCGACCTGCGGACACGAATGCAGCTCCGAAACGGGGGTCAAGAAGTGACTAGTTTTTGCTAATTTTCGAGAGCTTTCTTTTTAGCAGATTCTAGAACGAATTTTGGTTCATTGAACCAACCCTTTACATTCCAAACTGACCATTCATTACAATGGTTAATGAGCTTAATTACCATGGATTAATGTGACATTATGGGACATTAATCTAGTGTTTTGTTTTCGTATATAAACACGTGAATTGGCTCATAGGAGATACACACAAAAACCACATCCGTTCTTCTCTGCTGCTACGATCTCGTGCTGCTACTGTTTCATTCCGACCGTATTTCAGGCAAGTTTCTCGTCCGGCTGTACACACAGTTTGAACCGGTGTACCCTGGGAACAGACGTCGAATCTGTTTAAGGGAATTGTGTCAAACACAAGCCCGGTTCCTTCTCGTTTTCTTTTCTGTGTTTCTTATGTTTTGCAGGAACTATCTTGTTGCTGTTCGTGATTGTATTTCAGTGGCGATTACGTTTGATTGTTTCTATACGTTGTATCTTTGTTTATTGCTTATATTCTGAATTGTAATTACGAGAACGATTATTCAGAATTGTTATTAAATTTCCAACAAACTTAAACAGATTGGTGTACACTCTGTGTACGAATATTTCTAACTGTTCTCCTGTGGGTCGTATTTCAGAATGGACTCGTCTCAGCCTTTACCGACCTCTGGTGTCGCGACCTCTGGGGTCTCTGCAGTTTTTACTTCTGCTGTTGCTGTTACCACGATGATGGTTGCACCGCTGCCTGGCGCGGTTGCAAGCCATGCTGAGAAACCTGAAAAGTTCAATGGTCTGAACTTCAAACGTTGGCAGCAGAAGATGCTGTTTTATTTGACAACGTTGAACCTTGCGAGGTTCTTGACTGAAATCGCTCCCCAAGTGTCTGAAGGGGAAATGGATGCTCAATCTGTGAGCGCGGTTCAAGCTTGGAAGCATTCTGAGTTCTTGTGTAAGAACTATGTGCTCAATGGTTTGGCGGACTCGCTTTACAATGTCTATTGTAAAGTAAACACGGCCAAGGAACTATGGGAATCTTTGGAACGGAAATACAAAACCGAAGATGCAGGCACAAAGAAATTTGTGGTGGCCAAGTTCTTGGATTTTAAAATGATTGACTCTAAAACTGTTATGAGTCAAATCCAAGAGTTGCAAATCATTCTTCATGATATCCATGCGGAGGGAATGTCACTCAGCGAGACGTTCCAAGTTGCTGCCATGATCGAGAAATTGCCACCAAGCTGGGTTGATTTCAAGAACTATCTCAAACACAAGAGAAAGGAAATGACCGTTGAAGATCTTGTGGTTCGTCTTCGTATTGAAGAAGACAACAAACTTGCTCAAAAGAAGAGTGATGTCCCCGAGCAAGCAAAGGCCAATATTGTTGAATATGGCCAATCTTCCAAAGGTAACAAAAATAGAGGACGGGCTGAGAAGAAGAACAAAGGGAAAGGGTTTAATCTTAAACCCAAAGGTGGGGTTGCGAAGAAGAAATTTGACGGCAAATGTTACAACTGTGACAAGCCCGGTCATCGGGCAAATGAATGTAGACAACCAAAGAAAGATGTCACTCGTCAAGCCAATATGGTTGATGATTATGAGAATCTTGTTGCCATGATTTCTGACCTCACAATGATGATCTCTGAGGTTAACTTGGTTGGTTTGAATACCAAGGAATGGTGGGTTGACACCGGTGCCACCCGCCATGTTTGTGCTGACAAGAACTTGTTCAACACCTTCAAGGAGGTTACTAATGGAGAAAAGCTCTTCATGGGCAACTCTGCCACTGCTGAAGTCAAAGGTGAGTCAGCCACATCATTCCTTGGAGTAGTAGATAAAGTCCGTGGAGTGACACTCAAAATGTCTAGTAACATTCAAGCTTTACATATTACACGAACCCATCGGTGTAGTCAGCCACATCATTCCTTGGAACAGTCCGGCCTACCTGTTCGCCACCAAGGTCACACCAGCTTTAGCGCTGGGTGCACCATGGTGATCAATCCAGCTGAACAAATACCTTTTACATGTCTGTTTTTTGCTCACTTGTCAAAGTTGGTAGGTTTTCATAATTAGAAAAATTTTCTAATATATTCTTCTGAAGGTTATAGTTGAGATTCTCCAAGTCCTATTTCTTGATGTAGAGGCCGGTGTTCCTGATGGCGTAATTAACGTTGTTAACATGTTTGGGAAAACCGCAGGTGCCACGGTTAGCTCGTATATGGACATTGATGCGGTGATATTTTATTTTTCGAACTTAGAAAGAAAAACAAGAATGTTACATTTTTAAGGTATGGAAAACTCATGGAAAATGTTTGATCATTCTAGGTTACATTTACAGGATCCACAAAAGTAGGTCGTTTGGTAATCCAAGCTGCAGCGATGATAAAGTCGTGGAACTTGCTATTATAGGAAATCTAACAAACAAAGTGCGAGTCCAAATAGCTAACTCACTACTAAGAAATACTGAAATATCTAACAAAATATTCATAGGTAATAGGTCGAATCTACCATAATTAATGTATATTCTAACATATGTATAGGGTGAGATGTGTGTGGTGGGATCTTGTGTTTTTGTCCAGGAAGGAATCCATGATGTTTTCGTCGAGAAATTGACAGCAATGGTGAGAGGTTGGGCAAAGGGCGGACCTTTTGACCTAGCCACTTCTCATGGACCTCAGGTATATATAATATAACACTCGTGTTCAATTTGATGCCAAAACACAACGGTTATTAACATTCAAGTTGGTCCTAGAAAATTTTTGTTCAAAATACATAGTTAACAGCCCTACAACCCAACACTTGGGCTTAAATTTTTTCAAAATATACCATTGGGTAGTAAATGACGTTCATAAGTTGTTAAATAACATTTACATGATTTATAAACCAAAAGTACGGAATGGGTCATTAGCTTTCCCATGATCGGTCCTCCTTAGCATTGATGAGCACCCGTCAAGCTTTCGCCTTACCTGCAATTCACTCACTTTCAATAGTGAGTTTAAATTACATAACAATTAAAAGTAACAGCTAACAAAGAAGAAAAACAAACACATTGAACTCATAGGTTCTAGGCGTATCGCCTGGACTGGTTCAAGTCCCAAGCGATACACCTGAACTTGCTAGCGTATCGCCTACTAAGTAGGTGGCTCCAAGCGATACGCTTGGAGCCCAGTTTCCAGGGATTTAGCCAATTTCGGCCAGTTTTGTACTTAGCCAAAATTTTGGCTATTTTCCCCTGTTTTCATCCAACTTTTCCCAACTGATTTTCAACCATTCTACTAGTGTTTTAACACTCCCATTTCATTTCTAAAACATGTTTAAGCTTATGAACATACCTTTATTGAACTCAAGTCATGATTTGCACAAAACGGGACTCTACGGCCTGTTTGACCCGTTAAGGAATAGATTGGAGGTAACCTCAAAGATTACCATCCAGAAACCACCCACGCATAGGATTTACAACTAAAAACACAATGCAAGCAATATGATCTCATAGTCTTTGTATGTATACTCAGAATTAGTACGCTTTCGTTATGAGTCTTGCCTACACATTACCAATACATTTAAGTTTTTGACACGATTTACATAATTCATTTTTCCTGTCATTGGTTCAACTAATCATTTTAGCTGATATCCAAATGATCCTTGTACCATTATTTGACCCGTTAAGACGGGTCCTTGCCCTTGGTTTACCCCAATGCCTAACTCGGCCAAATATAAGCCTTGGAATCTATGGTTCTATAACCATTTATGATTCCTTTTCTCCTATTACTTGGCATGGACTCTATAAGCCCATTTTCGCCATTGCAACTTTCATTCGTTATATGATTCATCCGAATCTTTTCTATGGTCAAGTTGTAATTGGAGAACCCCTTGGCTTTGGGCTTCACGATTCCCAGAACCATTCGTCACCTATTTACACAATTCATAGTTTATTCTATTAAATTGTAAATACACATTTACTTATCTACTTCATGTAACATAAATAATGTTACCTTTAGAGATTGATCCACCAATTCCGGAGTTATTCCCTTGATCACCTTGGTTGCCTAATGGGTCACTAACAATGTTAGGACCTTAATCATAGTAGCACTTCCACCACATTTCAAAAACATGATTTCTACGCTACTCATACATATTTACAAATTCACAAGGAGGGAAAATCAAGCATGTTCATCAAATTTACATCTAGCCACATGAATTCATTAACATTAACATGACCACTAGAGGCATACATTATCCATGCAAGCTAATGCACATAGTATCATCAAATTGGTTAAATTTTGTGATTTTGTAGCTCTCTATGGTCATCCAATATCAATACAAGAAAATTGGTTGCATTTATCGCCTTTTTACTCTTTTAGGCATTTCATCAAACACCTTGTGTGCATATTTATATGCTCACATTTAACCTAATTCCCTTTAACCTCCCACTTAGCCATTTAACATGGTTTAGGTGAAATCACCTCTAACCCATCATCAATTGAACAATTTCATCAATTGACACATAATCAGGCTAGGAATCAAGCCATAGAACCAATTTTCATGACTTCCTTAAGTAATCATACACATGGGGGTTCAAGCACAAGAAGTTGGTGACTACATTACAAATTGTCAATCAAATTAGAGATTTAGGCATCATATGAGGTTCCTAACCACACTATATTCATAATATATCAAGAAATTGCAGATTTATAGCCCCTTATTTTCGAGACCTAGCATGCAACATATGGGGGTTTCACTTACTTGATGTGAAATTGAGTTTGGGAAGATAGAAGCTCTTCCAATTTGTGTTTGATTACAAAAATTGCAGCCCAAAGCCTCCAATTTGCAGGATTTTCGAGATTTGGGGGAGAAGGAGGATGGAGGTCGAGCTCCAGGTCGCATATACGACCTCCTCCTCTTTCTTTTCCTTTTTGTTTAATTTCTTTTAGGCTATTTACAATTCTGGTCCCTCCATTTTAGATAATTAGTTATATTTTAACTAAAGTGCCAATTTACACATAAAACCCCCTATTTACACTTAAAAGTAATTCTTACAAATACTTAGGGAGATTTTTAACTACGAAAAGGATTTTAATTGACTAGACGTCGACGGGAAAATTAACTATTAAAATTTGGGATGTTATAACTCCACCCCCCTTAAAGGGGTTTCGTCCCCGAAACGATTTTACGTACCCAATAAATGAGGGTAGTAGCGTTGCATTTCATCCTCTAATTCCCACGTCAAGTCGGAGCCCTTTCTATGCTCCCATTGAACCAATACTTGGTTCACTTCTTTGTTTCGTAGCTTCTTCACCTTGCGATCAAGAATCGCGATGGGTCTTTCTACATAGTTAAGCTTCTTATCCACAACCAAATCATCTAGAGGCACATAAGCATTTTCATCCGCCAAGCACTTTCGTAGGTTGGACACATGGAATGTGTTGTGGATTCTCCTTAATTCTTCTGGTAATTCCAGTTGATAAGCATTATCACCCACTTGGGCCAATATTTTGAAAGGTCCAATAAACTTAGGACTTAGTTTACCCCGCTTTCGGAAACGGATTACACCCTTCCATGGGGACACTTTCAACAAGACCATGTCCCCCTTTTTGAATTCAATAGGCCTTCGTCTCTTGTCCGCGTAGGACTTTTGTCTATCTTGGGCCGCTTTCAAACGGTCCCTTATCATGCCGAGCTTTTCGGATGCTAGTTTAACCACTTGCTTACTAGCTAGCTCTCTTTGACCCACTTCACCCCAACACACGGGTGTTCGGTATTTCCTACCATATAGCATTTCGTAAGGCGACATCCCAATGCTCGAGTGGTAGCTATTATTGTAGGAAAATTCAACAAGTGGAAGGTAGTGGTCCCAACTCCCTCCAAAGTCAATTGCACATGCCCGCAACATGTCCTCAAATGTTTGGATGGTTCTTTCACTTTGCACATCCGTTTGTGGGTGGTAGGCGGTACTAAGTAGCAGTTTTGTTCCCAACCACTCCTGAAATTCCCTCCAAAACTGGGAGGTGAACCGGGTATCCCGGTCGGACACGATCGAGACGGGTACTCCATGGCGTGATATAATCTCATTGATGTACACATCCGCCATTCTTTCGAAAGAGTAAGTCTCCCGGATCGGTATGAAATGTGCACTTTTGGTCAATCTATCAACCACCACCCATATAGCATCATATCCCTTGGGTGTTTTGGGTAATTTGGTCAATAGATCCATAGTTACGTGCTCCCATTTCCACATTGGAATTTCTAATGTTTGGAGCTTGCCATAAGGCTTTTGGTGCTCCACCTTGACTTGTGAGCAAGTCAAACATTTCCCCACGTATTTCACTATGTCCCGCTTCATACCGGGCCACCAATAGTCATGTTTTAAGTCGTGGTACATATTTGTCTCCCCCTGGATGAATCGAGTACCACGACTTATTGGCTTCATCAAGTAACAACTTCTTCACTTCACAAGTGTTTGGAACCCAAATTCTTCCAAATCGAGTTTTGAGCCCACTTTTTCTTCCACCAAGTTTTTCACTTGGCCCACAATCCGTTCTTTCTTTTGGTTTCCACCTTTATGGCTTCTACTTGAGCTTCTTTGATCTTGATGATTAAATCGGACGTAATCACCAACTTCAATGACCGCACCTTTATAGGAGTGTAATCCCCCTTTCGGCTAAGGGCATCCGCTACCACGTTGGCCTTTCCCGACTGATAGTGGATTTCACAATCATAATCCTTGATGGTCTCGAGCCACCTTCTTTGCCTCATATTCAACTCTTTTTGCTTAAAGAAATATTTGAGGCTTTTATGGTCGGTGAAAATGGTGCATTTCACCCCATAAAGATAGTGTCGCCATATTTTCAAGGCGAACACCACCGCCGCCAACTCCAAATCGTGAGTTGGGTAGTTTTGCTCGGTCACCTTTAATTGCCTTGAACCATAGGCAATCACCTTGCCCCGTTGCATTAAAACACAACCAAGGCCCAATTTTGACGCATCGGAGTAAACCACCTTATCTTCTGTTCCTTCCGGGAGGGTTAAAATCGGTACTTGCGTCAACTTTTGCTTAAGGATTTGAAAAGCCTTTTCTTGATCATCACCCCACACAAACTTGGTGTCTTTTCGGGTTAGTTTTGTCATAGGTAGGGCTATCTTCGAGAAGTCTTGAATAAATCTCCGATAGTAGCCCGCTAACCCTAGAAAACTGCGCACCTCCGTCGGATTCTTTGGGGGTGCCCATCTGATGACGGCTTCAATCTTTGCCGGATCCACCATAACCCCTTCGGAGCCAATTACATGGCCTAGGAATTGCACCTCCTTTAACTAGAAGGCACATTTGGAGAATTTTGCATATAGCTTTTCCTCCCTTAATCTTCTTAGTACCTCCCGTAAATGTTTAGCGTGCTCCGCTTCGTCTCGGGAGAATACCGGAATGTCGTCAATGAACACAATCACCGACTTGTCTAGCATAGGCTTACACACCCGATTCATGAGATCCATGAAAGCCGCGAGGTTCATTAGTGAGTCCAAAGGACATCACTAAAAATTCATAATGGTCGTATCTTGTTCTGAAGGCCGTTTTGGGAACATCTTCCTCTTTCACCTTCAGTTGATGGCACCCCGAACCTAGGTCTATCTTCGAGAACCATTTTGCCCCTTGAAGTTGATCGAATAAGTCATCAATTCTGGGCAATGGGTACCTATTCTTCACCGTGAGTTTGTTTAACTCCCGATAGTCTATGCACATCCGCATGCTACCGTCCTTCTTCTTCACGAATAACACTGGTGCTCCCCACGGAGAAACACTAGGACGTATGAACCCTTTATCCAGTAACTCTTGGATTTGGGTCTTCAATTCTTGCAATTCCGTCGGTGCCAACCTATATGGGGCTTTAGCCACCGGCTTAGCATTTGGCACTAAGTCAATTTTCAACTCCACCTCTCTATCGGGTGGTAACCCCGGTAAATCATCCGGAAATACATCCTTGAATTCTTGCACCACGGGTAAGTCGTCTATTGCGGAACCTTGAATTCTAGTATCTGCCACCATAGCCAAATAGGCTTGGCACCTATGCATCATGAGCTTCCTAGCTTCCATCATTGAGTATATAATCGGAACATTTTGTTTTTTACCATGAATGGTGACTTTGCTCCCCTATGGCGAAGATATCTCTATCTCCTTCTGGTCACATATGACCTTTGCGTGGTTGCGGGATAGCCAATCCATCCCCACCACCACCTTGAATTCTCTCATCGCCATTGGGATGAGATCTATCAAGTACTCTTCGTTATCGATGAAGATTTTGCATCTCCGACATATATCAAAAACAAGAATACTTTTGTCATTAGCTATTTCTACCTCTAGGGGTACATGTAATTTTTCAATTATAAACGAAGGATGCTTAATAAAATCATATGAAACAAATGATCTATTAGCTCCCGTATCAAATAATACGTGAGCAGGTATCAAATTAACAAGAAATGTACCTGCCACCACGTTGGGGTCTGATTTGGCTTCTTCGGTCGTTAGTTGGAATGCCCGGCCCGTAGCTTTCAGCACTTCCACTTTCGCCCCACTTCTTGCCCCCTCCTTCTTGAGTTTTGGGCATTCAGATTTCCTATGCCCCGTCTGGTAGCAGTTGAAACATCAGGGTTCATCAGACGGGCAATTAGAGATAACGTGGCCTTTCCTGCCACACTTTAAGCATGGGCGGTCTTTGAATATGCACTCTCCCGGGTGCCCTTTTCCACAAACTTTACATTTTGAACCGCCCCTCTATTGTCCTTTTTCTTGGACAAGGCGCCCACCTTTTGCTTCTTGGGAGGATTTGGATTCCCCCCAGTGGGTTTTCTTGCCTCTTGGGCTTCTTCCCGGATTACATCCATTTCTCGTACCCGAGCGGCGTTAATCATTTGTTCCACCATGGTGAATCGGTCTAAAGGCAGGAAATTCTTTATTTTCGCCTTCAACATGTTCCGGTAAAAGAACATTCGTGCCCCTTCAGTGGGTAGCACATCTGAGCAGAATTTTACCCTATCAAGGTAAATACCGGTGATCTCATCAACTGTTTGAGTATCCCCTTGCTCTAGCTTGAGGAACTCTTGTTTCAACTCGTTGACCGCAGAAGGTGGGCAATGGTGCTCGAGAAATAATTCTTTGAATTCCGCCAAGTTAGGGCGTCTGCCACCTCTTGGCCCTTTTCTAGGACCTTTGTTTCCCACCAATCTTTTACTCGATCTACTAGTAGACCCGTGGCAAAGATGACCTGATCTGCAGCCTTACAATGGATTCTTTTGATTACCCCCTCCACATTGGTCAGCCATCGGTGACTAGCTATTGGGTCGGGATCAGCCGTGTATTGCGGGGGTTTACACGCCATAAAATCTTTGAAGGAACTCCCCTTCTTCTTTGGCGTACTTGCCTCCCCTTTATTCAGGAGGGCATTCTTCAATTCCTCGAACTTTTCGTTCAAGGTACTCAGTAGATCCTCCTGGATCTAATGCACATACTCGGGAATAGCTGCCTGAATGGCATTTCCCACTTTTCAGAGATTTGGGCCTTCAAAGCCCGTTATCTCTGCTCCTCCGCAAGATCACCGCCATCATGGTCCATTGATCTGTAGAACAAAGTTTTTCATTAGCTTAACAGCTTTTATTTACCCTTACCCGCAGCAAGGTTTTTATACATTATATCGGCCGTAGCCGATATCCCCCCACAGGTTTATACGAGGTTTCTAGCCTTAGCATTACCCCGCTTCTACCTGGGACACTTTACTCACGCATACATTATATTGGTCGTGGCCAATATCCCCCACAGGTTTATACGAGGTTTCTAGCCTTAGCATTACCCCGCTTCTACCTAGGACACTTTACTCACGCATACATTATATTGGTCGTGGCCAATATCCCCCACAGGTTTATACGAGGTTTCTATCCTTAGCATTACCCCGCTTCTACCTGGGACACTTCACTCACGCACTTCCCGGTTCAGGTGTAGAAACACCTCCTGGTGCGTTTCCCGAGTGATAGCTAATAACTCTGCCTTTACAGGCATATAGGAACATTTATTCATATTAAACGCAATTTCAATAATCAGTTGAAGGTTATGTACCTTGCCCGGACGCTTCATCAAGCTTGAACCGATCACTTTTCTTGTTCCCTTGAGCTCAAGGTTTGAGTTCAAGTACTCCACGAGTACTTAATTCTCTCAAACCATAGCTCTGATACCAAATTGTAACACTCGTGTTCAATTTGATGCCAAAACACAACGGTTATTAACATTCAAGTTGGTCCCAGAAAATTTTTGTTCAAAATACATAGTTAACAGCCCTACAACCCAACACCTGGGCTTAAATTTTTCAAAATATACCATTGGGTAATGAATGACGTTCATAAGTTGTTAAATAACATTTACATGATTTATAAACCAAAAGTACGAAACGTGTCATTATCTTTCCCATGATCGGTCCTCCTTAGCATTGATGAGCACCCGTCAAGCTTTCGTCTTACCTGCAATTCACTCACTTTCAATAGTGAGTTTAAATTGCATAACAATTAAAATTAACAGCTAACAAAGAAGAAAAACAACAACATTGAACTCATAGGTTCTAGGCGTATCGCCTGGACTGGTTCAAGTCCCAAGCGATACACCTGAACTTGCTAGCGTATCGCCTACTAAGTAAGTGGCTCCAAGCGATACGCTTGGAGCCCAGTTTCCAGGGATTTGGCCAACTTCGGCCAGTTTTGTAGTTAGCCAAAATTTTGGCTATTTTCCCCTGTTTTCATCCAACTTTTCCCAACTGATTTTCAACCATTCTACCAATGTTTTAACACTCCCATTTCATTTCTAATACAGGTTTTAAGCTTATGAGCATATCTTGATTGAACTCAAGTCATGATTTGCACAAAACGGGACTCTACGACCCGTTTCACCCGTTAAGGAATAGCTTGGAGGTAACCTCAAAGATTACTAACCAGAAACCACCCACGCATAGGATTTACAACTAAAAACACAATGCAAGCAATATGATCTCATAGTCTTTGTATGTATACTCAGAATTAGTGCTACGCTTTCGTTATGAGTCTTGCCTACACATTACCAATACATTTAAGTTTTTGACACGATTTATATAATTCATTTTTCCTGTCATTGGTTCAACTAATCATTTTAGCTGATATCCAAATGATCCTTGTACCATTATTTGACCCGTTAAGACGGGTCCTTGCCCTTGGTTTACCCCAATGCCTAACTCGACCACATATAAGCCTTGGAATCTATGGTTCTATAACCATTTATGATTCCTTTTCTCCTGTTACTTGGCATGGACTCTATAAGCCCATTTCCGCCATTGCAACTTTCATTCGTTATATGATTCATCCGAATCTTTTCTATGGTCAAGTTGTCATTGGAGAACCCCTTGGCTTTGGGCTTCACGGTTCCAAGAACCATTCGTCACCCATTTACACAATTCATAGTTTATTCTATTAAATTGTAAATACACATTTACTTATCTACTTCATGTAACATAAATAATGTTATCTTTAGAGCTTGATCCACCGCTTCCACCAATTCCGGAGTTATTCCCTTGATCACCTTGGTTGCCTAATGGGTCACTAACAATGTTAGGACCTTAATCATAGTAGCACTTCCACCACATTTCAATAACATGATTTCTACGCTACTCATACATATTTACAAATTCACAAGGATGGAAAATCAAGCATGTTCATCAAATTTACATCTAGCCACATTAATTCATTAACATTAACATGACCACTAGAGGCATACATTATCCATGCTAGCTAATGCACATAGTATCATCAAATTGGTTAAATTTTGTGAACTTGTAGCTCTCTATGGTCATCCAACATCAATACAAGAAAATTTGTTGCATTTATCGCCTTTTTACTCTTTTAGGCGTTTCATCAAACACCTTGTGTGCATATTTATATGCACACATTTAACCCAATTCCCTTTAACCTCCCACTTAGCCATTTAACATGGTTTAGGTGAAATCACCTCTAACCCATCATCAATTGAACAATTTCATTAATTGACACATAACCATGCAAGGAATCAAGCCATAGGACCAATATTCATGACTTCCTTAAGTAATTATATACATGGGGGTTCAAGCACAAGAAGTTGGTGACTACATTACAAATTGTCAATCAAATTAGAGATTTAGGCATCATATGAGGTTTCTAACCACACTATATTCATGACATATCAAGAAATTGCAGATTTCTAGCCCCTTATTTTCGAGACCTAGCATGCAACATATGGGGGTTTCACTTACTTGATGTGAAATTGAGTTTGGGAAGATAGAAGCTCTTCCAATTTGTGTTTGATTACAAAAATTGCATCCCAAAGCCTCCAATTTGCAGGATTTTCGAGATTTGGGGGAGAAGGAGGATGGAGATCGAGCTCCAGGTCGCATATACGACCTCCTCCTCTTTCTTTTCCTTTTTGTTTAATTTCTTTTAGGCTATTTACAATTCTGGTCCCTCCATTTTAGATAATTAGTTATATTTTAACTAAAGTGCCAATTTACACCATAAAACCCCCTATTTACACTTAAAAGTAATTCTTACAAATATTTAGGGAGATTTTTAACCACGAAAAAGATTTTAATTGACTAGACGTCGACGGGAAAATTAACTATTAAAATTTGGGATGTTACATATAACCGGTAGCATTCAAATTGTTTAAACCTTGTATGATAATGAATCAAACAAAACTTAGGTGTTGTTTTGGTTTTGTAGGATGATATGACCATAGCAAAGGATGAAATTTTCGGCCCGGTTATATCGGTCTTAAAATTCAAGAATGTCTTTAAACTTCCACTTCATGCACTTTTTAAATGGGTCTAGTTTTAATGTTTTAAAACCAGGCCGACCGAATATATAACCGGTTTTAATGTTTTTAAAACCAGACCGTGGCCACACCCATCTTTGATTCCCCATGGCTCTAAATTAACCTTTATATGAGAAGCTTGGGCCACATCGATCGGTCCATTTAATTTAATTATTGAGTAGTTTCATCTATCTATGTATGATGAGTTAATAATTTCAAGAATAATGATAATGAATTATTATTATTATAAAGTAATATTTGGCTTTGCAGTTATTTTCTTGATTCATAATAATCGATCGACTTGTAGGCTTAGCCCATCAGATCAAATCTCCTAGACAGCTTCGCTATAGTCTACAGCCTACATGTAGAAATTGTTTTTTTTTACTAGACTAGACCGGGTTATCAATCGAACCGGTTCTTCTATCTTTAGCTCCACTAACTCTCTCGATTTATAATTTCATTTTTTGTATTGATCGATTTTAGTTGCAAATTCTACTAATTGATGTTTGGTTTATTGGTTAGGGTGTTTTTCCCCATATTTTGTTGAAACATGGAATCTAACTTTAATCATTATGATATATTTACACTAAAGTGATCGTTGCGTAAACTTTGATAAAAGATAGAATTTTTCCTTACGTTTCTATTTTAACATAGATAGGATAAATAAGAGTGTCGAATTTACGAGGAGTGTAGGTAAGGCGAAAGCTTGACGAGTGCTCATCAATGCTTGAAACCTGATTGCATTTGGTCTTCTCGTCCCCAAAATCGTAATAAGATGATGCGGTAAAACCTTGAACAACTAAGACTTGAAACCTGATTGTATTTGGTCTTCTCGTCCCCAAAATCGTAATAAGTTCTAACCCTAATAAAATCTCCAATAGTAGAATGATGCGGATGTCACGGTCCACTAAAAACAAGCCTAACTCACCTAATTAGCTAAGGCAAGCAAGAGTCGAATCCACGGAGTGTATGTGAAAGGTGATTGAGTTAATTAATCGATTTATTAGAAAAAAAATTCCTTTGTTTAATAAAATTAAGAACTAGCACACTTGAACTTAAATCTTAATTTTTTAACTAAGACATCCTTAAGGGGGTAGGCCGTAGGTGCGAAGGATTAGTTAGATAACAAGTGTAAAACGATTTAAATCAATCGTTACACAATCAGAAGTAATTGACAAGAATACAAAATAAATTGAAGATCTAACCGAATCGAAGTAACCGAAAGGATGATTTTGAGGCAGGAACGATCCCTGAAAAGTAGAAGACAGAAAGCCGACAATAACCAAATTTGTGTTTGACACAATTCCCTTAAACGAATTCGCCGTCTGTTCCCAGTGTACACCGGTTCGAAACAACGTGTACTACCGGACTAGATACTTGCCTGAAACGAGATCAGAGTAATGCTACAAATGAGAGTAATCTAGACTACTGTTGGTGTGTGTATTTTCGTATATCTTGAATCTGCTAATGATCAGTTTTGGAAGCCAAGAGGTTTGCGGTTTTGGTAAGGGAAAAGGCCTCTTCTAGAATCTGCTAAACTGAGTCAAAAAATAGCAAAAACTTATCCCGCACCGACACAGAGTTTCGGAGCTGCAATCGTGTCCGTAGGTCGCGCGTTCTGAATTTTGACCCAAATAGCCATTTTTCGCACCCTCCTTGCGCGAGGGTATAAGCCAGAGTAAAACATGACACATGTGTCGTTAATGGCTTTGAGGTTTACTGATGCAGTTTTGGAAGCGATCAAATGGCTCGATAGCAATTGATAAATCAAAGTCTCAAAAGGAACCAAAAGGTTCAAGAAACAAAGTTCTTATCATTCAATATCAATCAAAAACTAATCCCAAAATACAAGTCATGGAACATTTAAAACAAGAATCTAACTAACTTAGAGATAATCCTACGTGAAGATAAATTTAAAGAGAAATAATAACATAAGAAAATAAATATAAAAGATAGTAAATAAAAGAAACATTTGAATTCTAATGTTCCCTGTGAGTTGTAACGTTATCCGTAACATTCTCTCCGTCTTCGAGAAAACTCATCCTCGAGTTTTGCCTCGGGACCAAAGCCATCTGGATCGAACGGAACATCAAATCGTGTCTCGTTCACAATCGACTTAACCCGCTCAAATTGTTTAAACACACGAATTGTCTCGATTTGCTCCAGATTTGTTGGGTTGACCTTAGATATTTCCGAGTCCACCACAGTAGTCAAACACGCCCTTTGATCTTCATCTGCAATGGAGCAAACATCGAACTGCTTTAAATTAAATGACTCAACATTAAGATTTAATACCTTAGGATACAACCCATATAACTTTACACCCTTCGAGAGAGATAAACTTATCCAACTTGTTTCCTCCTTCTTTATAGGTTCATCTAAAAAATACCAGCCGAAGATTTTATCGAATATTCCCGCACTTCGAGCCCGGTATTAAGATCGGCATCGTCTTTATCTATTACTTGTTCGTCTTCTTGAATACTAACTCCGTTAAGAACCTTCATCACAAAAGAACATTCTTTCTTATCCCGTATAATTCCGTCTTCATCGAATATGGGTCCGTCTTCTAATAAAGATTCTTGACCACCTTCATCTTCATAGATCGGTTCAAGGAACAAGGGGTGTGTATTATTAAGGATATCACAGAATCAGTTGAGATCTCCAGGGAATAATTTCAAATCAATTCAAATCCGTATATACTTTTAGTTTATCCTAGAATATTATGTTTAGGAAATTAGTTGATTTCATTCCTTTCTTATCTCCTGTATTCGTGTATTTATACTTGTAACCTTTTTTGTTCAATTCAATTATTCACAATCTTTACATGGTCATCAGAGCACAAGCACTCTAACGAGTTTTCGAGTATCGATCCTCACCTTGCGTCCCTCCCAAATCCGGCTGCAACATGTCGACCTCTTCATCCGTTGTCTCCATCACCACCCCCACTCACCTTCCTATCAAACTCACCTCCCTCAACTTCCCCGTATGGCGCCGCCATGTCCATTCCACCCTTATCGGGCTAGGCGTCGATGGTTTCATCACCGGTGATGCCAAAGCCCCCGCCAAACTACTAACCAATAATAAACCCAATCCGGAATACACCACTTGGTATCGTCAAGACCAAGTAATCTTCAGTGCCATCCTTGGATCTTGCTCCGATGAGATCCAACCAATCATCGCCTCCGCCACCACCGCGAAAGAGGCATGGGATCGTCTCAACGCTAGTTACGCGAGCAGCACCCACTCTCGCGTTATCTCCTTGAAGTCCAGGCTCGCAACAAATCCCAAGGGCAACCGACCGATTGCTACGTTTTTGAACGAGATGCGCGCAATTGCCGATGAACTTGCTCTTGTTCAAAATCCTGTTCAAGACGAGGACCTACTCGTCTACATCCTTAGCCAACTTGGTGACGATTATAACACCATATCGGCGGCTCTCAAAGTTCGTGAACAACCGATCTATATACCCGGAACTGTACGATAAGCTCGTTGATTTTGAGCGCTCGCTCAAGGAGGGTGAACCCTCCACCCCACTGCTTGCCACGGCCAATGTGGCTCAGCGTCAACCCACCCGCAACCCACGATCGGAGCAGCCCTCTCGCCCTAACACCCGCTCCTACTCCGCTGCCCAATCCTCCAATACCTACAAACCTAATCGGTCTGGCTCCAACCCGGGTTCGTATTCCTCACCTCGCGACCCGCATGCCTTCTGCAAATTATGTCAGATTTCGGGTCATGACACGAAGGACTGTCGCAAACTTCGCAAGTTCTTATCTGACAATCAAGTTCCGGGTCATCACGATGCGGCTTCTCCGGTTGCAAACACCGCTACCACCGGGAACTCTAGCAAACTGTGGATGCTGGACAGCGGTGCGTCACACCATCTCACACCGACCCCCGCAAATCTTCAATCCTTCTCGGATTACGGTGGTCCGGATGAAATCGTCCTCGGAGATGGTAGGGGTCACTCAATTTCTCACGTTGGTAACATACAATTTACTAATAATTTGCATGCATCCAATGTCCTTTGTGTCCCTCATATGAAATCTATTCTCCTTTCTGTTGCTAAGTTATGCAAAACTAACGACGTTTCGGTTGAATTTTTTCCTTCTTATTTTCATGTGAAGGATCTCACCACGGGGGCGCCAATTATTCGCGGGGAGAATATTGAAGATGTTTACTACTTAGACACTTCATCACCTACACCTCAAATCAACCAAGTTGTCGTTTCGTCTCTTCAATGGCATCATAAACTTGGGCATCCATGTTTACGTACTTTTAAATTTCTTTGTAAAGGCCTTGGTCTAAACATTTCCTTGTCTAATTTGCATTGTCAATCGTGTGCTGTCAATAAATGCCACAAGTTGCCATTTGGACCTAACTCCTTTGTTGCTACCAAACCGTTGGAACTTATTTATTCTGATGTGTGGGGACCGGTTCAACAATCCGTTGACGGGTTTAAGTATTACGTAGTGTTTGTTGACTACTATTCTAAATATGTTTGGTTTTACCCGCTTAAACTCAAATCTGATGTTGCAAAACTGTTTCCTCAATTCAAATTATTAGTTGAAAAGTTTTTCCAAACATCTATTATCTCCTTGTTCACTGACAATGGCGGTGAATTCATTGGTCTTTCCCCGTTTCTCCAAGCGGCGGGGATTTCGCATTACACCACCCCTCCACACACACCCGAGCAAAACGGTATTGCTGAGCGCCGACATTGTCATATTGTCGAAACCGGACTTGCTCTTCTTCATTACGCGGGCCTTCCGCTCACCTTTTGGTCGCACGCATTTCAAACCGCCGTGTATCTCATCAATCGTCTCCCAACACCCATCCTTAATGATAAATCACCGTATCACCTTCTCTACCAGACCAGTCCGAACTACACCAAACTCAAAACATTCGGATGTCTCTGTTATCCGTGGCTCAAACCATACACATCCTCCAAACTCGAACCCCGTTCCCAACGGTGCATTTTCCTTGGTTACTCCAAATCCAAGTCCGCTTACAAGTGTCTTGATCCCGTAACCAACAAACTTTATCACTCTCGGCACGTTACGTTTGTTGAAACCACATTTCCCTCACAAACTCTTTCCTCCACTCTAAATTCCCTACCCACTATTGACACTTATTTCCAAAACACCAAAAACACCTCCCACCCATGCGCCACATTTCATTCCAAACCCACCAATTCCCATGCAACCAACTGTTCCCGTCGTACCCATACCACCCGACAACCCCGCTCAATTACATCTCGACCCGAATCCCGCTCCGTCATCGTCCTCTTCGTCCACCAACCTCTCTGAGTCTACCGCTTCCGCTACCACTACCACTCCGCCCGCATCCCCGTCGTCCTCTCCCACTTTCCACGCCAATCCTCCTCCCACTACCCGCTCTCGCAAACCCAACCCGAAGTACTTCAATTCGCAGTTTGTCAACACGACCACCGTCCACCCCATCCCTACGTCACTCGAACCCACCACCTATCTCCAAGCTTCCAAAGATCCTAACTGGCGCAAAGCTATGGATGACGAGTACAATGCGTTACTTCGCAACACCACTTGGGAGCTCGTCCCGCCAACCAACCGCAAACTGATTGGTTGTAAATGGATCTTTCGCATCAAGAGGCATCCCGATGGCACCATTGATAAGTACAAAGCTCGCCTCGTTGCGACAGGGTTTCATCAAGAATATGGCAAAGACTATTTTGATACATTCAGTCCGGTTACAAAACTGGTCACCATTCGCACTATTCTCTCCATCGCATTGTCAAACGGGTGGTCCTTACGTCAACTTGACGTCAACAATGCATTCTTACACGGCACCCTTCATGAAGAGGTCTATATGGAGCAACCGCCGGGTTACATTCACCCTACCCTTCCGTCCCATGTGTGCAGGCTGCGACGCTCGTTATATGGTCTCAAACAAGCTCCACGAGCTTGGTATATTGAACTAACCACTTTTTTGTTTGATTCAGGTTTTACTAAATCTCTTGCAGATGCCTCCTTGTTTATCTACAACCATGGGAAAATCGTGTGCTACTTTATGGTCTATGTTGACGACATCATTCTTACCGGAAACAACGAAGTGTTCCTTGATCGGTTCTCCAAGGCATTGGCAAACCGATTTTCAGTCAAGGATTTGGGCTATCCTAGTCATTTTTTGGGCATTGAACTTGTACCGACATCAACTGGCTTGTTTCTCTCGCAACATCGTCATATCCAAGACTTACTTGTCGCCTATAAAATGGATGGCGCTAAATCGGTGTTAACGCCACTATGCACCTCGCAGAATCTCACTCTTGAAGATGGCACACCGAAAGTGGATCCTACACCCTACAGGAAACTTGTAGGCTCACTTCAATATTTGGCGTTTACGCGGCCAGACATTGCATTCGCTGTCAACAAACTGGCTCAGTTCATGCATCAGCCAACTCAGACCCACTGGCAAGCCCTCAAACGTCTTCTTCGTTACCTCAAGGGGACCATTTTTCATGGCTTGTTTCTGAATCGTCGCTCACCGTTTTCACTTACGGAGTTTTCCGATTCCGATTGGGGTGGCGTGTACACTACGGGTCGGTCCACAACCGCTTATGTGCTGTATCTGGGTACCAACATAATTAGCTGGAAGTCTGCTCGGCAAAAGTCAGTTTCTCGGTCCTCCACTGAAGCCGAATACAAAGCCCTTGCCAATGCCGCGGCTGAAGTTGCGTGGGTCGAAAATCTGCTCAAGGAACTTGGCGTACCATTACCTAGCCCCCCGACTATCTACTGTGATAACACGGGGGCAACTTACACGCGTGCAAATCCTGTCTACCATTCAAAAATGAAACATGTGGCCTTAGACTATCACTTTGTTCGCGAAAAGGTATCCGCTGTCTCGTTAATTGTTCACCACATCAACTCCACGGACCAGCTCGCTGATGCTCTCACGAAGCCTTTACCTAGAGCGCCCTTCTTGACACTTCGATCCAAGATCGGTGTCTCCGATGGAGCCTCCGTCTTGCGGGGGCGTATTAAGGATATCACATAATCAGTTGAGATCTCCAGGGAATAATTTCAAATCAATTCAAATCCGTATATACTTTTAGTTTATCCTAGAATATTATGTTTAGGAAATTAGTTGATTTCATTCCTTTCTTATCTCCTGTATTCGTGTATTTATACTTGTAACCTTGTTTGTTCAATTCAATTATTCACAATCTTTACATGTATGGCCATAAGGATGCTCCTCTCCGTCGTCACCTTCGTCCCAGACAATGGTACTTGACTCGGTTTCCTTACTGCACATCTCCCTTTGCAACTCTAGATCACGGACTCGTTGTCGGAGCCGTTTGATCTCTTGTTCTGTTTCAAGATCATGGACTCGTCTACGGAGTCTTTTGATCTTAAGATCCCGTAGGTCGGGACCAACTCCACTGCTGCCTCTGTCGGCGACTCTGCAAGTTAAAGGTTGATCTTCTCCACGAGCACATGACTTGAAAACACTCCCGTCGTTGCCTCTGTCGGCGATTCTACGAGCAATCAAGTATTCTCCTCCACGTAGAGCCATTTGAGAACCAAAAGCTCTGATACCAAATGATGCAGTTTTGAAAGTGATCAAATGGCTCAATAGCAATTGATAAATCAAAGTCTCAAAAGGAACCAAAAGGTTCAAGAAACAAAGTTCTTATCATTCAATATCAATAAAAAACTAATCCCAAAATACAAGTCATGAAACATTTAAAACAAGAATCTAACTAACTTAGAGATAATCCTACGTGAAGATAAATTTAAAGAGAAATAATAACATAAGAAAATAAATATAAAAGATAGTAAATAAAAGAAACATTTGAATTCAAATGTTCCGTGTGAGTTGTAACCTTATCCGTATCATTTACCCTTATAAACTAGAAGAACTTTTATCTCCACACTAATGTGGGACAAGATGCACCACATTTCCAAACTTGCACTAAATGACTTTGAGATTAACATCTTATTCACACACATTTTTTCCAACATGATTAGCCTTTGGTAACATGGGTTCTAACTAAAGGGGTTATAAAGTGTGCACTACCGGTTTCATTCACAATTAAGGGTTGTAACGTGTAAATTTTTTACAAAAACTAAATCTGAGTCGATTTACTTACTAAATCAGTTCTAGGATACATAAGCAATCAAGAACAATAAAAAGAATTGAAAACCCTACACCCAAATCTTCATCTTCATACTCTAATAAATGATTACAATTGTTGACACATGTCACTTTCACATTCATTTTCACCTTATTTTTCCTGATTCTCTCTTCTATTAAATAACAACATTCTTATCTATTAAATAATAGCAATTTTACATAATTATATTATATAAATAAAACAAATATAAAATATAAATTTTCTTATTCCTATGATTTATTTAAAGTTAATAAATTAGAATAATATTTTATTTATATCTTATTTTAAAATATAATTTTATATTGTTTAAATATATATTATTTATTATTTTATAATTTTTAATTATTTATTATTTCTTATTTCATAAATGATTGATGACATCTATAGATAATCTTCATAAAAAAATATTTTTATAATATTTTATATTTATTCAACTCATGTAATACATGGATTCTAACCTAATAAAATTACAAATGATTTAGGTACATGTAGTCATTGTAGAAAAGATAACTGTGACGCCCACTCCCAGACTTGGCACCAGGAGGGGTCACTCATCGGATTTACTCATGAACACGTGGCACAACACAGATAAGCAGCGGAAAATTTAAAACTTTTATTTATAATAAAGCCAAGTACGTAAAGTAACTGAGATAATTTACAATCTATCTATATAGCGACTAACTATATCCGTCTTTATTTATCTACAACTAGCCAGCACTTCCAACCGCTTCTCTAATAGCTTGCCCGATCAGTCTCTTATCACGAGGGCTCCGCCCTCGCTTCCAGACGTCTCACCTAAACCTGACATACATATGGTTTTGGGAAAAGATCAGCTTACACTGGTGAGTTCTACATTTTAAAAACATTACCTCGTTCATGAGGTTTAAACCTTTGAACCTGCTAAATCCCTTTTTACAACATTTATCAAGTATAACACATAACAAGTCATACATAACATAACATCATAACCATACACGTTCCTCTAGAAAACATCTACCTCCATGACCTTTAACCCCTATGACCTGAATTCCATACGCCTCTACACCTTCTGGTCTCGAATACTGCTCAGGTGACTTTATCGGAAGCCCCCAACCTCAGTACCAACAACCGTTTCATTTCATCTATACCTTCCCGGTCTCGAAGACTGCTCGGGTGACTTCATCTGGAAGCCCCCAACCATTCAGCAACGACAACCGTCCTACTTCTTCTATACCTTCCCGGTCTCGAAGACTGCTCAGGTAACTTCATCTGGAAGCCCCCAACCATTCAGCAACGACAACCGTTCACGTAACCTTGACCCTCTTTAGACGTTCCATTTTATCGAACATCTCCTTAACCACCACAGTACTACTACCCGCCCCTAGTTAGATATTCAAATGACTCAGGTGTGCTAATAAACATGATAATGTACTCATATACTGCAACAAGTGAACATCCCCCAATTTACCTAGGTGTATGTATACAGGATGTACCAGCGGCGTATCCTCCACACTTTCAATATACCAGGTGACTATACTACCATGCTTGTATACAGGATGTACCAGCGGCGTATCCACCACATAATAATATAGCAAATAAACCACCTGTTCTCATATAATCATACATTCTCACTTGTGCGTTTATTAACAAACCCTTATCATTTGGATACCTAGTTTCAAAGCAAATATAGCACATAACTCTAACAATCATTTCATATGCATTATTCTATCATCATCATTTCATATATAATACTAACACGTATAATGATTCATAAGCATTTTCATAACATAACACGTATCACTTTAACAGTTCATCAATTCATCAGTTAAGATAATCAAACTTTCAGATAAAAGCATTTCAAATACTTTTTAAGTAAATAGTTGAACATTGTATGTATATCAGCCCAAAAACATTAAAGCTTTTAAAACATTTAAAAGTGGGCTCGCAGAACTCACCTTATCTCTTTACTCGTTAAACTCGGACAGAACCTCCGACAGAATCCTTCGGTTAACCTAATTCGCGTATCGTATGGCATTAACGCAAGGTTTAACATTATAAACATATCCTATGTTTATTTATCTCTTACATTATCTTAATAATGTCTAATTATTAAGGTTTACTTCTATTAAGGTCAAAATGACCAAAATACCCCTATAGGTATAGTATCTTCTTTTTATTGATAATTATGAAGACGCGCATTCCTATAAGTAGACACTCACTCCGGGATCGCCCAGTGTTGGGATGCCATTGCCCAGATGGGATGGCGACACCCCCGCTATTGCCAGAAACCCTAGTGTACAGGTGTCTACCCTTCCGGTCCGCGCGAACTTCTAAATATCCGATTAACTCGGTATCTTAACTACTTTATCCTTTATCCAT
>JBCNJP010000018.1:11559265-11714899 GCA_039602395.1 Deinandra increscens subsp. villosa | reverse complement strand
TGAAGTCATGAAACGACGTAGTATTGTCCGATTCCATGGGGAAATCAATGACCACGTTGCGTCCGCCGTGACGTACGCACAAAATACTTAAATTCATAAAGCTATGAACATTTGTTGATACGCGTCCGTTGCCGGGCCCCACATTTGGAGGTGTCGGCTTCGATCGTAGTTTGCGCCTGTATTTCTGCAATCTGCTCATTTGTCTCTTGCAAAACGTAGAATTAAATAACAATTTGCAGGTCAAGTAATTGACATGACTGTAATTAAAGTGTAATTTGTTGATACATCATAAATGTGGTTGTTGGAAATCTAAGGATTCTCTGTGAGTGCCCAAATTGCCGACAGATGGTTGGATTTTAGGGTTCTTTGCATCAGAATTTGATATAAAGATGGTTGATTGGTGTTTATTTTTAGATTTTTTACTAGAATTTTGTTAATATTTTGAGAAGAGAGGAAGATATAGGACTGGGCTAAACAAAGTAACAAACTAAGCATTGTATGTACATTATTATACTTTCAAGATTCGTGTATATGTTAGATGGCATTATCTACATCTCTGAGTACTTGCATTTGTTGGATTATTTAATGGATTAAAATATGTATATTATGGAAAATTTGCCTGTTTTGGGCTGATATTGTTTTGTGTTTGATTCTCCTTTGACAGACAATAGTTGAAAATCCCTCTGGGAGTTCTGTGCAGACTACTAAAACATTGCACATTCAACCCACCAAAAGTCCACTGATTTCCAAAAAGCCCTCTAACGATCAAACCACCGAAACAGTACACACTGAAGCTGCCATAACTCAAGTCATTTCGCAGAATCCGCCCAAGAAAATAGAGATTCCTTTGAAATGTTTGCCGGGCAATCTCAGTAGAACGTGCCCAGCCGACTACTACCCGAACAGATTTGAAATACAAGATCATGAATACACATCAGATTCATCACACGAGTGCCCGGAATACTTTCGTTGGATTCATGAAGATTTGAAACCGTGGAAGGAAACAGGGATTACTGAAGAAATGGTGTTACGTGCAAAAAGAACAGCCAATTTTCGTCTAGTGATATTAAACGGAAGGGCTTATGTTGAGACGTATGAAAAATCGTTTCAATCTAGAGATGTTTTCACTATTTGGGGGATCCTGCAATTGTTACGAAGGTATCCTGGGAAGGTACCTGATTTGGACCTTATGTTTGATTGTGTTGACTGGCCTGTTGTCTTGAAGAAGCACTATCGTGGGCCCAATGCGGTTGCTCCACCTCCTTTATTTCGTTACTGCAGTGATGATTCGACTCTAGATATTGTTTTCCCAGATTGGTCCTTTTGGGGGTGGTAAGTTACAGAATATTTCTCCTTTAATTTGGTGAACCGTTTGATATGATGCAATTTTAAACAATCTTGAAATGCAGGCCGGAAATTAATCTCAAGCCATGGGGATCTGTGTTGAAGGAGTTAGAGGAAGGGAACATGAGGACTAAATGGATGGATAGGGAACCGTATGCTTACTGGAAGGGAAATCCAATTGTTGCTGAAACCCGAATGGATCTCCTTAAATGCAATGTTTCTGACAAGCAGGACTGGAATGCCCGTGTCTACGCTCAGGTATTGCTTCTGGGTAACTTCTGCAGTTGTCAAAATGAGCTAATCAGTGGGTCAAAACATGATGGATTAGGTTAGCTTGACCCGAAACACTTTTATGCAAAGTTTTACATTTTTCATAAGTAGTGCGTAATAAAATAGAATTACACTATATAAAAACTATATAACGCAAAAATAATCTACATTGAAATAACAAGGTTTAGAAGGTTTTATGCATAAAAATATACACATAGCAGACTTTTGACCCGTTTCTTTTTATTTTATTTTTTATTTCTTATTTTGCCAGTTTGACTGATTAGAGACAAAACGTAGCCTTCATTGGCCTATGCATAAGTTAACGGTCGGAATTGCCACTTCTAACAGCTTGTGATGAAGTGTTGATGTTAGATTTGATTATCATGAACACAAGTACACGACTAAGCATTTATTAACATTATTTCAGGACTGGTTTAAAGAATCACAGCAAGGTTACAAGCAATCAGATTTAGCTAGCCAGTGTGTCCACAGGCAAGAGAATCAGTGCCTAATTGTTCATGCCATATTCTTTTTATCATGTAATTTATGAACTTTATTTCCTTTTGAAAAGCAGGTATAAGATTTATATCGAGGGATCTGCATGGTCAGTAAGTGATAAATACATTCTTGCTTGCGATTCTGTCACTTTTATTGTGAAGCCACGTTATTACGATTTCTTTACGAGAGGGTTGATGCCTGTTCACCATTACTGGCCAATCAAAGAAGATGACAAGTGCAGATCCATTAAGTTTGCAGTTGATTGGGGCAACAATCACAAGCAAAAGGTAATGTTTATGTTATTATTGCTTATGAAAGTCTGTTTCTATAACTGGCCTTGCCCAAGTATCAGAACCTACTTATAATAACCTGAAAGTGCAGACCTGTAGAGATGGCTATTTTGACTAGTTTATGCGAAAACGTGTTAGTTTGGGTTGGATTTATTTGAACGGGTCAAATGGGTAAAATATAAATAAAGGAGCTGCAAGTGAAATCGGTTGAACTAGCCATATCTATCGGGTCAAATGGGTAAAACAATCAAAGGATTTTTCTATGAAAAAAAAAATCAAGGTCTTATTTGTGTAAAGATTAAAGCTCAGGGCTTCTCTAAGATTCGTCTAAAGAAATTTTATAGTTATTTTAACAATATATTCCAACCTTAGCTTCTATTTACAAAGTTCAAAGTAGACCAAAAGTGTTGCGTTTCAATTCGACCCCACCCCTCTGACCTGAATAGAAGCAACCCATTTTGACCCGTTACCCAACCCATTTGTCTAACTAGTTAAGTTGGTGGTGACGTTTTTTATCTCCTTTTTGTGGCAGGCGCAATCGATAGGTAAGGCGGCAAGTAACTTCATTCAAGAAGACTTGAAAATGGACAAAGTATATGACTACATGCTCCATCTTCTAACCGAATACTCTAAACTCTTAAAATACAAGCCCACAATACCCGAGAAAGCAGTCGAGCTATGCTCAGAATCAATGGCTTGTCCTTCACAAGGGTTCGAGAAGCAATTCATGACGGAGTCAATGATCAAAGGCCCTGCACCAGTGAGCCCATGCACCATGCCACCACCTTATGAACCTCAAACCCTAAAGTCTCTTCTTCGGAGAAAAACCAACTCCCTACTACAAGTCGAAAAATGGGAGAAAGGGTATTTTGAAAGCCAAAACAACACCCCCTAATCTTTTCCACATTTATTTTATTTATTTTATTTTGTGTTGTATGATTATATTATCGCTCGTTTAGTCGTTGTAGAGGTAGTAGAGCATCTAGCATGGTTTTTGGTTGCCACGGTCCGTGAATGAATGCATGTCATTCTACCTTAATGTAATACAAAATCATCATAACGGTATTTTTAATCATCATAACGGTATTTTACCGTGGAACTTATGGATTTGTTTTTGGTCAATCGAGTGAAAACTTCCTAGAATGGCACGTATCTTGAATTGCTCCCATCCAAAGGTAAGATTTGTCTAATGATGTTAATCAAGAGTCCTTTTAGTTAAATTTAGATGTTAATAAAAGAATCATTTTACATAAACAATATCAAATTTCTTCAAGATTACAGAATGAGGGTATGGTAATGTTACATTATAACTACAATGATGAATGTAATCTTATATCAGGTGAAAATGGCAAAAATCAGAAGTGAAATAAAAGACATAATAACGTGTATGTAACAGGCAAATGATGGCGTACGAGGAGCAAGTGTTTTGGGTAATTAGATTGCCCGTGATTTTATGATATCAAAGCTCATTTCACTCGGGTCTGTGGCTTGCAACTCGACTTGGATTCCATCCAACTCTCTCTTGAACCTGTCCTTAGAGCTTGCATACACCATCTTTGCTCTCACCTTTGATGTATCAGGTGCCCTAATGATAATTAATATACAACAATTGAATGGATTTATTTGTTTGTCTTGAGGAAACAGAAAAAAAAAGTTGAAGAAAAGATTATACATATTACCACGCAATGAAGAAAATCTTGCTTTTTTGGCAATTCTCATCGGTTATAAAGTCAAAGTCAAAGACAGCATAACGACATTCATTGATAGGAAGAGAGTTTGTGAAATCCTCGTAACTCTCATTAGGGCTTCCGACCTTCTCAACAATCACTTGTTGTTGTTCGATCTTGAAAATAATGAATCGGTAGTTCCTCTTCGATTTTAGCTCCGAAAACTTCAACTTACATTCATCATCCACAGCCATTCCAGACGCCGCGTTCGCCTAACAAACAACGACCCAAAAACAAATGAATGCTCATCGTTAGTTCCGAAAATAATGTAGAAAAATCATACCATGGTTGGTGGTGTGATGGAGGATGATGAGATTGATAAACAAAGAGAAAGAAGATTGCAAGTTTTAGTTAACAAGGAAAGATGATGAAAGAAATTTGCGGGGAAAATAGAGATCTTAAAGGTTGAGAAATAGTCGTTCAGCTTCTTTTGCATTACCACCCATCCACTACTATTCCCCTTATATCATTCTAGGGATAATATATTATACAAATAAAATGTTATATTTATATAACTTAATACATAATATTCAATAGTAAATAATATACTGTGATCTAATTTGTTAGAATTTAGATTGGCTATCTAGCTAGTTTTGAAATTACAAAGATCAAATGAAAAAAAGGGAAAATGTCACAGAAACATAACCAATTTTCAATTTTGTTTCAATTATGTCACTCAAACTTTTTTTTGTTTCAATTTTAAAGTTAATCCTAGAACATATTTTAAAGTTAAGTTACCTGATTGGAACAAAAAAAAGTTTGAGTGACCTAATTGGAACAAAATTGAAAGTTGGTTATGTTTCTACAAAGTTACTCCTGAAAAAAAATACCAAGAAGGTTTTTTCCCAATTAAATTTGAATATAAATTTTGTGCATTGAGAAAATTATTTTTCCACGTATGTCACATATAGCGTGCTTGCATGTCAAGTTCATGACCTAACCCCTCACGCCATATCTTTTTCAACATTCAAACCCTTTGACATTTTAGGGGAGGCGGTATCATGGGCGGTTCCAAGGCCCGGCTCCTCTTGAACCGCACTACTCCACAAAGCCACCATACCATGTGTGCAAGGCTCCTCCATGCGGCTCCACTTTTCTTGTTTTCACGGTTTCATGAAACCACTCAAAGCCGCCCAATATTACATTTAATGTTTGAAATGGTTTCCAGATTTACCATGTGGCTTCATCAAGCCACACCACACAACCATACCATGTGGTGTGGCTTGAAGCCTTGTCAATTTCACCTAATTTGAAGTGTCACCATGTTATTGGTTGGTGATCAAGCTTCACCAGCCTTGCCACAACCATACCCCTCCCTTAGTAAGTGTATACGCACACATTTGAATGCATGGTCCATATGGTTTTACTAAAGTACATCATTACTAAGTTTTTAAGGTCATATTTAGGGTTAGTGGTTTTCATTTTGTAATGAACTACATAGACGTAGTGTGTGTTGCTGAGCGAGTGTCAGTTCCGTATATGCGCGTTGTTGCGGAGGTAATGTAGGTATATAAAACAGTTATATAAAGAAAATGAAAGTACAAAAAGACAACGCAACGACGTTAAAATTAGAAGTCGAGTTAAATGTAACACTACAAAAATTTAGATACTCAAAGGCAACAATGTAAAACCAAAACTAAAACAAATGAAACACCATACAAATGGTTTTAAAATAAAAACTAATAACAGTTGCCACATAAACCACATAAAACTATATTCTAAAGGCAACTGTATGTGAAATTAAAACTAGAAAAAACGATTTACAAAAAGATAAATAAAATAATAAGAGACATAAAAGGACTTATAAGCTATCCAATGTTGATAGTACATAGAATAATTCATAGGTATAACTCATAAAGTGCTACAAAGGGTGTGCTTCAAAGTTGTATAACGTGCTTTAAGAGTTGCAAATTTCACTTAGTTAAAATTAGTTAAAATTAGAAGTCGAGTTAAATGTAACACTATAAAATTTAGATACCCAAACAAAATGGTGTGAAACGAAAACTAAACTAATGAAACATCTTAGGCAATCCGTAGTCATAACCCCCTTACTTGGACAAATCACGACATGTGTCGTCCTAGTCAGCGGGGATCTCCATGGATGAAAATGGTGTAGTCATAAAGCCTCATAATGCCCTCTAATTATTGCATAGTTATATTATTAAAAAACCTACTCAAAATCCTCCACAGAGCGTGTCGGAAACAATCCTCCGGGAGCAATAAAATATCTTACAAAGAATTTAAAAATGTAATTTTAAAAAATAAACACTAATAATGGTTGCCACATAAAACTAGATTCTAAAGGTAACAACGATGTGAACTAAAACTAAAAAAAACGATTTAAAAAAAGCTAAATAAAATAGTAAGAGACAAACTTTTAAATGGATGAAATACACGTGTGAAAACGTTTATGTGTTTTTTTCTTCCTTATTATCTTAAAACCCCGTTTGTGATCGGTGATTTCACTCCCATCAAGCCCTGAGAAACATCAGATTAGTAAGCCCAATATCTGGTGGGCTTCATATAGGGCACTTGAGTTGGGCCTGGAGTCCGGATATAATGTATGTTCCGAGACATCAACGCAACGCCGAGACGACGGGGACGAGATCATTGCCGGACAAAATTCTCTGCAGGTTAGTAGTTATCACTTCTTTGAGTTTCTTTTTTTTTTACTTGGCATCCTGCTTAGTTTTGTTTAAAATCCTAAATAAATTCCTAGTCCTTATTTGTTACCTTATAAACCCTAATAATATTGGTTCTTGATCGATTTCCGATTAACTCAAGGAAGTCGTGGAATTTATATGACGTATGTGTTAATAGTTTTATACTCTCTGATAAATGCAATCTAGCCAGATTGAATATCTTTGTTCTTCGTCCATTCCTTACTTTCTTATTTGTACTCTCTTTGCTTGTTCATGGATGTTTTTTGGCTTGTAAATTTTCTAACTCTTGTTCATTATTTCTATCTTCTGTTCGCTACAATTACGTTAAATGCTAATGGACATCAAAAAATAAGTGAACCCAATGAAAAAAATTATTAATTGATTTATTGATTTAGGTTCTTTTTTGGGTTTTTTTTAGCTAATTTGGTTCTTAATTTGTTAAATGCTAATGGATTTGTGATATTGTTAAAAGGCACAATCTTAATATATTTTGTATCTGATTATATCACAATTTTAATATAGACTTGCTTTACCTATATCTGAGTTCATTTGAGAAAGATTTCATGAACTTGCATCATGCATAATGACATAATGTACTAGGTAATATGCATAGATGCTTCTGATTTGATTGTATATTTTGGTTATTTAGACTTTAGACTACCTACAATATCTTGGAATAATGAAATATAGATATAAGTGGCAATATGATGAATGTAATAACCATTAGTGATAGGGTTATTGATTTATAAGATTGTGATATTTTTCGTTGGCTGAAGCATACATATTGTTATCAAGTCTGTGTCTAAGTGAAGTTATTTTGCTTGGATGTCTAGTTGCTGATGATTATGCTTACTTCAGTCAATCAAAAGCTAGCAAGACACTAAGATATACTCTATGAGTTTCTTTTTAAAGTTCTTACGGAAATATTCGTATTGTTATTGTGTTATCAACCTTACCCGACCCGAACCGACCAAACCGACCAAACCGAAAATTTTGATATTTAGTTGTTAGAATTTCGGCCATCAAAAAATAAGTGAACCCAATGAAAAAAATTCTTGGATCCGCCCCTGTACTTCAATCACCAAAACTTGATGCTTTCCGAATCCAAATTTACCTGTTATAACTTTAACTTAATGCCATTATATGTTTTCAACATTGAAGCAGGAACCTGCTGTTTGACCATAAAAGTCGGTCTATATTTACTGGTTATAGCTTTAACTTAATGCCATGTTTGTTGTTGGGATGTGTTTATATGTTCTTTACTCTTGTTTGTTGGATGTTTTATTTGGTTTATACTTTTGTTTGAATTAGTTATGTAGAAACTGTTTTCTTTGATTGTTGTTTTAAATGTTTGATGGTTTATGGTGGTAAACTGTTGTTCTTTATGTTCAAAGTTTTTCTTTGTTTGATTATGTGTTTGGATTCTAGACGTGGTACTGCTTCATTTATAATTTTCCTGTTGAGGTATGTTTACAAGTTTCATGTCTATTTCTTTTCTTTCCGTCTTTATGATTAAACTACGGTGAAATTTTTAGGAGGCTATAGCGACTGCTATAGCGCGCTACGTAGCGAAGCGCTCGGTTGGCGCTATTGCCTCTGTAGCGACAAATAGCGTGAGTATAGCGACTTAGGGTTTAAAAAATTGACCTAAATTAGAGAGGAGGGATGAAAGAGCGACTTAGGGTTCCAGAATTTAACCTAAATTACTCTATCACACTAACACACAAAAATATCTGTGAGATTTCAGGGCTTTGATTTTGAATGAAATAATTGTTCTTACTGCTACAAGTTTTACCTCCTCGTTGATTTAGTTTCAGGCTCCGTTGATTGCTTATGCTCTAGTTTTGTAACAACCTGTTACGTTTCTATAATGATACATGACACAACTTTATATTTACTTGGCACTTGCTTTAAAGATATTTTGATTTCTACTCCTTTTCAACTCAGTTGGTGTATTCTTTTGCCAAGAAGAAGAATAAAGTACCTTATGTTTGTTAGATTTCAACTTTTAGGGTCAGATATTATTTCCCTGAATCTTCAAGAAACAACCGATAGCCACGCAGAACTATATTTTTCTCGTTTTAACTTATGGTAGACTCTAGCTCAGTTATCCTTGTTTCATTTTGTTACCCTTATATATACAAAGTTGATTTTATATTATTATTCATTGGGCACTTTTGTCATGTTTTATTTCATTATCTTTGTTACCCTCTGTACAGAAACGCCGGACATGACATCACCGTATGGGATCAAGCTCTCTGTACATCTCATCTCTACTTATTTTGGTGATATTGTGTCTGTAAGTTCTTATCAAACCTAATATGTTCAACTTTTTTTACTTTATTCCAACAAAGTTGTCTCTGAGTAATGATGTAATCACACATGGTTGCAGAAAGTATGTGAATGTCTACTACGTAAAGGAACATTGTCGCATGCACAAATTATGCACTCCACGGAACTCAGTAAACAGAATGTTACCAACTCTTTGCTTGTGTTAATTCAGCATAATTGCGTTCAATCCTTCGCAATTCAACAACCAGGTACTCTTTTTAATAGCTTTCTATAAAGAGTAAACTTTGTTTTTGGTCCTTGATGTTTGCTCATTTTATCCCTTTTAGTCCAAAGTTTTCAAAAATCTGATTTTGGTGCCTCACATATCATTTTTGTATCAATTTTGGTCCAAAATCTAAAATTAGTTTAAAAGAACCGTTAGTGAACCCCACCTGAGGGGTATTTTAGTCATTTACCATGGTCAATGGTCTATTTAAGTACAAGATTGATACAAAAATGACTAAAATACCCCCCTCAGGTGGGGTTAACTAACTGTTTTTTTAAACGTATTTTAGATTTTGGACCAAAATTATACAAAAATGAAATGTGAGGCACCAAAATCAGTTTTTTGAAAACTATGGACTAAAAGGGGATTAAATGAGCAAACGTCAAGGACCAAAAACGAAGTTTACTCTTTTATCAATTATTAAGGTTGCCGTGTTAACTATAGAATGAAATAACTGTTAAGAACTTCAGTTTTGTAATTACTTGTGGTGGGATATTCTGTTAAATTAGAACCCACTATCGTTTCATGAACAAATATGAAGGTTTTATCTTCTTTGACAACCTGAAAACTAGGAATTAGGAAAATGTTTTCCATTTGCAGTATAAAAAATGACATTTATGTCTTTACAGGTGGATTTGGGGAACCACCAAAGATTGTGACCAAGTATATGGCACTGCATGACAATATTATCCACCATATGAGATTCCCTAAGTTTTTATCTATTGTGTCGAATGAGTTTGGTCAAGATGTAAGTTTGGCTTCCATCTTTAGTTCTTTGTATCGTTTCTTTAGCATTGCATGCTTTACATTGACACTTGTTTGTTTCTGATAGTGTACAGAGATTTTTGAAGGGTTACTTCAACATGGTAGGTTATCAATGAATCAAATTATGGACAGGCATAAGGATAAACATAAGGCCCTTGTGACAGATGGAGGTTAGCCCGATTGTCATCATTTTTCAAGGCTTTCAATCGGATTTGGACATACATGCTAAATCTATTCATTACCATGCAGAAAATAGCAAGGTTACTAGCACGTTACATGAAAACTTCAATAAACTTGCCCAGGCCCGTTATATTGAAAGATGCCCTGCTCATGAACCATTTCTTGAACCAGTAGAGGAAGGTGCAAAGAAACGAATGGCTAAGTCTAAGGTGACAAATAGTTCGTTGCTTGTTATTAGCCATTTTATGTTTAATCTTTATTTCATTTTGGATCTATACAAAGTTTAACTATCGCCCTCTATGTACAAAAGCTATAATCAAGACTTTAATGAACAAATACTCAAATAGTCTCGTAATATTGCAAAAAATGGTTCCCTATTTTAAGGTTTTTATTTGAGATGTCCGTCATTACTTGTATTTCATTTTGTGCAAGTAAATTTGCTTTTTCTTTCTTTCTTTCTTTCAGATAGGTGATTTTTCACAAACCTTAGAGGCACGTGCATTAGCTGCTGCAGCTCCCATGGAATCAATAAGATTTTTAGTTGAAACAGATGCATGGAGCAATGGCGCACTTGATGATGATAGCAAAAACAGTCCTAGTACAAAAATCCCTGGGGAAAAGGTCCATCTTCATCTTTGTTTGTCTTTCTGTTCTCTCTTTTTTTGATCCCTGTAATGTTGTTGTTCCAAGCTTATTATAATTAATGTGTCCTGATATATACTCTATTTTACAGCGTAAGCATGATTCCTTAGAACCTGAAACAGAGAGTTGGGCAACTAATAAAAATAAAGAAATACTTTGGCGCGTCAATTTTGAGGAATTCGTCCGACGTTTACGGCATAAGGTTGTTTTTTTTCGCCATATTTTCTGTGATTGATACATTTATGGTTGTATGTATACATATATGGTCTTAACTCTTATATGTGGTCTACAGTCATGTGTTTCCCATGTGACAACACGTATGGATAGTGTAGCTGGAATTGTACTAACTGCAATATTTGAGGCAAGTAGAAAAGATGAAACTAAAGTGAAAATGGAAAAAACAGGTTGGATGTGCATTCTTATACAATTGCTGCATTTTGTTTCCAGCTTAGTAATTAGATTTATCTCATCTTTCAAACATTTTCTACAGTTCCCCTTCTCTTGGAAACCATCTTCGAGGAAGCAATGAAGAGTGAAGAAGGGCGAAGTTTGACTTTGGGGCGTGTTAGGGGTTCCCTTGTCCAAATGGGCTGTGAACTCCCAACAATCGGCATAGATGAAATATATAGCATAGGTACTTTTAGCCTGTTTGACCCATTTGACCTATTCTCCTTTTAGTCGTCTCTTTCAATTTGACCTATTAGTGATAAAAACACAACCCAAATTGAATCATTCTAAGTCGATGGGTTGAAAATGCCACCTCATTTACGAAACTTCCAAATTCGATTTCGAATATTGAACACCATTATTGAGTTTTAACTTATTATTTGCACAGACTTGAAGACCATCATTGATAAGGCTCAAACCCTGGAGGTATTTTCCCTCTAATATCTTATCATGGAAGAAAATTTATAAAAATATATGTTTGATCTACTACATATCTTTTGTTATGCAGGTTGAATCCGTTGTGCTGAAAAAATATGGAAGGGAGGCTTATAGGATATTCAGGTTACTATCAGAAAGTGAAAGGTCTTTTGAGACTGACAAGGTACTCAAATCTTTTGACCATTTTTTCTCTCATGATGTTTCTTTTCCTTAAAATAAACTTTTTAATATTAAATTACATCTACTTTAAATGGGTTATATGTTGAACGTGCTGCTATAGCTTTATACCCCCTTATTCCTCGAAAATATATGTGGAATTGTCTTTTATGCAATGCATGATTAATCAATGCTTTAGTTATCTCTTAAATAAACATGATTATGAAAGTGGCCATTTGGCCAATTCTTGTGTGTATCCTCCTCCTCTGTTGTTTTACCTTTTGGTAGATATCCGCCACTACATTTGTTGAAAAGAAAGACGCACTGAAGATTCTTTTCCAGCTATGGAAAGACGATTTCTTGCATATGGAGGTACTGGCCTATGAATTCTCTCTCTATTTTTTATAGCTAAGTAGATCATATCATTGAACATTCCTAGAATTCAAATGCAATGCCTGGCCTAATACTAATATTTGATCCATCTTGTCTGGAGCGTTTCAAGAGTAGAGCTAGAAATTTCAACCATTTGCCTAAAACTTGGTAATTTTAGGTTATATTTTATCTCCAACGGGACGAACCGGTAAAGTTTTAAAACTCGGCTAAAATGGAAATGGGTCAACCGGTTAAAAATCACCCACAAAGTGTTTTAGAAAATGCTTAAAACCTCGTACACCACTCTATAAACGATAATAGATTATTATATGACAATATTGTTTGTATAATCTTATTTAATACATTAATTATATTAATTAAAAAAGACCGAAAGTGCTGGTGGGTGGCTCTTTTGGACCTACACCCAACCCATCCATTTTGCTACCTCTAGCTAACATAGAACTATTCTCTATATTGATACTTTATTGTGTTAAATATATTTTCTAATGACGCCGAATACCTAGTTTGGCAGCAGGTGTAACTAATAACTAGAGTTGGCAGAATGGGTCAGGTTGGGCGATTGGATCATTGGTCAAAATGGGTAACACATTGATGACTTCTGACCCATTTTCTTTATCCCCAAGTTTTTCAAGAATAGCCGTTAGAAATTGAAACACAACCTGTTCTGCCTGTGGCTTCTGGATATAGACTCGATTCTAAAAAAAGAAAAAAAAAGATGAATGGAAATTTTGACATGTAATCTAAAAGGCTATTTGTTTGAAAAATCTTTCGATTGATACTTATGAATTGTTTCATCAGAGAATTGAAGCTCAGAAAACGGAGATTATGCTGTGGAAGTTGAATAAACGTTCTGTTTGGGAACAAGTTTTAGATGACATGTATCATGCCGCCCTCAACTTAAAACTCCGCCTTGTCCATGAGCTTGAACAAGCGAAAGATGTACGACCGACTTCATTTCCCCTTTTGTTTAATACTTTTAGCATGGGTCAAAACGGGTTGGTTTTTATTATAAGTTGTTCAATGATAAGAGGGTCTGAAATATGTTATAATGTGGTTTTGCAGATTCTTAGGGTGCTTAAAGGGAAGAGCTTAGGAGATGAAGTGTTGGAAAAACGCAGGCGAGTTGGGGACAAGTGGAAGGTTCTGGAAGCTTCTCTTATGATTCTTGATGATGCTATCATGCTATTTCATCACTTTTAACTAGAATAACAGACTCTAGTATCTGCCTTTTTTTTATTAGTTATTTATTTATTTCTACACCTGCTTTAGATGAACTCTATAAATAGTGTGCTTGGTTGGTTCAAAAAGATGTGATTCATTCGTGAGGTGTATGAGCAGATTAGAGAAGTGTCTTAGGGCTTTGGGACGAGGCCTTGTCTCCTTCTGGATCAAAATTGGGTGAAATTAAGGTTTTTAGGGGATTAAAAGTTACAAAAGCCAAAGAGATGGAGAAATTATAAAAAAAAATTGTTAAATTTAAAACAACGTATCTCGGCTTTTGGTACCTTTATTGATTTATTGATTGATAGAACTATTACAATTAAATGATTTACAATAATCAAAATAATTAGAGTATATTATATAAAAGTTTTTTTTATGTGGCACCCAATTTTAGATTATGTCCTTTAACTAAAGTAATTGCATCAGATATCCTTTATAATTTATATTTGTTTTGGAGAATGTCCCTTGTCATTAACGGTATTAAAATTATCATTAAGGATATTTTCATCGTTCAACATCTTTTAATGAACTCTTTAAAAGTCAAACCTCTAATTGTTGCCTCCATAGCCGCTGGATCCCTTCACATTCTCCTACGTAGTTTGCTAATGGTGGCTTGGAGAATTCTATTCAATGGTGGGATCAGAAGAGACCTAGAGGGCCAATTCAACAATTTAAGAGCAACTGGTAAGTAAAATTTAAAATGATGTAGCACTCTATTTGGGTCAAATCTGTTTCATCATCATCATCAATTCTGAAATTGATGCAGTTTTTTATATCAAGTAATCAACACTTTCTAGTTGAATTTTTTAAAAGAGTTTAGCATCCACCATGATAATATTTTGCACTCAAAATCAAACCCCTACTTAAGAAAAATGAAGCAAAATAATGGATTAAAATGGAGAGCTTTGACAAATTTCTAATGAAGATCAACTGGTGCTTTCTTGATCGAAGTATGGTCAGCAAAGTCTTTTTCTTTGTCCTTAACTTTTTTTTTTTTTTTTAACGGTAAACACCCGGTTATTCGGGGGTCTCATCCTGGCAAATGATGCTACCCACGACACGCTGCGACTAGAGGCCGTGCGAGTAACCAGGACCCTCTATGTAGCACATCCATCACAGAGGAAAACCACCGCCCAAAGGCCCACTGTAGTAAAACCTTTGACCCACCTTTATAATTTTTCATTCATTTTTCGTATCCAGCAGGATTTAAACCCTTAACCTCCACATTGGAAGGCAAGGGTCACCACCGTCGATTTCACCACCATCATTCCTAACCTAGCTCTCAAATCCGTCGTTATTAACTAGTGCCGAACCAATTCATTATCTCCGATCCCGACACTGCTTGATATCCGTTTCGATTTTGACCATCGTGCAGTCGTTAGTGAACTATTCCCCATTTTACCCTTAAGTCGTCTTTCGAGTTGTTTATCGTCAACATTGGATGATTATGTGATGGCAGTTGCCTAATTAGGTTACGCTTTCGTCGATAGAATTTGAGAACAAAGGGGCAACTTTCATAAATTATTAATATTTACAGGTAATCACAGAAATAGTCCTTTTAAGTTATGAAATACCAAAAATGCCCCTGGCTTAACAGACTAATTTAATGGAGTTAGTGACAAAGAACATTCCCCAAAACAAGTATCAAACATAAAGGATGTTTAGTGTAATTATTTTAGTTAAAAGACCTAATTCAAAATTTAAGTAAAACATAAAGGAACTTTTTTTTTGTAATTTACTTATATAATTAAGTCATAGGAAAGGAGACTCACAAAGTGAAATACACTCCAAAGTCTTGGACATTTATAAATCAAAGATACCACCATCATCACATTTTTTAAACTTTTTCTTGATTTCCAAAAATACTACCATGACTAATTTTTATTTTTCTATATTTTGACGGTTAGAACCAAAACTTTATCTTGATTGCATACCGTCAGACGTTAGGTCCACAACCTCATTTACATTTTATTTAGGTCTCCCCTCTTTCTTACCACAATGCACAAGCCAAATGTAACTTATTTAGCTCAGTGCAAATGTGATATCCATGCCAGTTTATTTTCTGCTTAGTGAAGATATGATATCCCGGCTGCAATACACGATCTACTCCCACTTGGTTCATCTTACATTAAAACATGTGGGATGTCCAAATGTGTTTTTGAGGCATAACGTCAAATTATCGGTACTTAAAAATTCAGAAAACAACTACCTATTGCATAAAATATCAAACTTTAAATATTAATACTTCCGCTTTCTGTTGAATATGTAAAGAGAGTCTAACAACACACTTATTAGGTGAATAAATAATTGGCACTAGAAGAGGGGAAGGGCGGGTGGGAAGCGCACAAGCATCCATTGTTTCTCATACACCACCAGATGCCCCCATCCGCTTTCCTCGAGTAATGATATTCTTTCCTCATAAAGCTTCTTCTTTGCAGGACCACTGCTTTCTTCAATCATCCCATTCACCACCTTAAACAAACAAAACAAACCCCAATTTTAACTTATAAGCATCATCCGATTGAACTAAACAAAACAAAACAAAACAAGCTAATGTACCTTGAGTGCAGTGCCAAGTCTTCCACTGTGACGTTCACGTATCATGAGAAGAGTGTTAAACTTGGATGACTTAGCGTCCGCCCATTTCTGCAGCTCTTTGAATGCCTCTTCAAACAGGTCAACACCACCACCAGGTTTATCCACAACTTCTGCACCTAAGTTAGCAGCCAAAGCGGCCATCTCACCCTGATACACACATCCACACCCATCACACTTAAAAGAACTAATTCATTATATAGGAAACCATTTTAGATAATTATATTCATTCTACCTTCAGGGACGCAACTTCCACTAAAGCTAAGCCTTTTTGGTAAAGTGCTTCAATCAGTTGGTCACGTGTTGTCTCCATCTTCTTCTTTGTTTTCTGTTAAAACAACACACAAGATAATATAACTCATCAAAAACTTGTTGATTTGGAGATCATGAAGAACTCCAACTTTTAAATATGATAGTTTGGAGTGCAAAGAGCAAGACAATGGTCATGTTTATTGAAATCGGTATGGGTATATGAAATTATGACAGGAACACAAACGTTACCTCAAATTCTTCCTCGTCAGGATCACCATTGATGGAAAGATACTTTGCTAATTCTTCTCTGTCTATACTCCCAATAACCTCATCTGCTGCACCAATTATCTGGCGCCACCCCACAATGAACCCATGAAAATGCTATTTGTATAATAAAAAGAAACATTAAAGCGTTTGGCTTCCTTACCTCTTCATAATGGTGTGTTTTATCTTCCACTTCCTGGGATAGCAGTCCCTCCAATATTTGAGCTAGCAATGGAGTGTATTTTGGATACTCCGCCTGCCAATAATTAAATATCATACAACATTTAATCAATTAAAGTTTGCCAATTATCTTACTCTAAGGCTAAACTCAACCCAATAAAAAAAAACCTTGAGTGCGATGGACAATTTTTTCCATTCTGCTCGTTCGTCATCAGTGCCTTGTTTTAAAGTTGCAAGAATCTTTATCTTGACATCACGGACCTGGTCTCACACAAATACGATAAAATATATATTTTTAGAAAGCAAAATGCAGAGACAAACTCATATATTACTCCTAAATGTTCAAAATTCCCTTGATACCTCTTCCTCTAAACGCTCTGATACACTTTTCGTGGAAGTCTTGGAAGTAGAATTCTTTCCCTTATCCTCATCAACCTGCCAAACAGATATAATTAACTAGTTCTAATCTACAGTATGATAATATGAAGAAAAAAAAAGATTAATTGTATCAAATTATAACCTTAGTTGGTGGGACTTGATAAGTTATCTGATATGATACTGGATTCTTTTCAGGGTCATTTCCCTGATCTGACACCACGGTTGAAGGTCTTACCATATGAAATAGCTCCAAGTAGTACAGACCCTTCAGGAGAGTTCTGCAAAAAAACCAAGTATTGTAAATCATCCACTTCACATATATAAAATATCGAAAACCAAAACAAAAAAAAAGTCTTAGTGTCAAACACCTTTGGAAGCTTGTCCTTAGTGGGAGGTCCTATGTAGAAGGCTTCTTTTGTTCTACAAGATACAACATAGATATCACTAAATGCCAAACATACAAAGATGACGGCTCTAAAGATGGAGAGGGGACAAACCCAGGGTCTAATGTTGACGAACTGTAACTACCAATACCCGTAACTGGACCATCTGGTTGGGTATAAAAGCTCAATTGCACAGCCTCCTATCAGAAGTTATAGTGTTAGACGTCAGAACATACAAAGATGAGTACCACAAAGAAAATATATATCACATGGCATCGCACGTATATCTGAACATATATAGAGTACATTCATAAAACCTTTTTAAAGAAAAATCTGAAACGAGAATGCATGAATGTTAACAACTGCCATGAGTGCTACCTGTATGTTGTACAATATACATGCCCTTGTTTGATTATTTATACTTTGTTATTTTTAAGTAAACTTTTTTCTTCATGGTGATTAAATAGGATAGGTTGTATAACATTCAGGTAGGGTGAATTTAGTAAATATAAGAAAAAAGAATAGTCATTACCTTATCTAATTTTCTTTCAATGAACAACACTAATTGCTTTAAATTCTCCAAGTACTGCACATTCTCATGCCTGAAAATTCAGCAATTCCAACAAATCGGCAACGGAACTCATTGATTGCTTACATGCGCTTATTACCCATTTAACTTTATAAGCCCATATATTCAAGCATTTAAGAGGGAACCATACCTCAAGTGCAGTTGTAAAGTGTATTCACCTTTGGGCAATTTTGCATACTCTGGGTAGACATCACCCATTGCATATACACGCTATGTACAAAATGAAGAAAAAAAATAGAAGCTATTAGGTAAAGCAAAACAAGATCATGATTTATCTGCATGATTGAAAAGAAATTACCTTGTTTGAATCTGAAATCATATAAAACTGAGATTCAAACTTGTTATCGTATATACGATTGTTAAGCAAGGGTATCTGTGGTTTTACTTCAGCGGCATCTTCCAATTTGAACTTGTAACTGCAGTACAAGATGTTAACTGTTTGTAATTCATATGACAAAATAATTAACTAAAGCGGCACAAATAAGATAACTCAATCAAGACCTACGTCAATGTCAATGCAAGTATCTGTTTTCCAGAGGGCAATTTATCTCGGTCTGCTGAAAGAGCACTCAGTTTTGAATCAGAAGGACGATATGGGACTCTAATCTGCAAAACAATTTTGGATACAACAGATCTTCTTAGCATTAAACATCCAGTCGTAAGAAAAAAATCTTACCAACTACTAACTAGAAGTGCCAATTTTCACCCACTTGATTATGAACTGGTTGTTGATTGGATTAAGTTTACTCCCTTCTAATGGGTCAAATCAAAATAGTTAACCAAAAAGGAAACCGGTCAAATGGGACAAAAGTAGGCCAAAGTGTACCTTTTATGTGTACAACCACTTAAAAGAAATAAAAATAACAATATGATTTCTGTACTTGTATTTGACACATTATTATTTGTATATTTTCAATGGACAAAAGAATGTTTGTAGGTCAACCGAACGTGACCTGGCCCGCTTCAGCCGATGCTAAAATTAATCATTTCGACATTTTACCTCATTTGCCCATTTCGCCACCTATAGCACCAACGACAACACATCAAATTGGATAATTGAATCTGTTGTACCTTGTTTAGCTTGGCGGTAGGAACAAGTTTCTCAGATGATAATAGAGCTTGGGCTTCGATTCTAACAGGGGCTTCACTCCCATCAAGGATCACTTCATCTTTACTAACATCTATCCCATGGAACGCAATCTACATATTAACATAAAAACAATCAGTTAAAAGCCAATCAAGTACAATTTGAAAATGACGAGAGAAACATAATCCAACACATGTCACCTCAAATTCTACGACAGTAGTTTCATTACTTCCTACGCCACTGGACCAGAATTGAGCTATCACTAATTCCATTGTCCGGCCACCCTCCACAGAAAAGGTAAAGCACTTCGTAGATGGAGATGAAAATATTGCACTGCTTTCCCACTTGATAGGCCTTTTCAATGGTGAGATCTGTAGATTTGTAAAAAAAAAAAAATACTCAGAGCTAGCCTACACGTTGCATAATTAGCCATGTATTGTATACAAGTCCAAATAGGTTAGGCCAGGTAGTACAGGGCCAGCTCTATGAACAATTTTCTCTCTCTTGAATTTTATAAAAACTCAATGTACTATATTGCTCAAACAATATCACCTTTTAAATAAAGTAATTATGAAGTCTAAAGCATTTACGAGCACCTTTGAGTGCTCTTTGACCTGTCTGAACAGGCTGACTGTTCTGTTTATAAGTTTCAATTTTTTTTTAAGGACATTGATACCCCCCCCCCCCCCCACCCTCACACCCCCCCCCCCGGGGCAGCCCAACAAACAAATTTAACAATTGTAGGTGGAAGGGTTGACTCTGCGACCTCTAGTTGTACCACATACCTGGACAGCGTCGATGTAGAATCTTCTTGGAGTGTCAAACCCTGATGTACGCATGCTAGCCTCAATCCATGTAGCCCCATACGGAACCTTAATGAATTTGCGTACAATATGACCTGTTAAACAGTATTAGAAGAACAAGAAAATGTCATGCAGGCTAGTTTTATCCCGCAACAAATGTGAATTATTTACAAATCATTATCAATAAACAATCCTACCTGGCTGGAAAGATAATCCAGAAAATGTAGTGAGTGGAGGCCGAGTGTCAACAATTTTTGGCTTTGTTATAGTAACTGGAATTCGGAAAAGGGGACCACGCCAGGGGGCATTACAGTCTATTCCATACACTTCAAAATAATGTAAACCATCACTAAGCTTTGATGGATCTACAACAACACTGGTAGGAAGAAACAAAAATAAGCAGAAATTACAAAATACAATTTGGGTGATCAAGAATGAAACAGAGAAACAGCTAATTTACTTGAAGCTCCGGCCATTGTAAGTGAGGAGGAGATAATCTGGAGCTCTCACAACTTCCTTCCCACTACAATGTAACTCAATACACTCTTCAAATGGGACTAACTGTTCTAAATTACTTGCACCTTCATGAAATTGTGGGTCAACTTGCACCGTCCACTGTTTCAATAGAAAAGAATGAATGATTATATAGCTTATAGCTGGCTCATTTAAGATACTTTTTTAAACTATATAATGATGTAATGAATGCTTAAGAGTCACCTCAGTAGATTTATTGCAGTAGCTAGCCTCTCTCAGGTATATACCTCGCGATGAGGATGATGCTGCACATAGCGAATCATCAAGTTCAAATGAAAGAGGTAAGTAGGACTTCATATACAGTTTATTTTAAAAGAGAAGTTGGACCTACTTGTTTTTCCTGCCTGACTGATGCTTATCTTATACCAAATACATGGCAAATTAGCTGCTTTCTGAGCATACTCAAAGGCCCTGAAAGAAGGTCATTTGTAAGAGATTTCACCCAGACCATATAATAAAAATAATCACGTAGTTCATGGATTCATTCAGTATGAAGGCCATAATCTAACTTGTCTATTTGAATAAGGCCATGTCCATTAGATAGCTTATCTTCAGGCAAACAGCCAATCGGTGCACAAGTATTCTCAAGGGCCTTCCTCACACTATAAGGACTCACTTGAATCCCCTCAGCCTGCATAAAGTTGTTATATATTTAGTACTTCACAAGAAAAGAAAAAGGTTATATATCGCAGCAAATAGTTGTACCTTCATTGCACTAATGATCAGAGCTACTCCACCACATGCAGAGGGGGATGACATGGATGTACCATTCATGAGCTGTCGCCTCTGGAGAGTCCATGTAGGAACAGGGGCCACCGCCCCGCCAGGAGCACTCACGTATACACCAAGATCCCCATCAGCAGTGGGTCCCCGACTAGACCTGCCATTTCACATTTCTTCAAAAACGTGAGAGAACATCGAGAAAACAACAAAGCTTTTTTGGTTATAACTCTACGCCATAGAAGGTATAAGAAACGGACTTACCAAAATCTTTTAAATTTAAAACGGAACAGACGGTCAGGTCTACGAATCTATTCTAACCATCAAAGAATTCCTAGAATTTTAGGAGGGATGGGGGTTGTAATTCTTTCTTTCTACCTCTCGGGGTATAATGACAGACCGCGAGGCTCGACTAGAAAGAATAGGCGGAGATTTTGTGTTATATATGGTAATCTTTCTAATATCCGAATTGAATAGGAAATTTCTTATTTGTGAAAAAGATAAGAGAAGGGGTGGGTTGTCTAATAGGGTTCTTCCTCCACTAGTTGATACTTAAGGAGGCTTTACCTAGAATAAAAGAACAAAAACCGATTCATGAAGGTTTAATTGTTGAATCTCTTCCCAACGGCATTTGGCATTTTCCATGTTCATTTAGATAATGATTATACGATTCTAGGTTATGTTTAAGGAAAGATCCGACGTAGGTTTATCTATGCAGTTAATTATATATATATATATTATATATAAGAAACATAAAACACCAAAATATTAATAGTAATATTTTAAACGTCAATACTCAAAAGTGTTTGTAGGGTTTACAGATGCATGTGAAGATGGATTTGGACCATCGCCATCCATTATCAAAACTGATCGGAGTAAAGTCGTCTTTGGTCGGAAGTTGGAAGAAGTTAGTGCAGCCCTAAACCTTGATAACCGCTATATGAGACCGATATCGGTGAAATATCGGCCACTATAAACCGATAAATGCGGAACCGATATTTTAACCACTATATGAGATCGATATATTGCATAGGGTTTGATAACCGCTATAGCGGCCGTATTAACTACATAGAGTTTTATACGAATATTGCAAGGAGATAGAGTCAAAATTGAAGTAAGTCGTTACGATTCAACGAGAGGTCGTATAATTTATCGACTCCGCAACAAAGATTCGAAACTTGAGGTCATCTACCACAAGTGGCAAAATGGATTGTGTAACATGGAAAATGGGTTCCAGCAAAATAGGTCACATCAGTAAACAATATTAAATGTCACCAACACTTAATATCTTATATATCTTGACCCCATTCATTTTACTTTCAAGTAAATGGTTGTAATTGCCATCTTTAGTAGAGGCATTAAAAATTTATTCCAAAAAACAAAACATTACCAAGTGTACTCAAGCCCTTCAGTAGGAGCCTCAACTAAAGCATGAGCTCCAGCAGCCATAGCAGGAGAGACATAAGCACCAATCCCTATTATGCTTGATGTGGTGCCACCTGGCGCACCTAGAGTGGTCAATGCAGGCCCGTTGTTTCCAGCACTACTAACAAAAACTACACGGTACTTATTTACCACCTGTATTCAATGATCATTTCTTGTAAATGAAATATAAACAAACAAACCCATATTCATTATTCAAGAAAATAAGAAATCTAATCATTTTTAGGTTATGACCTCATCAACAAGCTCCACAAAGCGACCATAGTTTGGAAACATTGTATATTCTCCATAGCTCATGTTGATAACGTCACATTTGTGCTGCAAAGGTCCAAAACAGATTACATAGAACATTACATATACAAAGTTGGATAGAATTCGTGTAAATCTCATGATGATACCTCCACAACAGCAATCAATGCGCGTGTCAATCCTGTTCCAGTTTCCATTGAACCTAAGCGTGAGTCACCTATCTTACATGAAACCACCTGTGCTCCAGGGGCAATTCCATTAAGCAAGGGTTCCTGTATGTTCACAATGAATTTAGTAACCATGTGATATGGTCATACACGGATCAGGTAAAATAGAACATTAATTTATTATTCATACCGTTGGGTGGAAAGCAGTGGCAATACCAGCAACATGAGTGCCATGTGGTGAACTATCCGTTACTATACTCAAAATACTACCTTCATTATAAACATTGGTCACAAATGTACAAGCATCCAACTTGCTAAATACACCGTACTTCCGTTCAATCCTGCAAAATAGCTTTATGATGTTAATAAGCAATAACAAAGGTGTTTGGATTTGTAATATGGAACTGAATATCCTGCCAAACTGATTTGTAACATGCCAGCAAAATTGTTGTATAGGAGTATTATAAGATTACTTATCAACCCCCTTCTCTTAACCTAATTTGAAAGACTTCCATCTCTATTGGCCATTTTACAGACCATCTAAGCTTTTTTCACTAAAGAAAACATAATTTTGACCATTTTCTCTATTAGCTTCCTACATAAGTAAAATTTATTAAACTCTAGTTACAACTTTAACCGCTGAAAGCACATCCAAACACTATTCTGCAGCTCCTTTATCACAGCTAATTATCTGATAATAACTATTCAATATCACATATCACTTTCGAAACACACCGCACATTCCGTGGATGAAAGATATAATGAATGGAAAATATAATTAAACATGTGAAGAAGGGGAAAAGAGGTCAAAGTCAAGATAAAGTAAGCATACTTGAAATTAGTTAGGGGAACAAAATCAGCAAGTTTCCCACACGCAGGGTCATCCTCAAGACTCTGTGTGTCAAGAGCCACCCTCCACACTTCTCCATCATGCCATACAACAGCATCAATGACAGGACCTTTATCATCATAGCTCTAACATATACAAACACAGATGCACATAAGAATAATTACTCTAAGAAAAAAAAACAAGAAACTTTTAATCTAAGATGTTGATATTGACACTTGCTTGTTTCTTCAAATAATCAACTCGATCTTGCAAGTCGGCACGAGTCTTTTTCAAAATCACCTCATCAACCTTTTTTTGCTTCTGAAGATAAGAAACTTGTTAGAGAGACCATAATGAGGTTTCATTTCAGTAACAAAATTGGTAAGGTTTAGAATTCAGAAACAGAACAGACTGAAATATGCAATTACAAATGATAAAAAATGAACTAGTAGGAGCAACCTTGTCAAACTCTTCGAGGCGCTTCACAGCCTCGGCTATTGTTTCCTGATTCTTCTCGTCCCACCTTTTCTTTCTTTCTTTCTGCTCCAATATTTTTCACATAAATAGAAGTAAGAAAGTAGTTGCATTATAAGGATATGAAATGTTGCTCTCGGATCACACCAAAAGGAAGGCCCACCTTCAAACGAGATACTAATGTGTCTGTAAGAAGCTCATATACTAATTTGTATCCCACATGCCACTCCCCAGAAGGATTCTTCCAAGAAGGATTAATAGTAAGAGACGCACCTGAAACATAATCACTCAAAAGAATCAATCAATATAAAAAAAATGGTATGTATACAACATCCAGCTACTCATCTACATCAATAAAACAACTACGAACCTGATGCACCAAGAATACAACCATTTGCATCAGCCTTCACAACAGTTGATGTATCAACATCACCACTCCCAGTGCTGAAGAAAAACAAAGTGCAAAAAATATATATTAGTCAACTATAAATGATACCACCAAGGAGAAAATAAAACAAAAACTGATCGACTTATGAAGGATACCAATCAATGACATCTAGGACTTTTGGTTTCCCGTCTGAGGTCACTTGTAATCCTGCCGCAGCCGGATCAACACCAGAATCTGAAAGGAGAAAAGTAGCATAAAGATGAAGTCATTACACTTTCGAAATCAATCAAGAAAGATTACACTATTGACCTCAATTAATACATGATCGTGTTATCTTTCTAGACATCAAATAATATTCTTAGGAATAAAAGAACAAATCAGGAAATTGAAGAAGAACAATAGCGTGATTATTTTGTTTAGTTATCGATCATGTTTTCACTTGATATATAGAGATGGTTACTTCCTCCATTTTAGACAGGTTTAGACTCCCCTCTAGACAGTCATTTCTACAGTTCTAGCTCTGTTAAACTATTATTTATTCAGTTAACCTAGCTATCGCGTATACAGGAACGAAACATGCCGCCCTATGATTTCATTTCATTCAACTCATGATCATTTGCTGCGTTTCATCAATCAAATACCTAAAATAACTAAACATCTTCGCGTAATCCACAAACAGATAATTACAGATTGAATCTCCGCGATCAGTAACCGCTATGTCGGTCGAAAGCTTCATCCTACTAATCAGAGCTCATTCAGAGGTCAACGATAACGAAAACTAATACGAAATCGGAAATAGTGATAGAAGTACCGAAGATAGCAACAACAACACCGCGGCCATCGAACTCCGGATGAGCTTCGATAAATCGATCGGCGCCGGTTTCTTTCTTCGGCATGAGAGAAGCTAAAAACGACGACTCGTTCAGCTTGAACTTGCGCAAGGCGCCATTGTTATCAATTTCAGGCGAGGAAGAATCAGTAGGCATTGCCCTAATTACACCAGTCTTCTTGGTGGTTGTGATTGGGGGTCTACTTTTGTGCGAAATGAGTACGCCGAGATGAGGAGGAGAGAGAAACGGCGGAGAAAATGATGGGGATCTTGACACGTTGTACGGTCCTTTAAATACACATGCTGTTTGCATCACTTTACAAGTGATCGAAGGGTGTTTTTGTAATTTAGTGTGTCGCCAGTGGAGGAGGACGTCAGGGTGGGGGACGGTGACGCGCCACCGCTCGCCGGGATTGGCGGGTTTGTTACGGTGGTTTTGGAACTTATTCGTAAATGCAATGTAAATAACGACTATCCATACATCATCATATCTAGAATACGTTGGGTCCCACGAGTCTCCAAAATATCATCGTTTACGTAGATTGGGGCAATGGGCCGCTTTTATTTCTGGTAAAGTTTCGTATTTTTTTTTATTTTTTTAAATTAGATTTTTTTTTTTTTTTTGGAATTAGTGGTAGGATCCTCAGGCTTTACAATGGAATCATAATGTGTTAGTGAGGAATAGACATGGAAAAACCTAAAAAAGACATAAAAATTTAGATTATACAAAAGGGGTTGTGACGTAGTTTATTACCCATTTATCTTTTACTTTATTGTAATTTGATTTTTCAACTTTTATTTGGCCTTTAGTTTTTTAGAAGTTACTAAGTATAAGAAATTTGTAAACACAAAAAAAAGTAACGAATTAATATATAGGTTATATAAGCGTGATGAATAGAAGATAAAAGCACATACAGATGTAAAAACTAACTAATAAGTTTTCTCCTTACTAAATAAAAGTAGTAAAAAAAATGACCAAAATGAAAATAGAAAAAGTAAAGTTACAAAAACAAAATAAAATAAAATAAAATACGTGGTTAATGAAGAAAGAAAAGTAAATTGGCCAAAACGGAAAAAATAAAAGTAAAAAGAAAAAGGAACACGCCAAAAATGAAAATAAAAAATAAGGTGGTAAAAAGTAAAAAAGTTACGTGGCCACAATGAAAAAAGTACAAATATTATGGTCAAAACAGAAAAATAAAAAAGTAATGGGCTAAAATGAAAAAAAATTAAAAAGTAAAGTGGCTAAAATGAAGAAAAATAAAAGTAGAAAGAAAATGTTACGTCTCAGTAATGAAAATAGAAAAAGTAATGTGGCCAAAAAAAAGCCTAAAATTGAACTATTTCTGAAGTTTGTTTTGTATTTCACACAAGCCCGTGTTGCATCGACATCATTATACAAAGAAAAAAAACAAACAAATGGACACAAAGATAAGTCGGGCTAGGGTTTAACCTGGCGAAACTTTATTATGGATCACTCTAACTAAATAAAAATGTAAGTAATATACGAAAATGTTTGAAGCAAAAATATACCAGAATATCAAAAAGAAAGTATCTCAAATTTATAATTCACGTCGGAAAAAAAGTTATAAACTTGAACATGTTTAAACTCCGTCTTATGATCCGGCAGAACTCGGCATTATATTTTAAGAAATTTAAATGAAAAGATATATCTGATGGTATGAATAACAAAAAGAAGACCTAAGAAAGAAAAAATATATTAATTTCTAAAGAACATATACTTCCATAATAAAAATTTACAATTATTAAAGTATAGAAAAAGAAAGTTTAAATAAAAATTCATACCTAATTGTATAAATAATAAAAATAAGAAAAATAAAAAACCTAAGAAAGAAATAAAATTTAGATTTCTAAAAGAAACATAATATATATATCAGGAACGGATTTTTGAAAAAAAAAATCTGCTAGCTTAAAGTAATTCAGGAGGTTGTTTAATAAATTAGTTTGATTTTTAACGTGTGTGCTAGCCTCAAATTCATTTAAGCGGATTTGTTGTCATTCTTCAAGTTTAACTTTAAATTCAACTATATTACAATTTACAATATATTAATATTTTAATTAGTTAGAATATTTAAATGTTTTTTTAATATTATTTTATTCAAGCTATTATTTTAATTATATATATATTAAAATAATCTAATGTTTTATATATGTTTAATTAGTCAAATGGTTTTTATATATGTAATTAATCAAACAAATTATGTAAATTTTCGGTTATTTTTATTAAATAATATTATGATTAGTCCAATTGTTTTGTGTGCTTGCTTATCCCAGCAGTAACCTCCATTGATTACCAACAATTTATATTAGCTTGCATATTACCAATGCAATATTCACGTTGTCAGAGCGGTAACCTCCATTACAGTGGTTTTATATGTTCGCACTATCCCAGTGGTAACCTCCATTTAGATTATTTAATTTTATATATTTTTTTTACTTTTTATATTTTTGTTTTGGTTGTGTATTACGTAAACTTTTAAATGGTAGATATGACTTGGTCATAATTTTATAAGTGATTTTGGTCGTTCAGTGTTTTCTTTTTTTGTTTTCCTTCACGTATCCATAAATGGTTTTGTGTGTTTGCGTTATCCTCACGTTAACCTCCATTGATCACCAATAATTTATGTTGTTGGTGGTGTAGCAGTTTAACTATTTTTCTACCTGTGTTATCCGAACGGTTAAAACAACAAGAACACAACCAAAGGAGACCGCGTTCAGATGAACGAAGTCATGATCTTTTGTGAAGCTCACTCTATGCAAAACAAACAACAAACTAAGCTAATAGAACTTACACAACAACATTGCAATTTTGATAACATCATGATGTCATTCTTGAACACCTCCGCGCAACGTGCAGAGGGTTAAAATCTAGTATATATATATAATAGAATAGTTACTAATTATCTATTAGCTATTTCCTCATCCTATAGTTTTTTCATTAACGACAATGAAACTTTATTGACTTCACAAATTACAAAAGTCATAGAGACGGCTAAGAAACTTAGATTATAAAAAATAAGATGGAGGCACATTCCATTTCAACCACTCTAAACCACTATAATTCTCTAGTGTTACTTGTAAATGCGTTAGCGTATGATCGTCTACTCAATCGTATTGAAATCAATGTTAAACGAGGATAACACGAGATGTAAATACAAAAAGACTTGTATTAGACCACAAAGAAACACCACAGAGTTCACATACAAGATATGACCAAGAAGCTTACTAAATAAAACACAACACAACTATTTATACTAGCCAACCCCAACTGTCCGAACCTCAGGTTCGGACAAGGTTCGCCCGGTCCGAACCTAGAGTTCGCCTAGGGTTCGGCCGTAACCAATCTTGCACCATCTTGTCTTGTACTCGATACTTCACATGACGATCAGGAACCATGTGTCAACAAACTCCCCTGCGCATGTGCGGTATCAATTCCTTTATTAAAACTTGTATCTTGTATCTTCAATCAAACTCTCCATCAACTTGACGATGAGTTCAATCTTGAATACTTGATATTGCATCGTGTGTATTCTTTTATCAACAATCTTCAAAAGACTTGAAGTTGTAATGTTCACTTTCCACTTAGAAATCTGCCAACATAAATAATATTGGCGCAAAACGTCTCTTCGAGACTCCAAGATATTTTGATTTTGAAATTGATTTCGTATACCGTGTTGATCAATCGAAAAGAAATAAGAAATAAAATATTTTTGATTTTTAGAAATTTTACATCAAAACACACCTAAAATCTTTTTGGTATTTTCTGATATAAAATGTAAATGCAATACAGAAGCAGACACTATTTTTGTCTTTTGTGAGAAAGATCACAAGTTGGGATCATATTGGACATAACATGTTGAACTACACTTCAATTTCGATTATTGTAGCACATAAGCCATGTCGATTGCAGATATAATTTGTCCAACATTAAACTCAGGCAAAATCATACTCATAACATCTGGATATGTTAAGGTATTGATTAGATTTGCTTTGACCAGTGTACCCCACACTCCAGACATACCCAAATACGTTTTTGCTTTTCACACTTTGTGAATTCATTTGTGATTTAATCACATAATGATTGTATACATGATATAGTCAACTGTGTTCCATGCAAAAAGAAATAAGAACGTTAAATCGTCTACCTTAAGGTCGATCTTTCGATACGCAGATAAGGTCTCGGATTTAACAAAATAAGAAAATAAAACAAGTTGAAATTGTATAACTCAACAACAATCAGGTCGGCACTCCCGTACACGCATAGAAAGTCCGATGAGTTATACGAAACATAAATGAAAATAAAGCAGAAAATCAAACGAACAACGATCAGGTCGACCTTGTGAGCATGCAGAGAAAGTCCGATCGTTTGACAAAATAAACAAAATCAAACAAGTTTAAATCTTTGCAAAATGAACGCATGTATACACAGTGACTTCTCATTTTATTTTTCACAAATCTTTTTCTTGATATATCGTGAGATATGCATCAAGATGTTATCCACTAGGTCAAGCATCAGATTTAGTGATTTAGCGGATATCACATTTATATACTTTCTGATTTGCCGAGCCTGCCTTACACATCGATCAAATGGTCTTATGGCTTTTTCATCTATTTTATCCATGAGCCAGACGATGTAAGCCAATGTACCATCATTTCCCAATCATGTCGGATACAATTTCTCATTTTTTTATGTTTAGTGATTTAGCATTTTTTAATGTTTTTGTCTTTTCAATTTTCTCCCCCTAAAAAGAACAACTCTATATATAGATTTTCATTTTTACTATTTGAAAAACAACACACTATTTTTGTATTTTTGCAAAAACACACCCCCCCTCAAAATGTGGCGGAATGAAAAAACAAAACAGAAATTGATTAACCAACACGAATACTTTCAGTTAAAAATTTTGAAAACCAAATTGATTTGGAAATTCAATTTAAGTTATCACAGATATTTCACAATCAACAATTTTCCAGTCACCGAAAGGTCTTCCTAAAATACCTGCTGACACCAAATAAAAACATTAGTTGCTCTGGGATCGACCCGATTCAACAGCGTCGGGTCGCCTGGTGTCTTACACATAGTCATTGTTGGCCTTCGAAACAATCTTTGGTTTCCATATTTTGAAAGATTTTGATTTTTTATCAGAACCAGAATCAGTATCAACTGGCGTATTCGGTTTAGACCAAGACGACTTACGAGTTGATTTGATCGTTGGAGACCATGGTTCATAAAAAATTTGACCTTTGTTATCCACATATTTAGCAGTATTGTGGATATATGCAGTTGTCGGACAATCAACAACAAGATGTCCAGGTTGACGACATGCATAGCAAAGTCTTTCTCCAAAAATATTTGAAAAATTCTTTGAATTTTGAAAACCAGATGAATATTCAGAATCAAAGTTATCAATGAAATCATTATAGGAATCATACCTAAGAGATGGGTGAATATGATGACCTTCCAGAATATTAAGAATTTTCTTTCAGAGGAGGTGATTTCTATGGAACTTTAACTTTTGAATTCTGCTTAGCTTTTTCTGGCTTCTTAGCTTGAACCGGTGCTTCCTTGACCTCATAACCCAAGCCTTTGTGCTTGAAACCTAGATTCTTTAATGAACTTGAAGAAGAACCAAAAACATCTCTCCCCTTATCTTCTCTAGTGAATTTAGCTTTGATGTCTTTCAGTTTATTCTTTTCAACCAAAACTTTGTCTTCTTCAGTTGCAGAGGAAGTACTTGAACCACTTTTATCAAAAACTTGTTCATTTTCTAGAAAAATAAACTTTGAGCTAAACTTTCGAGCTTCACCCAAAGACTTTTCCTTTTTCTTAGACTTTGACTTCTTCTTCTTGGATGCAGTGGCAAATTTCGAATAATCATGCAATTCGTCGTTAGGATCAAGCGGAGCAGACGTAACCTCAGATAAATCCACCGGTTGAGGAACCATGTGAATATCATATTTCTTAGAACTATCTTCATCCCGATCCTGTGTGTATAAGAAATTCAACAATGTTGGTGACAAATTGCAATTCTTCACTTGCCTTTGTAACTCCAAAATTTCCAACTTCAATTCAGAGATTTTCGTTGAGCATCAAACACTTCTTTTTGTGACTTGATGAACTTTGCATTGAGATCATCATATTCATACGTTTGCAACTTTCGGATCTCATATTCAGCAAACAATTCTTCAAGGAAACACTTTCTCTTTTCCTCTTGTAAATCTCAACATCTTTTGTCAAAACTTCATTTTTATCCCGATAAAGAATATTTTCATCTTGAAGAATAGAAATTTTGTTTTGTAATTTCTCAATTGTAGCAGGAGATTCAATCACAAGAGCATTAGCTTTTTCATACTTTTGTTGAACCGGATAACTTTTTTCAAACAAATTTTCAAAATCTTGTGCTGCATCTAAAGCTTCAGCTTTTGCTTTTTTACATTCTTCTGCCAACTTACTCTTTTCTTTCAAAACATCCTCATGAACATGGACCAATTCATAATATTTCTTCTAGAATTCTTTCAAATCTTTCTTGAAGACTATAATTTCTCCAGACAATAATTCAGAATCTTTCACAAGAGTTGCATTCTTCTTTCCCAACTTTATACATTCAAGACATTTTGATTCTTCGACTTTAACTTCTTTGATCATTGATATTGTCGAATTGGAATCAGAATCAGTCAGAATACTATCATCATCAACATGACGAGCAATCAATGCAATAGTAAATGGAGCATGTTTCATTGTTGCTTCAGAATTTGCATTCCAGGCAAATTCATCTGGATGCCAAAACGTATCTGTCAGTTTTTCATCAGAAGAAACATATTTGTTCTCAACCTTAGGAACTTCATCTGGTGAACGAATAACCAAATGAGCATGTTGACCAGACTTCAGCTTGTTTTCAGTTGAACTTGGACATTCTCGTGCAAAATGTCCATATACAGAACACTTATAACATTTAACCTTTGACGTGTCCAGACCGATTTTCCCATCCTAATTCAATCTCTTCTTGCCAGTTCTATTGAAAAAACTATTCGTTCTTCGAACCAACATATCATATTGCCAGTTCAAATCCATTTCTTCCAAATGATCATAATCGATTTGATCATAATCTTCATTTGTGAATTCAGCATTACTCACAGAATCATTACTCACAGAACCAGTGATAACCCCGAAATATGAAGATACTAATGCAAGTATTAAAGCATTATAATCATCGATAGTTTGAGCAGACAAAGCATTCTGAGTCGAAGAACTAGAAACGAAAACAGTACAACCAACAGAATAACTAGGAATTTCAGATTTACCTGCAATAAATGTTGTAGGAGGTGCGGAACTAACAATATTAGATTTCCTAGAATTCATAGTAGAATCATTATCACCATAATACACAACAGGATTTTGAACTTGTGCAGGAAGTGACTTGTTAACCATTAACTCCATATCCCTCGCTTGGATTCTTTGAATCAGATCATTAAAAGATAATCCCGGATAATATATATCATGAGTGATCATCATCACATAATTCTCCCATTTCTCAGGTAATGCTTCCAAAATCTTTTCTTTCATATCAACTTATTCCTTTGTAAGGCTTACCAAACACATTTCACTCATTAAGTGAGCAAATCTTGCAACCAGATTTGGAATTGATTCGTTTTGATAATGCTTGAAACTATCAAATTCCTTCTTCAATACCTTATGATGACTTTTCTTATATTGGTCATTGCCTTCACATCTCTTTACCAATGCATCCCATAAACTCTTTGATGTGTAGTTACCCGAAAATTGATGTAGTAACTCTTTAGGCAAAGCCATTGTCAAAGTACCATATGCTTTCTTTTCAGCTTGATATGCTTTCTTTTGTTCAGATGAAATCTTTCTTTGAAGTACTAGTTCCCCAGTTTCATCTTTAGGATAAACATATTGATTAGTAAATGACAACCACATATCAATATCATTAGTATCAACGTACGCTTCAATCGTTTAACCTAACTATGATAATCTTCTAATATTAACAATTTGGGAACTTTCTGACTTGTTTCGATTTCATTATCATAGTTCATCATAGTTTGCATCGTTGCTTGAACTGAATTTTGAATAACCGCAAACGCTTGAAACTCGGACATTTTGTAAAATTCTGGTTACTCTTTACCCCGAACCTGTCCCGAACCTAAACTATTTCGCCGAACTTCGTCCGAACCCTGTCCGAAATGAAACGGAAATGCCGAACCCTTGCCGAACTTGAGCTTCGGAAATAAACAAACCTTCGCCGAACCTTCGCCGAGGTATGTACGAACCCTAACTTCGAAAACAACGAACGTCAACCGAACCTTATCCGAACCTAAACTTCGTAAGCAAACTATCCGAACCCTATCCGAACCTGGAGTTCGGAGTGGTTATAATTCAGTTTCGCCGAACCTTAGACGAACTCGAACACTCTCGACTCCATTTTCGTGATTTTCAGTGTTTTTGGACGGATTTTTGAACAGGAACTCAGATAAACTCCATAGAAATGATTTAAAAGAAGTTTTTTCAGGAAAAATACACCCGAGATGATCAAATGAACTAAAAAACTTGAAGATTTTTCAAAAACCTCACTTTTTGACTCAAAACTCCGAAAAAACAGTGATTTCCGATCAATAGAATGAACCAAATGCTCTGATACCACTTGTTAATGCGTTAGCGTATAATCGTCTACTCAATCGTATTGAAATCAATGTTAAACGAGGATAACACGAGATGTAAATACAAAGAGACTTGTATTAGACCACAAAGAAACACCACAGAGTTCACATACAAGATATGACCAAGAAGCTTACTGAATACAATACAAGACAACTATTTATACTAGCCAAACCCCGACTGTCCGAATCTCAGGTTCGGACAAGGTTCACCCGGTCCGAACCTAGAGTTCGCATAGGGTTCGGCCAGAATCGGTCTTGCACCATCTTGTCTTGTACTAGAATTTATCCTCATTAAAGTGATTTAAATATAGATTTCCTAGTATAAGGGCAAGGAGTATACCCCCGTTAAGTGGCGTCATCCCTCACTTTTTCGGCGTTATACGACACCAATACCCCCCCCCCCTCGCGCCATCCTCTCCGCTATATCTTCGGCGCCTTCTTTTGGTGGTGATGACCGTTGAACGGTCAGTGTTTTTATCGTTGGGCCATTTAAAAAAATCCCCTTTCTTTCCTCTATATAAACCAACATTTTACATATATTCTTCATATCTCAACTCCTTTTCTCAACATAACTCTCTCAAATTTCTTAAAAAAATTATGGATTTTCTTTCTTCTAACGATTCATCCGACCCGTAGTCCGATGATGTCGCGGATATGTTTTTCCAAATGATGGTGCATTATCATCAACGCCGGCTTAATAGACAAGCGGATCGTGTACTTACCCGAAGAGCCCGTCTCAATCGAAACCGTGAAATGGGACAGGCGTGTCTTCTTAAAGATTATTTTAGCATCCCTTGCGTCTACCCGGCGGAAGCGTTTGAACAAAGTCTCTGTATGCAACGTTCACTATTTTAAGAATTGTGAACGATTTAGAGCGAGAGGAGCCATGGTTCACGCAACGGAGCGACACGAGAGGAATGATTGGTTTCACTCCATTGCAAAAGTGCACCGCAACAATTCGAGTGATGGCCTACGGTATTACGGGTGATTCCTTCGACGAGTATTTGAGGATGTCCGATTAGACCATTAGGTCGTATTCAAAAGTTTTGTAGAGGTATTACTTTTCCTAAATCATTTGTATTAGAAATAAATTTAAATACCATGTTTGATTCTCATACATAGTTTTACAATTATGTCTTTACAAGTTGTACGGAAAAAATATTTACGACGACCTACTACAAGTGATATTAGACAGTTGTACGAGTGTCACGAGAACAAATGGAGTTTGCGTGGGATACTTGGTAGCATTGACTGTTCACAGTGGGAGTGGAAGAATTGTCCCAACGCTTGGCGAGGTCAGTTTATGTGTGGTGATCATGGCCATCCAACCATAATGCTTGAAGTCGTTGCTTCGTACGACATGTGGATTTGGCATCAACAATTTGGTGTCGTTGTTCGCCGTCGCTGGGTTGAACAACGATATCAATGTGTTGAATCAATCACCAATTTAGGATGATATCATCGAGGGGCGTGAGCCCTATTCCTCGTTTGAACTACGAGGCACCACATACAAGCGCGAATATTATTTAGGTGATGGGATTTATCCTGAATATTCCACAATTGTAAAATGATTTACGGCGCCCTTTGGTGAAAGGTGCAAGGTGTACACAAAATATCAGAGTGCGGCTCGGAAAGACATTGAACGTATGTGGCAATTTGAAGGATAAGTGACATATCATAGAACACCCCGCACGTATGTGGCAACGAAACAAAATAGCTAACGTTATGCGTGGTTATATAATATTACAGAATATGATCCTCGAGGATCAGGGTGCTGCGATTTGCCAATTCCACGAGGAGGAGTTGGATACGACGTATGAGGAAATCGACAAGGATCGAAAACGAGCTATCCGTCAAGAAATACGAGATCAAAAAATCCATAACCAATTGAAGACTGACTTGATTGTGGATATTTACGAGCGATCACAATAACTTATTCTATGTTTTATGTAATTTTTTTATTTTTATCAAGTATTTGTAGTTTTTAATTTTGTTTTATCAAGTATTTGAAGTCTTTTTTTTTAATTTATATTTTAAGATTAATCTGTTATTTATTTATTTCAAAATAAAAAGAAAAAAATTAATAATGAAATATTGGTAACACAACAGCACATAAAATGGAGTATATCCCATGTGTGTTATGTGGTGTGTATTATGTGGTGTTAAAGTCCAGTTAGTGATGACGTGACACATGTTAACATTTAACACCACATGGAGTATACACATGCCCTAAGCATTAAATGTATTTTAAAGTAAGATTTAGGAGGTATTTATGTCCATAGTTTAAAAATAAAGTTATTGATCATTACAAGTTTTATACAAAAAAATGTTTTTAACATTTTATAGTGTATATATTATTTATGTTAATTATAGTATTTGAAGGAAGAATCGTTTATGTCAAAGCATGTTTGGAATTGTTTATTTAAGTGAATAAGTGATTTTTGTTAAAAATGCTTATTAGCTTATGGTTTTTTAAAAGTGGGTTTTTTTAAAAAGTGTTTGTACTAGTTTTTATGATGGGAAAAGTCAATAAATCACTAAGTTGTTTTTTAAAGAGTATTTGGTTTAGCACTTATATTTAAATGACTAAAATGTTTTGGGAGAAATTAGTGAAAAACATGTTTTTTCACTAAGTGTGAAAATGAGTTTTTCACTAATTTTGGACAGACGTAACTACATGTAACCAAGGTTAATGGTATTTTCTGGGTTTGTTTAATACGTCGTGATGGATTTCCAACATAACAATCCGCGTCCAAAATAGAGCTAATATGAATAAGATATCGATGCTCAAAGTTGAGGATTCAAAGTTGTGAAAAACTACGAAAATAGAGAGAAAATTTCAAAGTATAGAATTGTAACTCATCCCACATTGGTTAGGTGAAACTTAAAGTGGCATTTAAGTTGTGGTTTATTCCTAAGATTGTTTCAATAGTATGAGACATCACTTAGACCCCAAGGGGTGGACAACGCCCCCAACTCGCAGTCGTACGCGTGCACGTGGGCGATAGACGCAATGTGGCGCTTTGATGACACACTTTGCACTTCGTAATGGCGCTTGAGAGCCATCTTTGTATTTTTGGATTCTCAGGTTGGTGCGAGTCAGTCACGCATGGCGTGACATATCTTCACGGGTGTCTCTGATGTGGCGCAACTCGGGTTGGGTGTGCGTACCACTGGTACGGTGCGCGCGACCTCCTAGTTGTGTGCGCAGATGACGCCGATGTACGCGAAAGCGGACCACCGGGCTGGTTGATGTAGACGTCCTTTGTGCCTGCGCATGGACACCGTTGCGAAGCGCGACTCTCAGTGACCTGCACACGGGTTGTTGTACGCATGGTGCAAAACAAAGTGGTGCGTAGGTCTACGCGCGTGGTGTGTTGCAGGAGATTGGCGCGCGCACATCATGTCGGCAGCTGCTGGAACAGTCGAGTTATTATTGTTATTTCATTTTTGACCACTTTAATACGAGCAGAAACAAAACATGCATGTTGTTACTCCTCCCAGAACTACAAAGATAACGAAGTCAATTTCCAAAAGGAAAATTACTCCAAAGAAGAGGAAGCAAGGGGAAAAGCCATCTCAGGGATCTGGTGAAGAGAATGCTGCAACATAAGAGATAAGGAGATTCATCGTTGACTGGTCATATGACAATGAGACCATGAAATACAAATTTGTCACAAACAACTTTGAAATCTCTTGTATACGAAAGAAGAGGTTGTAAAGAACCTTTCAAAGGAATATCTTACTGATGTGATGATACTTGCTCAATCAAAGATAGTCATGAGTTTAGATGAAAACCTTCTCTACTTCAGGATAAAGTTTACTCTTCATGAAGATGCACCAAAGGTTATATCTGAACTAGAAGAAACTGGTTCACATTCCAGGATACAGTTTTATGTTTATGATGAGAATTAATGACTAGCTTTTATATGTGCATAGAGAATATGGGACCTTCATTGCTTGGTTAGAACCTCTAAGGGGTCCAAATGGGTTGGACTTGAGTCGGCTGAAAAAAGACATACAACCTTGGCAAGAACGTCGTTCTGCAGAATATATGACTCATGCTCCTTTAGGTTCTTTAAATTTCGTGGGTGGAGTAGCTACCGAGATCAATGCAGTCAATTATGTGTCTCCTAGAAGTTGGTTAGCTACTTCATCAGTACCTCCATATTGCGTTGCGCTGAGTAGAATTTGACAATGGGTTTGAGTCAGTGATTCGAAAACTTCCTTTTCTAGATCTACCACCCGCAGTGAATGGCCTAATGAAGATGATTGGAAAAGACTTTGCATAATTGATCCTGAGAGAGATTATGTGACTGATGTCTATCTCAGAACTGCAGTAGATATGAAGTCCAAGCTTGAGTGATGGTGGAGTTGAAGAAATTTTTGTATAAATGTCTTCTGGTCAATAAAAGATTCATTGGATGAGAAAACTTGTTTTTGGCAGCATCATCTTAGGGGAGACTATAAGGATAAAATCAACTGGGTTCCGGTTGAAATTCTTAAGTGTAGAAGATCAGGCTGAAGTTCAACCGGAAGCCATCTTACTGAAGAAACAAAGCGTTCCGGGTGAATAAAGATGAACCGGAAGTTTTGTATTCAAGCAGAAGCAGTATATCAGCCGGAAGAATACATGAGCCGGAAGAAAGACAGTTTCCGGGTGAATTCGAGTTCTAGCCGGAATGAGAGTTCAACCGAAACAATCACAATACTGTCGTTTTCTTCCTGACAGATAAAGTTAACAGCTGCAGGTCTAAAACAATAAAAGCAAGATATCTCCTCAGAAGATCAAGTCAATCTGTCAAACAGACAAAATCGTTCAATGAAGAATGTTTCTTAGTTCTAGGTCATTAAATTATTCCAATGTACTTAAGGGTTTTAAATGATCTAGATGGAAATCAAGGCTCTCTTGATTTCTCTTAGCAATATATATAGCATAGCTAGCTCAACAGTTTATAAACCCGATTTAGAATACGATTTCCTTGTATCATGTAACCATTGTTGAGTTAATGCAATATCGTGTCGAGTTTCTTTACATATGTTCTCTTATATTTGCAATCAACTAGTTTACCCAAGCATAATCGTTCAAAGTCATACAAACAATTAACTAACTAAGTGAGTGAGTGAAGCTTAACTTGTTTCCGTCGGGTTAAGTTTATAAATAATCTTGTTTAGGGTATTCGGTAATACCCACGATCCTACAAATTGTTATAGTGTTTGACTAAACAATCCCAATTCTTAAAGATTCGAGTTTCGATCACAACTCTTGAAGACTACAAAACAAATTTATAAGCCATGAGATAGATTTGTACTTAGATCTCCACGAAACATATCACTCATTTGGTGAGCTTATTATCACTACATTTCGTATGACCGAGAATGAATTTTACCCGTATTGAGTTAAAAAGTCTACATTTTGCTTTTTATGGTTTTGCATACAGTTCTTTAATTTATGTTGTTTATACATGTTCACCCTTCTAACTAAATTGTTGCAGCCTTGATTGCCATATTCGTTTTAATAACCAATTAATTTGCGCTGTTAGCAAATCCTAATATAGTAACTACATTAGTAACTTTTATGTAAAATGAGTGACCTGTCGTAACACGTGAATGAGTCAACGTCTCTTGTAGATCGAAAAAAAAAGAAAAAAAGAAAGAAAGATGGTATTATGGTAATTTCACAAGATAACATAACATGTCACAAACCATTTTAGAATCTATTCTTTCACTTTCCTATCACCGTGAGCACCACGAGGAGATCATACATATTTTTCATATAATAATAAAATATAAAAGTAATAATAGTATTATTGTAATTTGCAAGGATAAAATTTTAGACTTTGAAAATTTTTTTTACTTTGAAAGCTCGTCATTTATTTAGACGGTTGCTTCTCATAGTCAGCATGCTAAAGTTGAAAAGCTAAATACCTTGTGCAAACCAACTTTATATATAAACCTATCACATATCCATAATCCTGATTGAATAATGTTTTAAGCTAGCTAGCTCTTACATATTTGAATACCAATTATCTAAGTTCAAATGGCATTGGATAACAATTATAATTCATGGGCCGATCAGTGGGACACGAAATCGGAATACGTCTACCCGCAACGACAAAGCAAGAAGAGTAGCACCAAGGTCGGAGATGGCTTGACCAAGACTAAAAAGTCGCGATTACCGGGATGAAGAAGGTTAAACAGGGAACGAGCGTCGGGATCAATTGGATTAAAGGGAAGTATAGTAGATCCACTCAAAAATAGGATGATTAATTGATCGGTGTTGTATGTTTTTTATGTACATTACCAGGGGCGGAACTAAAAAGGTTTTTGAGGGGGTTCACAATTTTTTTTACGGAGTCACTAGTTTTAGATGGTTGGTTACAGACGCGCGTTGTAGCACGACATTGCGAGTAAAGAAAAATAACCGATTAAAAAAACTATACATGATTTGATAAAAAAATATGTGCCGTTATATTGACAACGATATAATAGCAAAAAATACTAGTAAATGACTAAAAATGAAGAGAAAATAAAAAGTAACGCGTGAAGAAAAATAATATGACAAAATGTTTGCCTATTAAAAAAACATATTTTTATATATTGTAATATTGCATTATAAAAAGGTTATATCATGAATGTATTTGAAAAAAAAGGTCTATAATGAAAGTAAATAAAAAATAGGTCGAAAATAAATTACCATCATTTACTCTCCTCATTTATAGTAATAAAATTAATAAAGAAAGTTGGGAAAAATGAAAAAAGGTTGAGCACAAGATTTGAACTTGCACCGCTTCAAAATCAAACAAAGGATCTTACCACTAGGATAGTTGCTTGATTTGTTTTATTTTCACAAACTAAGTATTTATTAACTCCTCTTCATAATTTTTTTTATAAAAAAACCGTTCACATAATTTCCACTTTGCGTACGAGGTTGAGGGGGTCCACGGGGACCCTCTGGGCCTGCATTAGGTCTGCCCCTGTACATTACTATTTGAACATCATGTATTTTGTATAGAATTCTGATTCATTGAGCACTCTACTATTGTATTTTATTTATCCTTGCAAACAACGGCAGATTATCAGTGCCACAGGCTATGCTAGCCGTCTTAGGGCTGTGTGTTTGCATCTGAATATCATCTTTAAGATCAAGACAATGTCTGAATCGGTCAGATTTAGACCGTTTGTTTCAAGAGGCAGTGTCTGAATCGGTCAGATTTAGACTGTTTGTTTCACGCATCTGAATAGCATATATCTGAAACGATTCCTTGTCTCTTGATATCATATGAATCGGCCAATGTATCCCTGTATGAATGACACAGACCTCTTAATTACTGGTTAACCACTTAATGACACAAATCTCTTACTAATTCAACACTTAATGATGCATATGTTACTACTATCAAGACACAACCGAACCCTTAGTTGATATGTTCGTATAGTGCATGCATTGTCGATCCCGAATAACAATTAATTATAAGCCGTACTGTCAGTGGCGTAACATTTAAAGGGCGGGAGGGGGCGTCCGACCCCCCGAATTTTTTTTGGCGATATAGGGGTATATAATTTTCGTGTAGAAAATTTTGATATACTCCGATTTCGACCCCCATTTACCAAAAAATTGACGTTTAGGAAAAAGAAATTAGATCCCGACCCCACACTTGATATTTTTAAACTTCGCTAGTACGTACGTTTGAAGTCGATATCATTATGACTCTAAAACTTATTTATAAAATAATTAAAATCCAATGTTTTAAAAACCGGTTTTTTAGTTGAACCACTCAAAAATAATATCAAATATGTATTTCATAAGAAAATATAAGTTTTAAACTTTAAAAAATAATAGCAAATTAAAAAAAAGTTAAATTTTTTTAAAAAAATCAGAAAACCGGTTGAACCGGACAAAACCAGAAAACCGGCCGGTCTAACCCGGTCCGGTTATTGCCAAAAGCCCGGGATATAAAAAACCAGTGAAGAGGATGGTTCGCGGTTAAACCGATTAAACCGGCCGATTCAAACCGGTTTTTAAAACATTGTTAAAATCTGGCACATAAATTAACATATCTGGATGAAGCTTCTAGAATCTAAATAAAATTAGTCATGAGATGAGAGAAACTTCCAATTCCGTTCATCATCATCAGTGACACAATCCTTCAAATAATCATCAAAACCCAAAAACAAAAGTAAAGGGTATTATATTATATTATATTATAATCTTTTTACAAACAAACCATTTGAAACTTTGATTATTCAACCCTCGTGAGGTGGGTAATATGCATATTATAAATAGATTGATCGCCTCCTATATCTGACCAAAAACTCATTAATTCCTATCCTTCGCCGGAGAAATTATCGTTAACGTGCTAACATCATATTTATTGAAAAAATATGTCGGGAAATAATTCGTACGGCAGTTCATGGGCAGATCAATGGGATCACAATCCAGATCCGATGCCGGTGGCTGCTAATTCTAACAAAAATACAGGCGGCGGGGGAGGCGGAGGGGTGGCCGGAAAGTATGGAAAGAAGGTCGGAGTAAAGACGAAAGAGGTGGCTGTCACCGGAGCTAAGAAGGTGAAACACGGCGCTTCTGTTGGTATCCAGTGGATTAAAGACAAGTATCACAAAACCACCGCACAAAAACACTGATTCATTCATTCATGTCTTATCTTGCTTCTTTTTATTTGTTTTGTACTATTGAGGTTATTTTTTGTTGGATTTATTATGTATAAATACTAAATAGTTAGTTTGTTTCATGTGTATGAAAGGTAAATAGGTTATTGTTTAGTATCATGATATCTGATTTTTCTTGTCTACTCTATTGTTTTGTGATGATGAAACAGAAAAGAAACAATCAGGCCTAATATAATCATCAAAGGGTGTGAATCACAGGTGTAAATAAGTTGAGTTGAAGCCTAATTAAGATCGTCTTGAATCAAAATTGCTTCACTTAGATTTAGAGAGTTCGAGTGGCTTAACCGGATACACAAAATAGTTGTTATGTAAGAAAATAGAAATACAAAAAGACTATATAACAACATTAAAATTAGAAGTCAAACGCTTAAAGTATCAAGCTTACAATCTAATGGCCACTGGCGAAGCATACTTGGGACCGGGAGGGGCGACCGCCCCCCCCCCGGTTTTTTTTTGCCGTAGTGTTAATTTTTGTGATTTTTCTAAAAAAAAATTTATATATTAAGAACCGCCCCCCCGGGATTAGGATCCCTGACTTTTCGCCCCCGCGAATTTTTCGGTCAAGCTTCGCTAGTGCTAATGGCTATGTTACACGTCCATGCTCATCACATCATCTCGACTAAATATGTTGCGTTTGGGATAAAAAACAAAAAATAATATTAAGTTGCGATTTGACAACCATATAAAACCACCACGTGAACCAATAGCAAGTAAGAATTATATATACATTACGTCAAAAATTTGCTTGTTACACCAAAAAAGCGTGACCGTAGGTCTTTCAGCACACTTTTTTGTCCAACTCAATCGTGACCAAAGATTCAGTCACCGTAGGTATCATACGGCCACACTTTAAATTTAGTAGCTGTATCAACTAAAAAGTGTGGCTAAAGAGTATCAATATTTTTTTTTTAAATCTAGCATTCTAGTTGAAATAGTCACATAAATTTACTAAAGGTTTGTTTTAGCAACGCTTATTTAGAAAAGTGTGGCAAAAGGTTACTGGAATTAAGCATTTCATCTGAAAAGTGTGGCTAAAGATAAGTTATGTTCACATATTTATAAAATAACCGTGGTTGTTTCTATCATATAGTCACATTAATTAATCATATTATCAAACTGATAATCACCGTCTGCGACCATCGGATAATTAATATTTTGTCAATTTCAGATCTGCAAAATCGTAAATCGGTGGTAGCTTGCGAGATCTCGTCAGCCAAGTAGATCGATTCGGTTGTTTCGCCATTGAGGGAATTCATAGAGTGCTCTTTTAGGTCGTGGATTTCACAGATGGAACGACCGTTTCGTCGTTAATAAATGATCATGCTCTATTGTCGCCATCGTTTTGTTGGATAATTAGAGTTTTATGAATTCTGTTAGTAAGTAGGAGAACGCCGGAGAGGTGGTTGATGATGTCCGACAACCATGGAAATTCGGACATGACCGTCTCCATCTAAATTAAATGAAGTTAATTGGTGTAGAATCCAGCTTTTGGCCTGTCATGTCGGAATTGGTGTAGAACCCTGGTCCGCTGCGCTGGTGTTGAAGTTCTGGAACAAAAGAGAAGGTGGTCGTGATCAACTACTCGACAACAGTTTCTAGCGAGATTCAGGGGGGAATAGAGAGTTGATTTGTGAGGAGTGCTGCAATGTATGTTGTTACAGGCGTGATTTTCTTGCTTCACTAAGATATCCTAATTCTCAAAGATTCGAGTTCCCATCACAACTCTTGAAGACTGCAAAACAAATTTATAAGCCACGAGAACTTGCACATGTTAATGTTCAAATAAGCAAATAACCCGACATATTTAATGTTCAAATCAATACTCGTTCCTCAGTTTCGTGTCTCGTAGATTAATCGAATAATCCAGGCAAGAATCTTGATGTTTTCTTAGTTTTCACGATCCAAAAGATCTCAATTCAATGTATCACTCATTTGGCGGGTTTATTATCATCAACATAGCGTACACTTCTTTAATTTGTGTTGTTTGTACATGTTCACCCTTCAAACTAAATTATTGGAGTCTTGATTGTCATATTCGTTTCTGATACGGATCTGGTTGATCCGTATACGGACCCGATTCGCAACTCAGGGAATCCAAACCAAATAGGGTTTCTTGATTCCTAATCTATCTTTTATTTGAATAATATTTTATTAGTTATTAGTTTCCTAGTTTGATTAGGTTTCCTTTTTGTTTATTTGTCTATTTAAGCACCATTGTATCTCATAATTGAGGGAGTTGATTATTGAATAAAAAGAATGTATTTTCTTGTTGAACAAGTTTTGTTTATCGATAGTTCCGGTTGGTCGGATATCACACTGTCGTCGTCGACTTGGTTGGCCAGGCGTCTTCGCCGCTAGGTTTTAGCCTAGGTTATTTACACCCACTTATACGAATCTGTATCAAGTGGTATCAGAGCTCAGTTTTCTCGGGATGTCGGATCGTGAGGAAGATCGTCGTCAGCACCGTAGATTCGCCGCCGGAGGCAACGGGCAGGAACAATGTGACCCACGTGACGTTGCTGAGATCGAAAGGTTACAACAACGGGTTTGTGAACTTGAACTACTTTTTTTAAGACGCGCCAATATATGATGAAGACGGGGTGACACCCGATGCGGAAGAGTGTCTCTGCATCCAAGTATTTCTTGGTTGGGTTACTCTTCCGCTATCAAAACTCGCGCCGTCCGCGCAAACCGCATCACCCGCGCTGCCCGCGCCACCCTTGCACCCGCAACCGCAAACACCTCACGCACCACTTGTCCCGTAAGTGTCGTCGGTTCCATCGCGATCTACGATTTCCAAGAATTACAATCCGGCAACCGTCTTCTGCATCCAATTTCGTCACTTTTCTATGCAATTTGAAATTCAAAGGGTCCATGACGTTTTGGTAAATATTGGCGCAATATATATACTTATGTATCCACAAATTTTGGGATTGGATTCAAAAATTTTTACTCACGGAAATTATCTTTGACTTACAAGATTGGGTTTTTAAAATTAATTATCTTTAAAATTTGATTTCTTTTGGAAGAAGGAAGTCTTTAAAGTCCGCATTTAAATGTTTTAAATTTTTTGTTTGTTCATCATTATCATATATATGGATATGGCTCTGCTGCGAGTTTTCAATCACGTGATTTTCATCGGGGACTCAAATCAAGTGCAAATCTACAACAAACTTGGAGTTCAAGTGGGTCTCGTATTTATTTAACTAAGGGTGGGTTTTCCGTACATATTGGCGTGAGGGTCAAATTTTTATTAGGATTTGCTTTATTTTTGCATAAGGAGCAAGTTATCCATGGAATGGATGTTTTGGTTAAATGTGGTTTCCGTTCTAAAATTAGCGGTGTTTTCTTCGACGTTCTCAAGACTCGAGGACGAGTCTTTTTCGAAGAGAGGGAGAGGAAGAAGGATATGGGAAGGCCTAGCGACCAAATAGACCTGGGACCCACGTGCCCAAAGGGATCTCGTTTAAAACTGACTCAAGCGATATGCAAAAATAAACTTATAGAGTTGGTCGTGATGATCTTGTTCGTGACGATGTTAAGAGGAAGACGCCGGAGTATTTCGTTTGATCCTCGTGGTTTGATCCGATGTTTAAACTCGAGGACAAGTTTTTCAAAGAAGGGGAGGATGATACGGATCCGATTCGCAACCCGGGGAATCCAAACCCAATAGAGTTTCTTGATTCCTAATCTATCTTTTATTTGAATAATATTGTTAGTACTTTCCTAGTTTGATTAGGTTTCCTTTTTGTTTATTTGTTTATTTAAGCACCATTAGATCTCATAATTGAGGGAGTTGATTATTGAATAAAAAGAATGTATTTTCTTGTTGAAAAGTTTTGTTCATCGATAGTTCCGGTTTGGCTGGATATCACACCGTCATCGGCGACTTGGTTGGCCAAACGTCTTCGCCGCTAGGTTTTAGCCTAGGTTATCTACACCCGCTTATACGAATCCGTATCAGTTTCAATAACCAATTAATTTGTGTCGTTAGCAAATCCTAATATAAGGACTACATTAGTAAATTTCATGCAAAATGAATGAGCGACGTAACACACGGACGAGTCACCATCAAGTACATATTGCAAATGAAAGAAATAAAGAAAACAAGGTATTATATGATAATTTCACAAGATAATTAGATAGGGTGTCAAAAGCCATTTCAGAATCTATTCTTCACTTTCCTATCACCCATGAGCACCACGAGGGATTATAACATATTTTTTTCATATAACAATAAAATATAAAAAATAGTAATATTATTATTATAATTTGCAAGGATAAAATTCTAGACTTTGAAAAAATATATTGACTTTGAAAAACACTTCATTTATCTATCTAGATGGTTGCCTCATATATAGTTGGCGTGCGCATGCTAAAGTTGAAATGCTAAAATATGCTTGCAAACCAACTTTATATATAAACCTATCACATATCCATAATCCTGATTAATTAAGGTTTTAAGCTAGCTACCTCTTACATATTTGAATACCAATTATCTAAGTTTAAATGGCATTGGATAACAGTTATAACTCATGGGCCGATCAATGGGACACGAAATCGGAATACGTCTACCCGCAACGACAAAGCAAGAAGAGTAGCACCAAGGTCGGAGACGGCTTGACCAAGACTAAGACAGTCGCGATTACAGGGATGAAGAAGGTTAAACAGGGAACGAGCGTCGGGATTAATTGGATTAAAGGGAGGTATAGTAGATCCACTCAAAAATACGATGATTAATTGATCGGTCTTGTATGTTTTATGTGTGTTTTGTATGTACATTAATACTATTTGAACATCAGGGTATTTTGTATAGAATTCTGATTCGTTGAGCAGTCTATTGTATTTTATTTATTTATCGAGTGAAAATAATAAATTCTAAAAGTTGTATTTGTGAAGTGTATGTTGTGATTACTAGGTTTTGGAATGCTAATATCAGTAAGGTTCTCTGCTTTGATTTTATCACACCCCTCACTCCCTCCAAACAAGGGCGTATTCTCAGTATCGCGGGCTATTCTAGTCGTCTTAGGCTGTGTTTGGCGCGCCATAAGCTAGTTTATTAGCTAGCTTATAAGCTAGCTTTTTGACGTTACCAAACGAAGCTTTTTTAATAAGCTAGCTTTTTTTAAAAGCCCCGTTTGGTAATGTCAAAAAGCTAGCTTATAAGCTAGCTTTTGAAAAGCTAGTTGGAGTAGCTTTTCAACTAGCTTTTCAACTAGCTTTTATAATATTTCCAATTTTACCCTTCCCTGACTTTTAAATAAATATCTTTATTTACATTTATGACATGTACTTTTATGTCATTTTATATTTTTAAGCTAGTTTATCAGCTAGTTTTTACCAAACGTTATTTTTTATCAGCTAGCTTATAATTTATGAGCTAGCAGCTAGCTTGTCAGCTAGCTTATCAGCTAACAGCTAGCTTATCAGCTAACAGCTAGCTTATCAGTTAGCTTTTCAGCTAGTGCGCCAAACACAACCTTAGAGGTGTTTGTTTGCATCTAAATAACCTTATTAAGAGGCAATGTCTGAATCGGTCAGATTCAGATCGTTTATAACAAGAGGGAACGTCTGAATCAGTCAGATTTAGTGGCTGTTTGGTAGCGTATGTTTTATTAAGTGTTGAACCAGTAAGATTAGGGCTGTAAACGAACCGAAATTTCATGAAAAGTTCGTGAACCGTTCGGGCCGGAGTTCGTTTGTGTTCGTTTGTTTACTAAATGGACAAACACGGACAAAAAAATTTGTTCGTTAAGCTTAACAAACGAAAATGAAAAGAGTCCTCGTTCGTCCATTTGTGTTCGTGAACGTTCGATAAGTGTGTTCGTGAACGTTCGGTAAGTGTTCGTTCGTTTGCGTTTGTTCGTATCGTTTGTTTGTGTTTGTTTGTTAACATTAATACTTCTAATAATATTTTTTTTAATATTCATAATTTCCCTTTTAAGATATTCTCTATTTAGCTTTTATTTTTAAAAATATTTATGAATTATACCATCCAATATCTTTTATAATTAGGGTTAACACAATACATTATACAACCTCCACGATTCCATGCATTTCCAGCCTTTGGATGAATGCTTTGTTTTTATACAAGCATATAGTATTTGTTTGTTTGATTCATTTATGTTAATTTGGTTGGTTTAGTTTATTTGGTTTTGTTTGTGATTGTGTTTGGTTTGGTTTGTTTGGTATGTTTGTGACTAAGTTTATTTTGGTTTGTCCATTTCGTTTGGTTTATTTGACCTTAAATGTAAAAAATTCACAAACAAACACAAACAAACATGAAAAGGTTTTTTTGCTTAACAAACGGACACAAACAAAAAATCTTGTTCGGCTATTTGTTCGTGTTCGTTCGAATGTCCGATAACATGTTAACAAACAAACACAAACATGTCTCGTTTGTGTTTGTTCGATTCGTTTACAGCCCTAAGTAAGATGTCTCATTGAATAAGATACTCTGAACCAATAAGTGTGGAACCAATAGAGACCTGTTCGGTTGGACGTCTGAATGAGATTCTAAAATTAACAAACAAATTTCAATTTTTTTCTTTCATTTACATTGTCCCACATTGGTTTGGGAACAAAAATATTGTTAGTTTATATATGCAAACCTTTGACATATTAAGTTCTTATGTTACGTTTTATTCTGGCTTCTACCCGTGCGCAGGAGAGATGCAAATTTGGTTAAAATTCCTTGAAAACAATGTGATGCCCGCGCGACTTGCGGACACGGATGCATCTCAGAAAAACCGGGGCGTTGCAAGGCCTTCGTTTCCAATTTCGTTCTCGTTCCTAAGCTCACGCGTGTTTCCAGTTCTGGCTTCCCCTTTTTTTTTTGCCTTCGTTTTCCAGTTTCGTTCTCGCTCCTAAGCTCGCGCGTGCTTCCAGTTTCGATCTCAACTCACGCCCTTCGCCAATCGCCTCTGATCCGGTTAAGCTTGCCCACAGTCTCTGATCCAGAAAGAGGCTAAAGGTCTGATTAGGTCAGACTTGGTGCTTATTCAGACATCAACCAAACACCTCTGAACCAAGCCTGCCTCTGATTCGGTCAGATTCAGACCTCATTCAGGCCCAACCAAACAACCCCTTAGACTGTTTGTTCCGCGCGTCTGAATAGCATCTAAATCGATTCATTGCCTCTTGATATCATCTGAATCGGACAGACATGTATCCCTGTCTAATCGAATGACGCAAACCTCTTAATTGATGGTTAAGTACTTAATGGCACAAAGATCTTACTGATTCAGCATTTAGTGACACATATATTATTAGTGTCCGCACACAACCGAACCCTTAGGTGGCGTTTGGTTCACGGAATGTAATGTAATTGGAATTGTAAAGTTTTCCTTTTAAAGTTGTGCTTAAGTTGGGTAAGGAATGGGTTTGAAATACAATGAATTTCTTTAATCAATGGAATTTAGAAATCCTTCACTTTAACGAAGAAAAGTTACATGACCCCAAATTCCATTGATTAAAGGAATTCATTGTATTTCAAACCTCCTCCTTACCCAACTTAAGCACAACTTTAAAAGGAAAACATTACAATTTCAATTACATTACATTCCGTGAACCAAACGCCACCTTAGTTTTTGTACATATAGTGCTTGCATGGTGGATCCAGAATAACAATTACCATAAGAATATCATGAAGTTTTCGCAAGCAGTGTCCGCACACTGTAACAAGACCATGCATAATGATTATCAAACATATATATATATATATAAAGCATAGAAGTTACTAATTATAAAAATATATTATAATTATCAAAGAGCTCTGGTCGAAAATGTATTCTGTAAGATAAATGAAAATTTAATATAACATGTCAGATAATTATTAACACGTTTAAATAAGTTCGTTACGTTTGAAGTCGATATCGTTACGGTAACCATAAAACTTATTTATAAAAGGAAAAATAGATTTTAATAATCCTACCTATTCTTGTTTGGCGGATAATAATCCAAAGTAATTTTTTGGCCAAAAATGGTCTTTCCTTTACACCCTGTTATTTTCAATAATCTTTCTGTTAAAAAACTAACACCGTTAGTGTGAAGGACTAATAATGTTATTATCTAAACTTGTTTTATTTAAATAAACTTACAGGGTAAATAATGTAATTGACATAAACTTATTTTATAATTAAAAAAATAGACCCACCCCGTTCATCTTCTTCACCTCTATCGCCGGTTTCCCTCGTGGCCGGCGACAACCTTCAATCGAGTGAATTGAGGGCTCCAGAAACATCGTAAGAATGTTTCGGGAAAGGATGGAGGTCGAATTTGATTCATGTTTGTTGAAATCGCAAAATACATTGTTCACGTTCTTGAAGCTTGTTAATGGCGGATTTCTCATAATCGTTATTCAACATCAAATTTTGAATTCATTCTGATCGGATTTCATTCTCGAGTTTATTATCTCTATTAATTTCATGATTCGTTCAGGATTTGAATTGAATTGAACTCAAAGCTCATCTTGTTCATCGTCACATCTGTTCTTCAGTTCTGAGACTTTCAAAAACCGTAAAAGTTCATCAATTTTGATCCTATTATATCCGGTTTTGATTACTGAGTATGTTGTTGATGTTAATCTTGTGATTCCGTTGATTTTTGGTTAAAATCAAAATCTCTGGTTCGTTATCTTCTTCGTTCCAGGTCACTGTTTGACTGTGGATCTCACAAAACCACACCAAATCACGTAATGTTTGGTTCTATTATCTTCGATTCTTCATTACAAGTCTAGTGCTGCATTCATATTTGAATTTGATAGAGATTCGGCTAAATCGTAATCTCTGGTTCATCTTCATCGTCATCAATGTGTTCATAAGTATGAATCTTCATAAACTGTGTCTTGCTCATCAATTTCAATCCTATATCTTTCGGTTTATCATTTAGATCCTTCGTTGAGTTTTAATTTCATGATTTATTCCAGTTGAGATCAAATTCAAAATCTGTTCTAGTTTAACTTTGAGTTCAGAGATATACTTCAATGGTGAATCACACTTAAATTCCAGTATTCACGTGAATTCAATCTCATCACGTTCAGATTTTGATTGCGATGCTACTGAAGCAAACAATTAGATGATTTTACATTGCTCTGTGATCATAGTTCATTACTCCAGGTTCGCTATCGCTGTCGGCAACGAGGGAAACCTGCGATGAGGTGAAGAAGATGAATGGGGTTGGGTCTGTTTCTTTTTATTATAAAATAAGTTTAGGTCAATTACATTATTTACCCTGTAAGTTTATTTAAGTAAAATAAGTTTAGATAATAACATTATTAGTCCTTCATACTAACGGTGTTAGTTTTTTAACGGAAAAGATTATTAAAAATAACAGGGTGTAAAAGAAATACCGTTTTTGGCCAAAAAATTACTTGGGATTATTATCCGCCAAACAAGAATAGGTAGGATTATTAAAATCCATTTTTCCTTTATAAAATAATCAAAATTAATCTGGCACATCTTAATTGACATATCAGCTGGATGAAGCTTCTAGAATCTAAATAAAAATAGCCATGAGAGAAACTTCCATTTCCTTTCATCATCACCATCATCAGTGACATAATCAGTACCCCTTAAAATAATCATGATCAAAACCAAAAAAAAAAGAAGTAAAGGGTATTATAGTCTCTTTCTACAAACAAACCATTTAAAAACTTTGATTATTCATTCACCCCACGTGATTACGCATATTATAAATAGATTCATGGGCCGCTATATCTGACCAAAATTAAAACTCATTAAAACTACCATCATTCGCCGGAGAAATTCTCATTCGCCGGAGAAATTCTCAGTCGCCGGAAAACACGTTAACGGGCCAATTACAATTAACATCGTTGAAGAAATATGTCGGGAAATAATTCGTACGGCAGTTCATGGGCTGATCAATGGGATCACAATCCAGATCCGATGCCGGCTGCTAATTTTAGCAAGAATACAGGCGGGGGCGGCGGAGGGGTGGCCGGAAAGTATGGAAAGAAGGTCGGAGTAAAGACGAAAGAGGTGGCTGTCACCGGAGCTAAGAAGGTGAAACACGGCGCTTCTATTGGTATCCAGTGGATTAAAGACAAGTATCACAAAACCACCGCACAAAAATACTGATTCATTCATTCATGTCTTATCTTGCTTCTTTTTTATTTATTTTGTGCTATTGAGATTATTTTTTTTTTGTTGGATTTATGTATAATCAGTTTGTTTGTTTGATATATATATATATGAAAGGTGAATAGGTTATTGTTTTGTATGATATCTGAGTTTTATTTTCTATTAATCATCAAAGACTCTTAATCAGAGGTGTAAATAAGTTAATCGTCTTGAAGCGAACTTGGTTAAATTTAGATTTAGGAGGTTGAGCCGTTTAAGCCCAGCTCGGTTCTATCTCGGATTATGAGAAATTATTCAAGTTCAATTTTGGATAGTGTATTATTTAATTAATTTATTTATATATTTTATAATTAAATTTGAATATATTTATAACTAGATTTGTTATCCGTACGTTGCCTTGGGCATAAAAGGGTGCACAAAATGGTTGCATATATGGTAAATAAAATGAAAATACAAAAAGAATGTGCTACGATATTAAAATTAGAAATTAAATTCTTAAAGTATCAAACCTAGGATCTAATGGTTAATATTACACAACTATACTCATTAAATCATCAACTCGGCCACCAAGTGAACCAATAAAAACCAAGAATATTCCTATACACTTACAATTACAAATGTTAATACTATAATTATACTTTCTATATATAACATAAACATATTAAATGTTAATAGTATAATTATACTTTCTATATATAACATAACATATTAAATGTTATTTGAGTATTTTATTATAATTTTGTATATAATAATTATATATCTAATTATATTTAATAGATTTTTAAAAAGTCATATAAATAAAAGACTTGTATAAGCTCGTAAACCGGCTCAAGCTCAATATGTAAAACTAATATGTAAAGCTTATACTTGAGCTCGTTTAGGCTCGGCTCGTGTTTTACCAAATTAATCTTTTTTTGAACGACAATGCAATATTATTACTCACATGGGAGGTTACAAAAACCTAACCCAACCCCAAATAAGTTATAAACATAAAAGAGGGTTTTGCAACCAATTAAGCCACAAATCGACACCTTATTACTCCTAGTTACAATCCAATTAAACAGTAATACACGATAGACTCATAACTTGCACCGGTAATAAGTCGTTTCTCTCGTAAACATATTCATTCCTAATCTTCCATAAAGACCAACACATCACGTAAAGAACTCTCTCAATCACTGTTTTTTTCACTTTTGTAACACGCAAATTCTCTAACCATAAGCCCACGCATCCTTCGGAATCAACTCGCTCAAGCCATCCAAGACCATCCAACATCTAATCGCTTTCCATGTTTTCGAGGTCACCTCACCTTTTCCTAAAACATGCTTAACCGATTCAATTTCTCTTTCACAAAATGTTACACCACAACCGACGGCGGAATATGTGAGGCATGATGATTGTCCAGATATTCATTACAACAAATGGAGTTGTGATATACTTAAACAAGCCATTTCATTCATTAAATAAAAAAGTTTTACATCTCCAAAATTACAATAACAACAAAACACTAAATCTTAATTAAAAGTCTTTATCTAGGTACATTAATCCTAGCGTGATCACAAAACAGCTCAAGTAAAGTTTTCCAACATGTATCGGATGAAGTGTCAACTACAAAGTAGTTGGTAAGTAAACATAGGTTTATAGTCTGTATGTATATCGATTTAAAAACATGTGGTTTTGTGTCAAGTGTAACATCTACCCATTATCTATATTTATAATCCGACCCATTTTCCTTTATTTTAGTAACTTCAAATTTTCGGGTTTAAACAATAAACTTCGAGAAACTTTTAAAATCAAATGAAAATCGATAAATAAGCGTTTATATTTATCATGAAACGTTCACAAGACATAGAAGTTCATGACAATTGGTTTTTACATACATTAGGCATAAAATAATAAACATGTGGAAGTTTAGGGGGTAAAAGTGCACAAAACCAAACTATACGGACCAAATGTGTAAATTCTGAAAGTTTGGCCGACTGCGCAGGCTAGCGATACGTGAAGGTTCTCCCCTTGGATCCTCGTGATACGCGACCTTCCCAGTGTAGCCGCAAAAACGCTAGTCATCGTCTTAGGTATCGATTTCGAGCCCATACGTGTCGTTTTTTTATCGATTAGTCATCCTAGGACGTGTCTTGATATCCTTGCGCACCTTACCCCTATAAATACTCGTCCAATCCATCGATTATAGCTGCCAATTTCATGAATCAAGTCTTAGATAACTCTAAATCCGTCTTCAATCTTCTCTGCGTAAATTCGTTTGATCCAATAGTGTTCCTGAGATCATTTTATGTAGTTCTCCATATTTTAGTATGTTAAACAAAACCCCTTAATCACTTTTTGTCCATATGCTCGTTTGATTAGAGTTTTAGAAATGATCTAAAATTAGGGTTCTTAAATATGTTTTGCTTAAATAAAGCAATCTGTAATGACTTAGAGTATAATTTTTAGTAGAACATTATACAAATGATATTTTTAAGAAATTCCTAAGTTAATTTCATGCTTTAAAATGATTTGGTATTGATTTAAAAACCTAGTCAAAATTAGGGTTTTCTTAAGCTTGTTATGTTAAAATTGAACAACCAGAGTTAAATTGAGGTCTCATATTTTAAGGTGTATTATAATATGATATAATAAATTAAAGTCCTAACTTTATTGCATATTCCAAAAGGTTTGATAATTATTAGAGATTATGTCAAAAAATTGGGTTTTAAAAGATGTTTATCTTAAATTGAACAATTCTGGAGGAATTGGTATTTGACTTCTGGTATTAGAAAATATTTACATATATATATATATTAAGTATATATATGAGTTCAAATTTGATAAATAATAAAGTACTAAAATACCGAGTTAATCGGATATTTAGAACATGTGCGGACCGGAAGGGTGAACGCCTGTACACTGGGTTTTCTGGCTAGGTAAGGGTGCCGCATAAATCCCCGTTGGGACCTGGTGCACTTACCTGGGCGATCCTGGAGTGAGCGTTTGCTTATAGGAAAACACGTCTTCATTTTATCATTAATCATTATTTTACCTATTAAAGGGTAAAATGGTAACTTTGACCCAATTGAACATAACTCTCCCTAAATTTCTCGTATACTTAGTACCCGAGTCAATTTGATTTCTCGTATTCATTTAGCTTGTTTGTTTCATTAGGATAATTCCAAGGCTATTATCTTTCACTCTTGGTCTTATCACCCACTCACCGATGTACTTATCAAGTGAGTATGTATTAATATTCCCCCATCTCTTTTAATATTATGGGGTGTGACTCAATATTCAATTCATGTTATCATTCGAACGGTGATCATTTGAATGATGATTCGAGTTGTGAGTATTCATAGCCACTTCTCTTTCACTATTTTAGGGTGTAACATGTACTTTATTTCAAACTCAAACTCTATATACATTTATCTAAAATAATATGCGGAGTCTATGCTTGTTATGTGTGTTCTTGTATGTTAACTTGTTTGATTATTGTTGTTATTGTGCTCATACTCTACGTGTACTCATTAACACACTGAGTTGGGGTAACAATAATCGATTTATTGGTTTGACAACCCACCTGGTCGACCGATAATTGGCGTCGGATGATTGGAAGCCTCTCAAGGGTTTGATTTACGCTCTTATATTGTGCTTTATGTCATTATTTGTTTGTCAAACTTAATGGAACCTCCACTTAATACATAGATCGCATGTTTTAAACTTATTATTTATGTCATAAACCTATGTTTACTCACCAACTACTTTGTAGTTGACACTTTATCTTAACAAGTGTGTGATCCACATAATCTCAGTAGCCGTATTAGCCATGACATGATATTCAGATTCACAACTTGACCAAGCTACACCTGGTTGCTTTTTAGTACTCCAAGAGACGGGTTTCCCACTAATAAAGATCGAATATCCATAAGTCGAATGTCGTGTTTCAACGCACCTGGCCTAATTGGCAGCAGAGTAACCAAGAATGTTCGAAGTAGTATTCTTGCGAAAAGTGAGACCTATGCCAAGGTTAATGTACCTTTAACATATCGAAGAATCCTCTTTACATGAACAAAGTGATTAACAATGGTGTATTGCAAGAACTGACTAACTTGATTTACAACATATGATATATCAAGTCTCGTATATATATTAGTTTCATGGGCGAACTAGAGCATGTGGCTCCAACGAATAGATATCACATGTCATTCTATTATTATTATTATTATTATTATTATTATTATTATTATTATTATTATTATTATTATTATTATTATTATTAGTATTATTATTATTATTTAAAGCGTTTATTTATTTTTAATATTAATTCAAACTGTTATAATTTTATGATGTTTACGTGATAACCTTTATTAGTTTTTAATTGTTTTTTAAATCATTACTTTAAACGTTTCATTTTATTTAGTTTTAGTTCTAAATCATTGCCTTTTGGCACGTATCTAATTTTCTAGAATTGTATTTAACTCGATTTCTAATTTCAATGTTATTATGTTGTTTTTTTATTCATTTTCTTTGTGTTGCGTTTAACAATGAAATTGTATGAAATTGTTTATATATCTATTATCACCGCACCACCACCGTCACTGTCACGACTCACCCCTGCAGCCTCTTATGTTTTTTATAAATAAAAGAGTAGCATATAATTGTTATTTTCACTAATTTATTGAAAAAAATCTAATAAAGAGACTAAATGTGTTATAAAGTATAAACTTTAGAACCATAATCATAACTTTTTTTTTAAAAAAAAAGGAAAATTGGATTTAAATAATCCCAACATTTGACTATTGGCCAACAATAATCTCACATTTAAAAATCATTCCCAACAGTCTCAACTTTCACTCGTATTTTTATTAATGGACCCGTCGTTAACTTAATTAACACCGTTAAATTGATGCTGACATGTAATAATCCTTTTATTTTTTTTAATTTGATTTTCCACATCAACTTTCAAATAAGATATTAATTATAATTTGGGCGGCAAAATCCATAACCAATTCCAGGACCGTCCTCTCTCGATTCTAGATCTATCTTCCAACCACTTCACCGGAGGAATTCCGGTGAGTATTGCTTCCCGCAGAAACTAGTATACCTAAACCTCCGGAATAACCAACTCACTGGAGAAATTCGGTGCATCCAAAACGTTGTCGGGAAACCTCATGCTTCAAATAATAAACCCAAACGATCTCGTCATAAACAACGGTTTATGCGTAAACGCGTTAGTTCCATGCGCGAAAGCAGTTACAATTCACGTCACGAGGTTTACATACGAAGCACGTGATCGTCAGATGGGTGATCGGAATATAGGTGTAGATTAATGATGTTTCAAAAGCTCACTTTCAACAACACAGATATCCAGATATCCTAAATTGTGTGAACAAATTAAATGTGATCGAAATGTGAGCCACCGACGTTGTTTACGAAGCCGACATCCAACAGTCAAACGTCGTCATCACGGTCAAAAAGCTATGGAGTTCAAAGTCAGACGTGGAATTAGGAACCAGTGTCGACGATTTCATCGAAGAAGTGAACGTTCTAGGCAAACTCTGGAACCAGAACATCATGAGGTTATTAGGGAAATGATGTGGAAAATCAGATTAAAAAATAAAAAGATTATTACATGTCAGCATGTCACATCAACGTCATTTAAAGGTGTTAAAAAATTTAACGACGGATTCATTAAAAAATATAAGTGAAAGTTAAGATTGTTAAAAAGGATATTTAAATGTGAGATTATTATTGACCAATAGTAAACTGTTAGAATTTTTTAAATTCAATTTATAAAAAAATGAAAGCTAAGGTTGCGTTTGGCGCACTAGCTGAAAAGCTAGCTGGTAAGCAGGGCGGCTATGGGGAGGGGCGAGAACGACGACCGTCTAGGGCCCGGGATTTTAAGGGACCCAGAAGTTTTGTAATATGTTGTTATATATATATACATCAAATTGTGTATTAATATATTGTAGTTTGAAATTAAAACAAAAAAGTCATTGGCACAGATGATACTAATGTTTGATATAAAGGTCTAACCTAGAGGTCCCTAGTTCAAATCGAGTCATTGCCTTTTTTTCTTCTTTATATTATAAGGGCCCGGTTTTTATTTTCGCCTAGGGCCCGATCTTGTTTTTGCATTTTTGGAGCCGTCACTGCTGGTAAACTAGCTGCTAACTGATAAGCTAGCTGCTAGCTGATAAACTAGCTAAAAAATAAAAAATGACATAAAACTACATGTCATAAATATAAATAAAGGGATTTATTTATAAGTAAAGAAAAAATAAAACTAAAAATATTATAAAAGTTATTTAAAACGCTACTTCAAGTAGCTTTTAAAAAGCAAATTTTTTAACGTTATCAAACGAATCCCGTTTAGACTACCCATATCTAAACTCTCCGTAGTTTACTCAAATAAAAATATAGTTGAACCAAAAATAAAGATACATGATCAGAGGAATCTCATACGTGTCAATCACTCCCTCCACTTACCGCCACACAAAAAACACACCCACCTCCTTGTTTCATCCATCACACCTTTTCACTTCACAGTTCACAACCACCAAAAATGTCCGGCGGTGTAGCACCCATCCCCCTCCCAACCCAAAACCCACCCCTCAATCTCCGGCGAGGCCTCCTCTCCTTCCAAAACCTCAACGCCGCCGCCCTCGCCCTCATCCTCTCCGCCTCCGGCATGGTCGGCGTCCAAGACATCGCCTTCGTCCTCCTCTCCCTCTTCTACATCTTCTTCCTCTCCAAATTCGCCTTCCCCACCCTCTCCACCACTCCGCCGCCCCCAATCTTCTCCGACCACCAACGCCTCCTCACCCTCTACGTCTCCATCGGAGCCCTAATCGGACTCCTCCTCCCCGTCGCCTACATACTCCACGGCGCAATCGAAGGCGACAAAAACGGCATCAAATCAGCCGCGCCGCATGCGTTTCTGATGGCCAGCCAGGTGCTGGTGGAGGCCGTGACGTTTTCCGGCGGGTTTTCGCTGCCCGTTAGGGTTTTTGTGCCGGTGGTTTATAATGCGATGAGGATGTATGCGATTTTGGATTGGGTGAAGGTTGAAATGATGAGGGGGGATGAAGGGGGGAGTGGGAGAAGGTTGGTGGTCGGAAGAAGTATTGCCGTGGCGAATATGGTGTTTTGGGGGTTTAATCTTTTTGGGTTTTTGTTGCCTGTTTATATGCCGAAAGCTTTTAAAAAATACTACACTGATAATGATAAAGATTCCTAGTTAGTTATGGGTTCTTTCTTGTGTTTTTAATTTTTTATGTTTGGGGTTTTGTGTGGATATATTGTAGTTTACTCTTATGTGAATGGGATCGGGTTAATATATTAGATCTGATTATTGTTGTGCATATTTGTTCAATGGCTGCTTGAATCAGTGTTCACAAAACCCGGTTTGTTACAATTCATTTTATAGTCTTTTATAGTTTGAGCTTAATATGTACATAATTGATATTGGAGGGACTAATTGTGTACAATTGTAATAATCTCTCAACTAAGACCACCCACATCAATAAACCTCTAAATACCACTAAATACCACATTTTTGGTCCAGTCAGCATGCCACGTCACGTACTTACCAAATACCACAAAACCCACTTTTTTTCCACATCAAGTACTTCCCCACATATCACCTTTTATTTCCACATCACCATTTTATTTAATCTTTATTTATTTATAACGGCTATATTTTTATTAAAAAAAATAATTTAATATTAAATTTATATATATATCAATTGTGAGTGCTCCTAGCACTCACAAAGAACACTATTTGGCACTATTCCCCCCACATTTGTTTTTTCCTGATTGATAGTCCATTTACATGTCATATGGTTGTTTCTGTGGGTAGTGGTTTTATTTACTGTGGGAAGTAAACAACTCATCCAGGCCAGTGGTTTTAGTATTTCAATGGTCATATAATCCTTTGGTTACTCTCTCTCTCTCATTTTACCGATGTTCATCGGTTCTCTCTCTAAAAATCTTTGTCTTCAACCTCTCTATCTCTTTAATTCCAGTCGTCCCTTCATGGGGGGGTCGCTGATATCAGAGCGTAATGGGGGTCGATGATGTCTCTCTGTCTCTCTCACTTTGTGCTAGCCGTCGCGGCTGTCGTGGTTAGCGGTGCCTCTGACGCCGATGGTAGTGGCGGCTTTGAGTACTTTGTGTTGCTGAAAGCGAAGGATTGTGCCTCTGTGCTCGCAGTCGCAGTTTCGCCGGTGGTTAGCGGCGGCTCTGACTACTTTGTCGTTGTCGATCGATTTTATGATTAGAGCCTCTTTTGGCGATGACGATCTGATTTTTAGAGCCTCTTTGACGATGACGATCTTATTTTCCTTTGGATTCGAAGGTTAAAATTTCAGATTTACGAGATGAGGTCAGTTTTAAGACCGGTGATTTTTGATCGAATGTAGCTTTTCTGACGGTTTATAAAGTTTTGAACTTGGAGAGTTGAGCATGGATATGATATAGCTCCGATGGCGTTGAAGCGACGATTTCGTCGCTCCGTTCACGTGAAGCAATGACGACGAATTGATGATTTCGTGAGTAACGATGGAATGCTTATGGTGGTTACGATGAAAGCTCCTCATTTTTTGATTCAGATCCGAGGTCAGTATTGGTTTGTTGTGTGTTCTTTTGATGAATTTTTAGTCGTTTTTATGCAAAACTTTCTAGCGGATGCTTCGGATTTCGGCTTATGATTCTTTCTCATCTTCGAGTATTATTTTGGTTGCCGGATGCTCTTTTTGGTTCTGGAAATTAGGCATTTTGAAGCCTATGTTTAGATTCTTTTCATGATTTTGAATGTAAGGTTCTTTGTTTGGTTCTTCAAATTAGAGTGCCAACTTACTTTTAAAAAATCTCCTTTATTTGGGGCATAAATTCTTTGACGGGTGAACCTTAAATGACTAACACAAGAGGCCTTGATTTTTTATTAGCTTGCTGTTTTGATGTTGGTGACATTACGTTATTTACTTATGTTCATATAATTTCATTTATGATTTATGGATGGATTATGGATGGGTTTTCCCTGAAGACTATGATGGCTTACTTGATTACAATGGGGCCGTGAAGATTTCAAATCTGAGCCGAGTTTCATCTAAAAAATTTACATGATGAGCAATGGTTTATGAATGGTTTATGCATCCTAAATGGACTGCTTATGGATGGTTACTGAGGCTATGCTGCCAACGAAATAATATGTCCCTTTGAGCCTATGATGAATTTTTTATGAGGCTAAGTTGTTGAACTTATGTTGCTGGGAACGATGTGAACTTTCTAAATATGTCCCTTTGAGCCTATGATGAATTTTTCTGAGCCTAAGTTGTTGAACTTATGTTGTTGATGACAATGTGAACTTTCTAAATATGTCCTTTGAGCCTATGATGAATTTTTTCTGAGGCTAAGTTGTTGAACTTATGTTGCTGGTGACGATGTGAACTTTCTAAGCCTATGATGCTGCTATCTTTTTTTTGTTGTTATTTTAGTTTTCGAGGCTATTATGAAAACTTTCTGAGTCTATGTTCGTGTTGAATAAATAATTTCATGGTTAAACTTAGTTTTTGCATTCTTAAATATGTACCATTTTGTAGCTCTTAGCAGCTATCAACATTTGTTGGTATTTCATTTAATGTTTGAAGGAATCCATGTACTTATTTGTTTACTTTCTTGAGGCACTTCTCTAGCCCTTGCATAAATGTGGTTGTATTCTTATCTGACATGATAAGGTGTGTGCCATGTGTTTTGGGTGTGACTACGGGTTTGCACTTATGATAGTGATTGTTTTTAAATGTTCCTAGAATAATACAAGGTTGGCTTGCAAATCCAAAAACTGTACATGTGGGGATGTAAGTTTAATATAAGTAGTTGTGTTCTTTGGTGATGATCATGAGCTTGAAGTAGTTCCTCAGGAAGAGGAAATGGTTCCTCAGGAAGAGGAAATGGTTCCTCAGGAAGAGGAAATAGTGCCTCCAGCTAGGAGATTTTAAAATGAAACTTACCTTCTTTACCCCTCATGCTCTCATGGACATTATTTTTGCAGTTTAGGGTTCTTCAAAGGTGAATTATTTTCTTCTATTATCTTCTTTGCAATCAAGCATTCAAACCCTAATGTTACTGTCTCGACCCGCCGCAAAGCGCGGGTCGAAAGTCTTGTTATTATTAAATGTTAACGGCTATTTTATTTAAAATTTAAATTTTTTTATATTTAATAAAAAAAATTTAAACATGGAAATCCTACATTACTTTTATTAAAACAAACCAAATTTAAACAACACAACAAATCCTAAAAAATTTAAACATGGAAACCCTAAGCTTCATCATCTTCTTCTTCCTCCTCAGACTCATCTTCGATGTTCAGTTGCACCTTTAGCCGGGCACAAGTTTGGATATGAGATTCCTGTTTTTTTTTTACTCAAGTGAGAGATATCCATGTTAGCCAGCTTGTAGTACTTAAGCTTCATCTTGTTCTCCTCAATAGCTAACAACCTATCCAGGTATTCTTGCCTCCTGTCGACTACTGAAGTAAGTTTTGAATAAAAGCGGTTTCGACTTTCCTCAGTACTTGAGGAACCAGCAATACCTTTATTTTTCTTTTCCTTGGCAGCTGCTTTGGCCGCTTCTCTACCGGGTGGGCGTTTAGGAACAGTTGAATGAGGAGGCTCCTCTTCATTCCGAGGAGGCTGCTGCTCCTCTGGAATATCCCCAACATTATCATCGTCAAGATGGAAATTGAACTCGTTCTCACCAAAGTTTGTAGATGAATGAGAACTAGTGTATCCACCTGTGTTGGATTTGTTTCTTTTGGGGCCTTGGTTGGCCCCACAAGCTTCAGCACTGTTGTACTTTAACTTGTCTTTGACTTTATTTCAAATATGTTCATATTTGAAAACTGTAACTTGATCAGCATTAAAGTGCTGCCTTGCTTCACGCAACACCATGTCATCAGACCACCCACTTGAGTAAGAACTCTTCACACTCAAGTAAAATTCATTGAATCTGGCCACCTTTGATTTGACCATGTGCCAATGAGCTTTCAGGTTGTTTTGATCTCTAGGCACTTTGGGGTTTGATCCCAAATAGTGTTGAGTTACTCTGAACCAAAAATCATGAGTATTTTGGTTGTTGGCAATAACACTGTCCTCCGAACACTCATATATGGCCTCTGTCATCAAGACTTCATCTGACTGTGGCCATTTAATACGAGAAGCCGTAGTGGTAGTAGTTTTGCCTTTTCCTCTCCCCCTAACCCTTCCCTGTGAGGGGCCATCCTCGGACTGTTGTGGTTGTGATTGAGTTGCTTGTGGGGGTTGTTGAGTTGCTTGTGGGGGTTGTTGTTGTTGCTGTTGATGTTGCATCCCCGCCATTTGTTGTTGTTGGAACATCCACATTTGTTGCATCTGAAAGTATGTTTGTGGATCCATTTGTGAAGGTGGTGGATACATTTGTGAAGGTGGTGGATACATTTGTGAAGGTGGTGAAGATTGGTTAAGAAATTGGCTCATGCTTGTACCATCAAATTCTGGAAACATAGACGTGAATGATGGTGGGTTTCGGTTTGAGTTTCTGTTTGGGGTTGAGTTTGAGTTTGAGTTGTTGTGATCCATTTGGAAGCTTGAGTTTGCAGAAATTTGAGAGAGAAATGAGAGGTTTGCAGAAATTTGAGAGAGAAATGAGAGGTTTGATGTGTGAATGAAATGGAGAAATGAAGTGGTATTTATAGACTTTTTTGAAAAAACTAGCCGTTATAATAAGACAAAAAAAAAACTAGCCGTTTTTTTTTAAAAAAATTACTAAATTTAATGTTTTATTTAATTATGAATTTTAGAAATTTTTTCAGATTTTTTCAAATTTATTTATATTTTATTTTAATTATTAAATATTAAAATAAAACAAAAATCTTTGAATTTTTAAAAAAAGAGCCGTTAAAGAAAAAAGAAAATGGAAAAAGAAACAGATGGGGCCCACTTGAGTCTCGTATGTATGCGTACGTGGGGACGTACGTACGCGCGTACGTACGTACGCCACAACGCGTACGTACGTCGTACGTACGTACATACCGTCATAAATCCCACCGATGTGGGTGGTCTAACAGATGGTTAGTTGATAAATAAGTTGTTAAGCCGATGTTATTAAACAGCTTTGTTGATCGATTCTGATACGGATCGGATGATCCGTATCCGGAACCCGCGACCATATATTTATTTTAGTAGTTTATTATTTTAAATATTTTTCTTTTAAATTTTATCTTGTTTTCCAAGTTTATTTTGTCTATTTAAAGACTTCTTTGTAATCGTTATTGGGAAAGTTAAGTTTTGATTAATAAAGAATTTCCAGAGGTTTTGTTAAACCCTATCTAAGGATCACCGGTTTTGGCACCTTGCTCGGATTCATCCGAGGTTTTATTCCGCTTCCGCATCATTTGGCATCAGAGCCATGGATCGGTGGAACCACTGTGATCATCGACGTAGATTCGCCGCCACAGGCAACGCCGACTATCACCGTGACCCCCGAAATGTAGAAAAGATCAAGCGACTCCGCCGAAAAGTCCGAGACCTCGAGTTACAACAAGAGATCCGACGACTCAAGCAACGGATTCGAGATCTTAAAGCCTCGTCAACATGGCAGGAAACGGAACCGGCAGAAACCGTCTGGGACGAGTCAACCGGGGATGAGGAGCATCCTACCAATGTGGACGTTATCGGTGATCTTCCTCCCGTGTATGATGTGTATGGGGATGAAGAAGACTGTCTGGGGGAAGCTGAATCGGAAGTCATTGTCTGGGACGATGAGAACGAGGAGAAGTATCTGTCATGTCATACATGTTATCGATTCTCTGAACCACCGTGTGCCGAAGACGATGTCATTCACGAGGCCCGACTTGTGATTCAAGAGACGATACCTTCTTTGGGTGATCCTAAAAGTTTAAAAAATAATGAATTGATCAATATGGTACATGTACGAAAAATGTGTTCTCCCAGGGATGCAAAAGATTTTGTTAAGGTAACAAAATATTTGTCTCAAATAGTAGAATTCAAGTTGGAATCGAAATTGTTTGCAAAGGTAGCTTGCTACGTAATTTCCGTACACTTCGAAATAGGGATCAGATTCAAATCCGATATTTTAAGATCTCCTATAAAAATGGTTCCTCAAAATTGTGATAAGGATAATTTGAATTCTTCATCCATAATGTGGCACAAAAATTATTATGGTAAAAGTTGGAAAAATATGGAAGCAATCAATTATAAATACACAAGAAATATTGCTTGTTTTGAGATCATAGTGAATCAAGATCCGTATGGGAATGCAAAAGGTGAGCAAACAATGGTGGATAAATTACCTTCAAACATTCTTGAGAAAGGGAAAAGACTTTTTGACTTTTTCAAGACTCGAGGACGAGTCTTTTTTAAAGAGGAGGAGGAGAAAAAGGATGTGAAAGGACCAGACAACCAAATAGACCCGGGACCCGTTAATCCGTATAGTATTTTATTGAAGCCGGATCGGGCGACGTGTGATGATAAACTTGAAGTGTTAAGGAAAGGACGACAGGATATTCCGTTTGATCCTGGCGGGTTATCATCAAATGTTAAAACTCGAGGACGAGTTTTTCAAAGAAGGGGAGAATGATACGGATCGGATGATCCGTATCCGGAACCCGCGACCATATATTTATTTTAGTAGTTTATTATTTTAAATAGTTTCCTTTTAAACTTTATCTTGTTTTCCAAGTTTATTTTGTCTATTTAAAAACTTCTTTGTAATCGTTATTGGGAAAGTTAAGTTTTGATTAATAAAGAATTTCCAGAGATTTTGTTAAACCCTATCTAAGGATCGCCGGTTTTGGTACCTTGCTCGGATTCATCCGAGGCTTTATTCCGCTTCCGCATCAAATTCTCTCTTATATTGTTAAATGTATTCTATCATGTGGTATTAGAGCTATCGGTCCTTCGAATACGTTCTTCAGCGAAATTTCACGACTTACTATACGTTAGCAATTTAAATTTAAGGGTATGACGATTCATTCGAAGGTGATTCAAGTAGGGGATGACGCAAAATCGTCTTAAGGGTATGACGATTCATTTGAAGGCGGTTCAAGTAGGGGATGCCGCAAAATCAGACGATGGAGTAATAAAATAACAAATTCATTCCAACGGATGCGACTAGAACGTGACCATCGCCGATGATGACCGAAATCTGGTCAGGGCCTGGTTGGCCCTCGGCCCCAAGCTCACTCTCATGGTAAACATAGAAAAGAGGATTTGGAACCCTGATCATCATATGTGTATGTGTTATTTTATTAAGGAAATATTTTTTAATAATAGGGTATTTTGGTCTTATCATCGGACTTAGCATGAAAAAAACTAATGGCTTTAAGAAAATGAAACAAAAAGTAAATGTTTGGACTAAAATTGGATTTTTAAAAGTTTGGATTAAAACAATTAAACGGATCAAATATAAAAAACGAAAAAAGAAATTAACTCAACTAAAATTCTAAGAGCAGTCATAATAATACTTTGGTCTCATCTTTATAATTTAATTAAACATCATATTTTAAACTTTTTTAACGGCGTTTGGAATTACTTTCTAAATCTTTAATACCCGAGTAAGTCTTCTTAAAACGAGATTGCAATCGTTCATACTAATTTTGACACTCGAGTGACTTTGATACTTTTTTCTTACACACTTATTTATCTCATATACAAATATCACTTTTAAGTATAAATATTTTCACATGATAATAATATTTATCTATTTTTTTCACACGCGGTGAAAACTGATGTTGGACCTGATTGTTTGGTTTTTTTACTACTCTTTTCAAAAACCGACAAGAACCCAATATAGGCCGACGAAATGTTTAGACGTAATTTACGAATTAGCTAGTATGTCATTTTTGCAATGCAAAGTCAATGGAGACAAATATGAAATATCTCATTTTCTAGGGTAGGATCAGCATCAAGTGGTAGAAACTTTTTATTGCTTAACAAATTGTAAATATCAATTGGAAATTGGAGTGAGGTTATATTAAAAAGTAAGATAAGTCTAAGAAAGCTAAGAAGGATTTGAGATCTAAAAGTTATCTAATCAATGGTTGAGATTAAACTGATGGAGAAAATGAAAGATGAAGGGACATTTTAATCTTAGGGAATTTTTGTTAACTTTTTATCTAGTTCCTCATTGTTTTGAACCCTCATAACTCTTACATACGACATTATTTTTTTGAAATAATTATACCACAAAAACGAGTGTTTTTATCTTTAAAACGCGTACAATGTTGCAAATATAAAATAAAATAAAAAATCACTATTTCGATTTCCTAGCGCGTCATTGTGTCTAATACTCGTCATTGCGTTTTCTTATCGTCACCGTAGCGCGTTGCCATCATTTGTAGTTCGGCGCTGTAGTTCATCGTTAGCAACGTTTGGTGCTCACTGTTGTATGTTTTCGGCTTTTGGTCATTGCCGACGTAGAGTATTATCGCCTTCTGGTCGTAACCATTGTAGCGCGTTGCCGACTTGCTTACTTTAAGATTGTGATATTTCTAGTCTTTGACGGGGTGTTCATCGCAGCCGTGAGTTAGATTTGAACCACTTGTATCGTGAAATCTTTAAAGATATGTTATTTGGGGGGGTTTTTGTTTGCGATTGCTTATATCCCTTGAGTTGAAAATCAATGTTTAATCTATGTCTGGTTTACTAGATTAGAAATGCTTTTACATTAATATCTAGGTTTTTATCATACGATTATTTATGGTTTGCTTTGCGAGACGATGAGGGGATCTGATGACTTTTCTGTTATATACGAGTGTCAGTGGTTGTATTGGCATGTCAATAGCCTTTTGCAGCCACAGAATCTCTTGGCGTTCCTTTGTTGTTACCTGGGTTTGAATATCTGAGTCTTTTGACATCAGAATATGTGAGTCTTTTGATATCATGCTATGATTATATTTGAGTCTCTTTATGATCTTGGTTCTTCCATATGACATGATTTGCTAAAGTGACTTATTATACACTTTTTGTACACTTCTTTGCTGCTACTCCTTATGACGTAACACTGATGTCTATGATTTCTCTGCTATTGCTGATGAGTGATGACCTAACAGTGATGGCTATGATGATCTTTTTTTAATGGCAATAATTTATTGAAAGAAAATACTAGTGAGCCGCTAGAATTACAACAACGAGAAACAAAAAATACACCAAGAATGTCAGACGAGCACAAAATGTTTAACATCCCCCCTCCCCCCAAATCGCGACCACACCCGCAATTCGATTATTATGAACTTTTTCGTTCCTAGCTTTTCATAAGCACCATAAAGTAGTAACAAACATGCCGAAGAAGTTTCTTAAGTCCCGGGGTTTTGATGATCTAGATAAAAAATAAAATAATAATAACAGATAGACATATAAGATACTAATACTATTAATGAAAAAATAAAAATACTAAAAAACATATATAGGGAAAATAAATAAATAATACTAGTAGGCATAATAAAAAATTTAAAAGTATATATAAACAAAAAGTTAAAAATAAATATAATAGGATAATAAATAAATAATAAAATAAAGATAAAACATAAAAATAAAATAAATAAAATAATAATTAATAATAATAATAATACAAATAAAATAACAAAGTGTAAACAAAAAAAATAAAAAATATAGCCTATACGTGGCATACAGGTAAAAAACATTATACATGGCATATAGGTAAAAAACATTATGTTCTAAAATTGGGGGGGGGGGGACTCGGGGCTATATTTTATTATTTTTATAATTATTTAAATGATTTATGGAAGGGCATTTAGCTTAATAATATCCTATTTGACTTTTTAAATAGAAGATCTTGGATTCAGGTCTTGTCTTAAGTTTATTGTCTCAGGTTGAACCGGAGATTTTCTTATTTGTGAGTTCCTTTTTGAACGTGCGGAACATGTCACCACGCTCTGTTATTCGAACGGAATAATGAGCTATTTGTTAAAGGGTTTTCTCCGTTGTAGGTTGGGTTCCTTCCTGAGTGTGTGAACCGGGTCACCACGCTCCACGCCCTGTTATACGAACGAAATGGTGATCTATTCGCTAAAAACTTTTCTAGTGACCGGATATTTGAAATAAATAAAAAAAAGGTTATTTAAATGATTTCGGTTGATGGAGGAGGTTACAAGTCACGGAATACGTGAGCAAAAGGAACACGACTACTTTTGGTGGTTTGATGCGTGTGGAATGTGATAAGGCGTGATATGAACTCCATCAAATCATGGTCACAGTCACTCTACTTTCTCCCATTTCCAACGATAATTAAAGCTCCTCCTTTGTTTTCTTCCTCAATTACGCCATTGCTCGCAATTGTAAAGTAAATCCGTTGCGAATTCATCAGAGAATCGAGATATGTGGTTCTTCGGAAGACCAGGACCTTCCGGATTCTCGCAATATTCAACCGCCGAGCAGGTTACCAATGGAATCGACGCATCTGGACTCACCGCCATTGTTACAGGTTCGACTGCTTGTCGTTCTTCCGTTTTTTTGGCTGATTTTTGTCTCTTAATTCTCAGATATGTGAATTTTGGTGTAATTATGCTCAATATGAGGCTTTCAAACTAAAATCGAATGAATAGGAACCTGTTTTTAATGCAACAAGGAATTTTCGATTAATGCTAGTGAATACAGTACAGATCCAACAAAATTGGATTGAAAACCTACATGATCTGCCGTTAATACACTCGGATATGAATACAGTTGTAATTGACGAATTGATTTCTATAGTTACATGAAATCCGAGGGTACCAGATATGGATCTGCTAAAGAAATTCATGCTGAATTTCAATCATGAAGGAATAGGCTTGGTTTCTAAATAGTAAAGCTGTGGCCAGTTATATTTTAGTTGGTTGTACTTCATTCTCATTTTCATCATTAAAGTACTTCTAAAAAGTTGCCAGTAATATTTCAATTGGTTGTATTTCATTCTAATTTTCTAATGATCTAATCTCTCATTAGGTTTTTTATTTTTTTTTAACGGAAAATAATTATTTACACAAAATACACTATTGTCTGGGTTTGAACTCAGGACCTCCAACTAAGAGGATAAAGCCTCTATCAAGTAGGCTAATTGGTTAAAACACACTTGAACGGACGTTAAACCTTTTCAACCGTTCAAAATGGTCAAACGCCCAATTGAAAAGATCGAAAAACTCAAATGACTGTTAAGGTGTTGACAAACGGCCGTTTGAATATGGTGTGAGGTCAGATTTAAGACGGTGTGGGAATAAACCATCCCTTTCTAAAAAGTTTCATTCCACTTTAAGTTGTAGAAAAAGCAACTAGAAAAAACCTTGGTGGTCAGAGGTTGGTCTGGTGGGCGCAAAGATGCACGCCCAAGAAAAAACTGTAATAATAAAATAAAAATAAAATTACATATATATAACAAACATAGAATATATTATGTAAAATAGACGTATAATTTCATATTTCCTACAAATATAATATAAAACTTAATGTAATTTCTTTCTAAATCCTAGTCCAACAAACAAAAGAAGTGTGTTTTTTTTTTTAAATCTCATGTTGCTTCAAGTTAAGGAATTCCGCAAGGAAGGTGTCTATAAAAGTAAAGCAGGTTAAAACAAGAAACCATATGCTATGCTTGGGCTGTGGCTAAAAAATCAAGGGCTGTCCAGTCCGGTTTTGGCACCTAGATAGAGCCAAGTGTTTGCATCACATGAAGAAACTCGCCTTGTGTGTGTTCGAGGCACATTGGTCTTTCCTCAGCTGAGCTCCTAGCTCGCCTTTTACTACGTAGGAAAAACTCTAGTAGCCAAGTTGGTGGTTGGATTCAAGATAATAGTAGCCAGTAGGATGGTATGTAGTTGGGTATTCCTTCAAAATGAAAAATAAAAAGAAAGATTTTATTACACTCATTATTAAAATTAATATCAACCATATAAACATATTTTGGATATTAAAACTGAAAACTTGCCCAGTCAGTTTTTGGAAGTATAAGTACTTGTTTTATTTTCACACAGAATTTTAAGTAGGACATATATGATTGTTTTTAGAAAGTTATTATTTTGCTTATATATAACAACCACAGGAGCATCAAGTGGCATTGGCAGTGAGACAGCACGAGTCCTAGCCCTGCGTGGGGCCCATGTGGTGATGGGTGTCAGGAATGTGGCTGCTGGTAAACTGGTTCAAGAAGCAATAATAAAAGAAATCCCAACAGCCAAAGTTGATACATTGGAGTTGGATCTTAGTTCCATGGCATCAGTTAGGAAATTCGCCTCTGATTTTAACTCAAGTGGTCAATCATTAAACTTGTTAATGTAAGAAAATAGAAGACTGACACATTTCCCTCTCCATGCTATTCAGAAAAAGTAAAGTTTAATACTTTGATCCTTAAAGTCAAATTAATCATTTTCAATTTATGAAATGACATGCTTTCGTTTTCGATTGCCAAATTAACCTCAATTCTGTATCATTCTATGCTTCTACCCTATACTTTACAACCTTAAAGTATGATTGTTAAACTTTTAACAAAAAATTCTAAGGAATTCAGGTCAGTTTTGACTTTTGAGGTTGAAAAAAAATTCATCAGAGGTCAACTTATACATTTTTCTTCGATGGAGGGACTTGCATGTTTATTCTAGTTTACAAAAGCTAAGGGCTAAGGCTTTTTGTTTTTGTCATTGTTGGTTTTGTTAAGAAACAATGCAGGTATAATGATGACCCCATTCATGCTTTCTAAAGATAATATAGAACTACAGTTTGCCACCAATCATCTAGGTATGTTTATCTGTGTTTTCTTTGGATTAAATCATTTCTTGGTGATATCATTGCTAAAACAGTGGTGTTTGCAGGTCACTTTCTTCTGACCCATTTATTGCTTGACAATATGAAGAAAACGGCCCATAAAAGTAAGAAAGAGGGGAGAATTGTGAATCTATCATCAGAGGCCCATAAGCTTACTTATCCTGAAGGAATCCGTTTCGACAAAATTAATGATGAAAAACAGTAAGTCTTAAAGAAAGAACTTCACTCTAAGATTGTTTCATTACTCTAAGATTGTTTCATCACAATACAATCTCATTTATGAGGTTTGGCTTTCCCTCAAGTTGGCAAAATGGCTAAGCCAGAAGGGCTTGGTCACCAGTTAAAATGGGTCTGGCCTGGTTGACTGAAACACTTTTTGTCCAAAATTTTCAGTTTTTATACATTTGATTGCAAAAATTATATTTTTTCAACAACAATCTAATTTTTTGAATAAAATATTTTAGCATTAAGAATACACTTTGGGTGCTTTTGACAGGTTCGACCCATTTCTTTGTAGGCTAATTCTTTTTATCTTACTTTTTCTAGACTTATTTTACATCTTCAACGAGAGTGTTCAGAACATAATGCACAACTTCTAAGCGGATGAACTGTATTCATACTATATTGAAACATATTTCACTCGGATCATAAAAGGGCCACATGAGTATCTTTATCTCGTGCGTATGATATTTATGTAGAGGTTTAAAAGACCCTGATTTAATTTATCAAAATTTATGTAAATAAACTTAATTAGTGATGTTGTACAGGTACAGTAAATATCAAGCATATGGTCAATCAAAGCTAGCCAATATTCTGCATGCTAATGAGCTTACAAGACAGCTAAAGGTATAAGTCTTAATTACATAAAACCCATTTTGACTTTTGAAATCAAACACACCTATTATTAAATTTCTCCGAAAATTAAAAACAATCAATAGTCGTAGTGAAATTTAGAGTAAACTACTACAATTAAGTCTGTCTTCTGCTGATTGAACAGGAAGAGGGCGTAGAAATAACTGCAAATTCTCTTCATCCCGGAGTAATCTCAACAAACTTGTTCCGCCACATATTTACTCCTCCGAGCTTTGCTGAAGGTAACGTTTATTGAATATTTGCCAGAAAAGGGATTATATAAGCTATATGTTTACCTTAGAAATCTTGCTTATATACACATTGTTACTGCTATGTTTAAACACAGGTTTTGTTAGCAAGCTCAGCAACATTCTCTTGAAAAATGTTCAGCAGGTTAGCAAAACTATATTACTTAAAAGCTAAAGTGATTTTTCAGATCATTTTCAACGTGTACGACTTATATGACCCGTTACAGTTTAACCAAGCTCATAAAATTTAATTTGGTGTGTGGTATTAGGGGGCGGCGACAACATGCTATGTAGCATTGCACCCACAAGTGAAAGGAATAAGTGGAGCATATTTTTCTGATAGCAACTTGGCAAAAACAACAGAGCTGGCTAAAGACATGGATTTAGCCAAGAGATTGTGGGATTTTAGCATCAAGTTAATCAAGTAAGCTTGCCCTATTATGCAAGGCTTTTCATGATTAAGAAACGGTCATCTCAATTGCATGCCAAAATAAGCTCCTTTTAGAGATTATCTTTACTTAATTTTAAAGGCATTTTTGGTTTATTAAAAAAATAAATACATGTGTATTATAAAGCCTGTGTTGTAGACTTGTAGCCTCTCATCATCTGGTGAAATCTTTAGCTTCCTTTTATATTCATATGTCACCATTAAGGCTATCTGTAGTGGGGTGCCTTAAGCCCTTATAGCGTCCCCATAGCGCCTAACACCGCCCCCGGGGGCGCTATGGGGTAAAATCTTGCCTCCGGCGTTATGTACATGGCGTCTCCCCCTTGCTACTCATTGGTTGATTTTCTTGTTCTTTTTTTATTGGGTAGAATTATTTGAGTGGTATTTATTCTAAATTAAACAATATAGATTATATAATAATCAGAGAGGCGTTATGGGGCTCCATGACTACACCACTTTTAGTTATGCATCCCCTTGATGAGTAGGACGACACGTGTCGTGTTTTGCCCCATGGAGGGGGTTCATGACTAAACATAGCCTAATCAATAAGCTAGTTAATGTTAAAAGTTTAGATTAATCCGCCATCAATGAAACTTGTATGATTTAATACTATTTTACAAATATAATAAAAACATAATTTTTTTTAATTAAAGTACAAATATAAAAGAGATTTAGTTTTTCTTCATTTCATATTTCATGTGAAGACTAAGAATAGCAAGGTAACATTGAACTAGACTCGACTTAACAATCATATCATCACTTGGCTTTCCTTTGACGTATGGACGGAGCCAAGCCTGAATGAGCTTGCTTTACATATGTTTGAGACTAGGCCTTGGTTTGTCTAGCGCCTAGATGCTTGGCACGCACTTGGCTTTCCTTTGGCCTCATAGGTCCTATATGTGTGTGTGTGTATTGTAGCATAACACTGTTGACTGTTGAGATTATAAATGCAACAAAAACTAGTATATGCATAAGACTTTTATGCCCTCTTCAATCCCTAAATGGTATGTAATCGTCGATTTTATTGATTATCTCATTCATACAACATACATACATGGAGTACAAATCTGAAAAGGTACTATGTGTTTTGGTGTTCCGTCTAATGTGGACTGCCTAGTTCATTTTTGGTAGGGTGGATATGCTTGTTAACACGAGAGTTCCCCGATAAATACTCTCGGCACATCAAGATGTATCTCTAACACTATGTTCCCGATTTAAATAATGGAGAGAAAAGAAAAGAAATGAAAAGAAAGGGTGGAAAGGGAGAGAAAGGAAAGAGAGGGATAACTTTCCTTTCTTTTCTCTCCACTTTCTCTTCAAATTGGAAGGAAACAAAATGTTAAGAAATAAGCCTACTTTTCCCTTTCTTTCCTTTCATTTCTCTCCTTAAATGAAACTCGGGAACACAACATCTTTTATGTTCCTTTCTTTTCTCTCCTTAAATGAAACTCAGGAACACAAATACATTTTCTTTTCCTTTCCTTTCCTTTCTTTTCTCTCTTTAAATGAACTCGGGAACATAACGTAAGTGAAGAGGGGAGGTATTGGTGGGTGTGGTAGTGGTGCTTGCGGGGCTGACATTATTTCCTCGTCCATAGTAGTTAGGGACAGTTTGCGAGATCCCTAATGCGGGTAGTGACCTGCAAATCGTGACATAGTATCCACATGGACTGAGGTGAAAACCTCGTAGGTGGCGTTTGGTTCGCGGAATTCAATGGAATTGAAATTGATACTTTTTCCTTTCAAAATTGTTCTGGATTGGGTAACGAAGGGATTTGAAATATAATGAAATCCTTTAATCAATGAAATTTGTGGTCATGTAATTTTCCTTCATTAAAGTAAAGGATTTCTAAGGAATGTTCAAATAGTACTAAATTTCATTGATTAAAAGAATTCATTGCATTTCAAATTCTTTCGTTACCTAATCAAGAACAATTTTAAAAAGAAAAAGTATCAATTCCAATTCCATTGAATTTCGCGAACCAAATGCCACCGTAGGGTATATGAAATATCCGGGATTGAGTTGGGGTTGTGTGTAAATGTGGTTACGTTGGCAGCCAAGTAATCAATATGGGGGTTGCAAATACTGCATAAATGCGCTAGTTGTGGATAAACTGTGTACAGACATGTTAGAAAATTTATGGGTCGTATAGTTGAGGTTTTTTTTTTCTTTTTTTTTCTTTCTATTGCCCTTTTTTTCTAACTCTTTTACTAACACAATTTTTTTACCTTTTTTATGAAAAACCCTTGTTTTATAACAACACCATATTTTACAAACTTAGTCAAACATTCCGTATACCACGATATGGCGTAATAATAATAATAGTGGTTTGTTACTCGTGACTTTTTTTTAAATAATACCCGTACTCGTTACTCATACTCTTTGCTCGTTTCTCGTTTGACCTTTTAAAAAAATAATACTCGTTATATGTTACTCGTTAGTCGTACTCTTTGCTCGTTTGGCTTTTTTAAATAATAAAACTAGTTATTTGTTACTCGTTACTCGTTTGACTTTTTTTAAATAATACTCGTACTCTTTGCTCGTTGCTCGTTTGACCCTTTAAAAAAAATAATACTCGTTATATGTTACTCGTTAGTTGTACTCTTTGCTCATTTGCCTTTTTTAAATAATAAAACTAGTTAATTTAACATGAATTTTATTTTAAGACTTAAATGGGGCGAGAAGGCCTCAACCCCCCGTTTAGGACCGGTGCAAGGAAAAAAAATTCCGGTGCGAATAGAACAAGGCAAATTTTAACCCTAGGTCTAGCATGAACTAGATTGCAATCCCGTTAGGATTTCTTGTTTCATTGGACCTAATGTAAATAGTCACGTACTACTTTACGGAGGCAAATGCGAATTCTATAAACCCTCTTTTACATATGTTTGGTCTAGGGATTTAAAATAGTTCTTCAAAATCGTTCTCTGTCATAAAATTTATATTAAACAACACAACCACATTTTAAACACCCTGAGATGGTATTTACAAAAAATAAAATTTTGTTTTAGGGTGTTTCTACTAGTTCTAAATTAAGTTTTTTTTATGTAACATTTCTCTATAGAAGTTTTATTAAATTTTTTATTGGTGTTTAAATTAAGTTAATGTAGATTAAATAATACTACAAAAATAAGTGTGTGGTTGAAAAAGTATAGTGGATATATTATAAATGAAATAGGAGAAAGTGTGGCGTGATAATGTGACCCTGAGGTGACAGAAAAAAGTATGGGAAGAGGTAAAATGTGGCTCACCACTACAATTTTTGATGAGCTATTTGAAAAGGGACCTGCTATACAGACACCCCATCTCCAAAATTCACACCTCAAACCGGGACGGATTGGGCGAACCGGTCCGGTTCGGAAAAAACAAAATTGTCTTTTCATATTAGAGTCCGGAATACGAGGTTTGACTGGTTCAAACCGGGACGGTTTGAGTGAACCGGGGCGGTTTAGGTGGTTTATTTTTTTTAATTATAATAATTCTAACATATCTTACATATTTAGTTTTAAGTTGTATATTTATCGTTTTTTATAAAAAAAATACAAAAAATATATAAATGTAAAATTTGGGGCATTCGATTTTTATATATTAAATTTGGGGTTTTTATAAAAAATATAAGATTTGTGTATTTTATAGTTTTAGGTTGTATATTTATGGTTTTTTTATAAAAAAAATATACAAAAAAGATATAAATGTAAAATTTCGGGCATTCGATTTTTATATATTAAATTTGGTGTTTCTATAAAAAATATAAGATTTGTGTATTTTATAGTTTTGGGTTGTATATTTATATATCAAAAGGTGGGAAAATAAATTCAAACCGGGGCGGTTCCTACAGACGTGGCCGGTTTACTTTTTGTCTTCATTTGAACCGGGCCGGTTTGGTCAATCCGGAGCGTTTTAGGGTGTTGAATTGGAATCTTGGGGTGTCCAAGAAGAATCTGCTTTTGAAAAACCTAGATCAAAACATATGTAAAAGAGGGTTCATAGAACTCATATTTACCTCCGTAAAGTAGTACGTGACTATCTCCATTAGGTCTAATTAAACAAGATATTCTAATGTATGCCTCCGTAAACAAGTAGAGTAGATGGTTTGAAAGTTGGGTAACATGGATGACATTCACATTTTGAAAAGCACCCGCCCCTTGTCGTAGATTACTATTGCGGCCTATCTCCACTGGCGTGGTGTAGCCGCAAGTGGCCGTGGTCCACGTCAGCAACCCCGCGGTGTGCGACGCAACCACTACAAACACCCTAAGCATCAAGCTAGGATAAATTATACTATGCTTTGATTTATGCTACACATCAAGTGATTTTCACTTACAATGTCAAGATAATTTAAACTCTGGCCACCAGCCCAACTACGCCGTGAAACACCACCCTCAGTGTGCAATGAGTGGGTCACGTGAGTGTGTGGTGTGGTTTGAACCGCGACATCGAAATGGAGAGATGGAGGGCAATGGTCGGATTTTTCACGGTGTGAGCATTTATTAAAAAAAGAAAAAAATTTACCCAAATTTTTACGTATTTTAACCTTAAATTTTCACACTATATTTTTATTCTCCTCATCATATTGTAGACACTTTCTTCATCTCCTACTCAATTTTTTTTAATATGAACTCTAACGACCTTAATTTATCGTCCACAACTAGACTCGCAATCCCCCTCAACACCAGTGGCGCATCCCTCTTTGCACAATCACATGTGCAACGGGGTCAACTACCACCGGCCCAACTATCACACATGCTCGCACAATCCGAATCGCAACCCAAACACAAAACCCCGAGGTTGAGGAGGTTGTTCCCGAAATACAACAACCTGTAGCATCAAAGAAAAAGAAGGATATGGGGAAGGAGGTGATCGATGCTTCTTCGTCCAGGGGATTGCTCGAACTCAACAAAGGTGGAAGAGGTTGGAAAAACTTAACCAAGGCTTATGTGGACGTGTCGGAAGATCCAGTTGTTAGTAATCTTTTTTTACTAGTGTTTATATTTATTTTTTAACTAGTGTTATGTTTATTTTTTTTACTAGTGTTATAATTTTTTTTTTACTAATATATTTTTTTTTGACTAAATTATAAATTTGGTCCATATGTTCGGGTAAAATTGCACATTTATTCAAAATGAAACATTTGTGCAATTGCTTCAATGTTGTTTGAATTTCTTGCAAATAGAGTTTAAAACACTAACACCATTAGAGAAATATTGTTAAGTCAAATAATATTTTTGTCTAACACTAACAACGTTAGAGAAATATTGTTACGTCAAATGGTATTTTTGCCTTTTTAACTGAAGTACAAACAATTAATTTTAGATACAAGTTATAACTACATAAGTATTTTAGTATTAAAAATATCATTTTTCATTTAATAAATTTAAAAAGAGGCCCAAATTAAGAAGCTTCGCCGTTCAAAAACAATTCACTTGGTTTTGATTCTTACATGAAAAGATCCTAAAACCCGCGAATAAGTTAACATAACCAGTTGAGTAGAACAGAGATTTGATCTTCTTTCTAAGAGGCATTTATCATTTATGATTTATGGAAGAGACATTGTTGGCACTAAAATTTCATCGATTTTCACGAGTTTTCAAGGGGGTCGTGGAAGGTGATTTACATGAAATTCCAAGGATTTTCACTGCCTCCGTCTCTAATTTCTTCAAACCCGGAAAATGGAGATGGTACAGAACGATTGAAGGTGGTTGTTACAAACCAATTAGTATATTGTAGTAAAGATACTTAAAGGATGGGATGAACTGAATGAGATCCATCGATGAATTGAATTGGTTTATTCCCCTCTTCTCTTTATCAATCTCCAAACCGGTTACCAAATTGTATTGTAACATCATTAGACGTTGAAAACCAAAGCAACTCCGCCGGTTCAACCGTTGATGTATACAGCTAGAAAGTGTTTGAAATTTGAAACCAAAACAAACCGAGTCCCACATGTGTAATATTCATGAATCATCTTATCATTTAAATCTGAATGGTTAAAATATTAAAAAAGTAATAAAACCTGTTCCAAGTGTCAAATGTTTTGGATGGTTTAGCGAATGTAACCACTAACACAACCAACCCATTGATGAATCGTAGCAATTCTAATGTACAAGGTACAAGCAATAATAAATCATAAATAGATAGATAGATACAGTTAGCGAGTAGAAAGTTTCTCAAGTGAAGTAAACTCTTACACAAATGCAATACCGATTCTGCATTTTATGTACAGCAGTTTCAGCTTTCCATAAGAAAAAATAAAATAAAATAAAATACCCCTAATTAATTCTATTTATTCTCTCCTAACTCCTTCCTACTCTTCTATTTGATTATCATAAAACATGTGAAATCCTGTTTTATGCCATCATACATTAGCCCTTAAACCGCTTTTTTCACAACTTAAAACCAGTCAAGTCCCGATGATGGCTGCACAACTCGATATACAAGCAAAACTAGGCATCACTGAGCCGAGTTACGTCTTTCTATTTCCTGTTATTAGCCCCATTTTGCCAATAAAATGAATTTGAATGATATTTGAAACTTACAGTTGGTGGTTTAAATCCAGAGATGGTTTAAAGTTCACTCTGTCCCTAAGAAGTAGATGAGATACAGAATCAGCCAAGACCGCATGTCCACCATATTGCCTTCCTGGGCTCTGCTTGGCTCGGAACATATCAGGGACAGGATCACGGTAAGATATGTTGGTAGGTTTTGAGATCTCGTGCAGGTAAACTGACTGGTTAACGTGATGATGATATGGGATTTTAGAACCATTAATGTTGGTTAGTGGAGTTGATGTGCCTGAAGTGGTTCGTGGGCTACATATGGGTGATGGGGACATCCTTCCGTTCAGGTGTTGTGGTGATCTTGAATGTAAAAGCGGGCTTCCAATTGGTGAGACCGGGCACGATATATTCCTTGGAATTTGAACATCACTACAAAAGTATGATACAAGAACTAGACTATAAGCCTCGTAAAGTTATAAGTGTTATTGTTGACCTAGGCGTGGCATATTCGACCCATTTATTCAGGTTCTGTTTTACTTATGGTCGGTCAAATGAGTAAAATCAAAAGAATGGTTTTAAAATGCACACATAATGGATGCACATGACGTGGTAATGAGTTCGTATTGCTGCAATTGATGCAATGCGATTCCATGATGCTCATGTGAGCCGACCAATGTGGTCTATTGCGCAATCCGATATGATGCGACACATTATGCAGTTGATCAGTATTTGAACAAATAAGACCCTTGATTGCAATGGGTCTGAGTTTTTCAAATCTAATTGAACAAATCTGACCAACGATCGAGCAATGAGTTTGAGTATTTGAACAAATGAGACCATCAATGGAACAAATCTGACCAAGGATGATGAAATATCTTATATTTTAGTCTTTAAAAGTTAACAATTTAAAATATTGTCAATAAATATATTTTTAAGAACAAACGCCGTGCATATGTGGTGTGCATCGGAGCACAACACGCTTTTTAAAACCGAGATCAAAATATGTAGTTGAAAAGGAAAAAGGTCAAATAGTTTGAAAGCCACCCGAATGTCTTTAAGGTAGATTTTTTATAATCACAGAACACAAATCGTTTCTAAAAAATTGGACAAAATCGTTTATCAACCCATACCACAAGCCTACCCGTTCTCATCTTAACCCTTTTTGACTGGTTACCCAACATGTGCTCATTGTGCAACGTCTAAGTCTAATAATCCATCATTGTAAATCATTTTCAATAAAGAAAGACATTTTTCTGCGGTGGATTTCTTGTTTAAATGTGCATGGGTCCCAGCAGTGGGGGTGGGGTTGGGGAGTCACGGAGACATACCTGGAAATAAAGGCAGGTCTATGCACTCTAAATGAATGAGTAGCAAGTTTATCTGAATCCAGTGTTTGCCGATTTCTTGGATGACCGATTCCCTGGAAAACAATTGTGAACAGTTAAAGTAAATCTCATTTTTAGTCCCAACAACAAATCACCCATGGATATGCGGAAAATCATGAATAATATCTTCATGTCACAGATATGGACAAATTTTTCTCAGTTTCTTGGTACAAGATGTATCGAGATTTGTAAAAAATCACAGAAAATAGCCATTTGAGTCACAAAAGACAATTACCTTTCAAGAAACCAAAAACTCAAGCTAAAAATAAAAGTAGCATTAACATGAAATTGATTGGCATAAAGGGAACAACATAAGAATATAAAATACAATTAATAAATCTTGTAGAGATATTACCCCGTTTGTAGGTGGATCAGATGGCTCGGAATATAATATTGGCCTCTCTAAAGGAGCAGCATTTTTTACAAAACTGTGATCCAGCAATTGAGCAGCTGTAGGACGATGCAGTGGGTTTCTCTGCAGGCATTGCCTTACAAAATCCTTCCCTTCATCTGAGAGATGATCTGGAATAACAGGGAGTTCTTTACTGTTTCCAATCTTAAACAAGGCAGCAACCTATAACCAAAATATATACAATTCAGATAAAAAGAACTATCGGTTGGAATTAAATAGATCATGTGAGCAAGGTAAGATTAAGTTCTGACCCCCTCATACTGGCTCCAAGGTGGTTTTGTTGTAGCCATTTCTAGAACCGTACACCCAAGACTCCAAATGTCAACTGCAAGGTTGGAACCGCTGCTATTCTTGATAATCTGTGTTGACAAAGGATACTATATAATAATCTTATATTATATTAATTTTGGAGACCAGGAAAAAGTTATATGCCAACCTCAGGTGCCATCCAGTAAGGACTTCCTTTGAATGACAATGGACATGTCTGCCCTGTGATCTGCAATGTTTGTGGAGGGAAATTTTAAGCATCAGAGATTCTTAACGAATACTAGATTTGTGTTTTGGAAATGATTATTGTGATAATGTGATAATGTGATTATGCGACATAAAGACCCAATATCAGTAATTAGTTTCAGATATTTAGTTTCATACCAGCTGAAATAAAACTGACTTATCTAAAATAAAAAATTAATTATTTACTCTTTCTTTTTACATGAGTTGAGAGACTTCCACTCTATTTCAGAAAACACCTACGTTTTTCACACACAAATATAAATCAATTATTTATCTAGTAATTCATTAATATTCAGAATTTGCCAAAAAGTCAAATACCTCATTATCGTATTATAACTACAAACAGTAACCACATCTGAACAGTGAACACTAGTTTCTATAGATCGTTCTGTTACAGATGGTTGTTATCTGATTTTTTTCAACTATGTGTTCACTTTCAAAATACATATCTAAAAATCCCCAAGAATGGTGAACAAGATTATGTGACGGTCTTACTCATGTCTTGTTTGATTAGTTATTCTTTTCGACTCGTAACCAGTCACTAAACTTACATATTAACACAAAATCTAAACTTACATGCTTTGCCATTCCAAAATCTGCCAACTTGACCCTGCCGTTTGGGTCAACAAGAATATTTGCTCCTTTAATATCCCTGCAAATTTTGGTTATGTTGAAGAACAGATGAGCGCTTATGATTAGCTAAGTGTAGGGAGTTGCTTCAAATGGTTAATTGATTCACCTATGAATAGTATTCTTAGCATGCAAATATGCTAGCCCTGACAAGATCTGTTGGGTGTAACTTCGAATTGCCAGCTCACCAAATTGTCCATAATCTTGAAGAAGTTTATAGATCGAACCACCCGATACGTATTCCAAATAAATATAAAGTTTGTCATCCACCTATTCAGAAGTCAAGGGTCAGGGGAACTGATATACAGAATCATTTATCACGCTACAGAAATTCTTTAGAAACAAGAAAAACAAAAATGATCATCGGTGTAATACGTATTACAGGTGAGTTATGAGTAAGAAACTTGCCATTTCAGATCCATAATACCGCACAATATTTGGATGGCTTAACCGGCTCAATAAAGAAACTTCCTGAAAAAAAAAAAAAAGAGAGAGAGAAGACGTAATGGTCAACTAAATGATCTGGGAAATTGAAGGAAATAAAGTTATGAATGTGTCCAAAATTTGTAAGTATACATACTTGGCCTAACTGTTTTGCACTTTCCTTTGACTTTGCATCATCAGAAAACAATGTAACTTCCTTCATAGCACACATTTCACCGCTATCACTACACCAGCAACATATGCCAGATAACAGATAACTAAGGTTAGACACTAACACTTAATAAACTATAAGAAATCAAATAAAAATCAAGATCAGAAGGCAACATTAGACAAGACTAGAGGTGACATATGTCTAAATCCCTCTAAATTGCTCTACTTATAGAAAAAAGTTATATTTTATTTTTTATTATTTTTTTTAGAAAAGCAAATAGGTCAAGCTAAAATATTATCAAATGTGTAAAGGCTTCTAGATGATATTTGTAACAAAAAAAAGTTTTGTAATCATATATAACACATTAATCATTTATAAGAATAAGAAGTGTTTGGGGTTTAGTCTGTGCATTTTGATCTGAACTAAACAATAAGCTGTTTTGACCTGTTACAGAACATGCCCATTTTGCTACCACTAGATAAAACAAAAACAAGAAGTACTCAAAGGTAAAAATGATGCAGCAATCAACACATTTCATACCTGTTGAAGCCAACATAAACATGCCCAAACGAGCCTCTACCCAGCAACTTCCCTTTCTTCCATCTCGAGCCCGGGCTAGGTAAATTATCAGGCCGTCCTGGACTTCGTGGTACAGAAGGTGATGTTGCTGCTGAATTTGACTGAGAGAAAGGAAGAGAATTGGAGATTGTGACTGGAGGAAGTGGTAACCGGTGACTTTTTTGTTTCACATCTTCGGGTCGATTATTTTGTGAGTCAATGGTTGCACCACCAGCTCTTGGATGAAGTGGTGTTACAGCCCCACTATGGATTCTAGAGCTCGGGCCTGGACTCGTCATCTTAGGGCTTGGAAGTGGAGAATATTCTGGGCTACCCCTGCTTGGTTGCCAAAATAGCCCCGCCATGTCACCACCCATAGAGTTATGCCCAGAATTCTGACCCGAGCCAGGACTGGAGCAGTGGCCCGATCCAAGGAAAGGAAAATCAGGATTAGGTCTTGTGGAGAAGAAAGCAGAGTTTATGACTTGCTCGCTTCCAAATGCTCGTAATGGGCTTCTAGAAGGGCTTGATATCGAGCTGTCTGGAGCACTGAAGACTGCACCATTGTATGGGACCGCAAGATTAGGCACATGACTGCTTAACATTTTTCTTCTAGAAGGTGAAGAAGATGTATGATTATTAAAAAGATGGTCTGATGATTTTGCAACATCTCTCGAGTGAATTTTCATGACAGGCAACTGATCCTTAATAATCATGCTTCAGCAAAAGAAAAAAGGATTAGCTTTTTTATCAAGTCATAAATGCATTCTTTTCTTTTTGAACTTTCAAATTAAATAAGCTTACTTGGAAGGGCTGCCAGCTGTTGTTCGACTTATGGTATCATAATCAGATGCCAATGGGCTAAGCTGGCTCGAGTCAGGTGGATCATCACTATCACTACAACTTTCACTAGAAGCAAATTCCACTCCATCAAAATCTGCAGCATCAGGCCTGGCCCGTGTGTATGCAGCATGTGGGGGTGGAGTAAACGGTGATGGTTTAGACCCCTTTTCTTGTCTTGGTTTTCTAGATGCTATGATTCCCGACTCGGTTCGAGCCACACGATTCGGGTGATGTCCCGGAAGCGGAAGGGGTTGAGCCTGAGGTCTTTCTTGAAAACTTTGACATCTAGCCACAAGTTTGGATTCTCTGGAAGGTGACACGGACCTGGACTCAACCCTGGATAGTGACCCGAGCTCTGAAACTGTGTCAGTGCAACCTCTCCTAGTACCACCAGATCTGTTGGTTGACTTTTTCTCAGAAGGGATTCTAAATTTTCTAATTGTGTCAATAAAACCCTCCTTGCCTGTCTTCTTCTTTGTTTCTTTTGATGATGACTTACCCCACCATGAACGCATATTTTCGGATAATTTACCAACGAAATGTAACCCAAAGTAAAAGCCACTAGTAGTAGTAATCGGACAATTCCTTCACATGAGATTATTCAATATGTCTCAAACTTTACTGCATCCCGCAATCTGAGTTCTGAATGCAAAAAGTCCATATTCTGATTGTCAATTAGTGAATATGAAGATACAACCAAAAGATTAATTATAAAGTTTGGTTAAACCTTTGCTGCAAATTTGAGACCGTCCCATGCTACCAGGAAGTAAATGATCTGATTTTCGCTATTGTTAACAATCAGGACTTTGAAACACTTTGGAATATTCAAGACTACACGGTTATCTTATGGGCCCCTGGTGTGTTTCTTGTTTCCAAGTGGTAGCATAAGTGTTTGAGCATTTGTTGAGAACTTTGTCTAAACCATATTCCAGGTATAAATTAATCTTGAGACTGTTGCTTAAGCAGATCTAGTGCTTATATTGTTGTGCATCTGATTTTACTCATTATTCTTAATACAGCATATTATAACTTCTTGTTATCGTTATCCCCAGAATTGTCATCATATATACAAGATAAAAAGACACCAAAACAAATTAGAAACGTTAAATCAATTGTCCCAAAATGAAGAGGAAAAAACAACTTCAGTCAACTTATACAAAGAAAGCAAAATTAAATATACCTAAACTGTTAAATCAAGTCAATCAACACGACTAATCACATCAATTTCAACTAAACCCTCTGATTCACGAAAACGGAAATCAATCAAAAAGTTCCCTCCCACCTCCGAAACCAAGGGGATTCCGTTTCTAACAAACAAATTGTCACTCTAATCGTATTCGCACTGCTATCACGACCTAATCGAGCATCTAATCTTCGAGAATCTAGACAAAAACAAAACCGCACTGTTCACATATCCTGATTAGGTTAGCAATCAATCAATTTGATCCGTACCGGTCCAAAATTACAGCATTTGAACATAGATCTACACAAGGAGATACAGAGAATCTAACAAACAGACCGAAATAACCACAAAACGGATTAGGAAACGAGAACTAACCTTACAGGATGGAGCATCAGCTGAAGAGCGTCACATAAATGCGAAGAAGGAACAGCGGTGAAGAACTGAAGATTTGACGTCTGAATTAAGCTAGAAGAAGAAGAGAAGAAAGAAAATCTGGTGAAAAGATTTTGGAATTGTGAGGTGTCGTGGTGATGTTGTTGGAGAATAAACTGAGAAAGCGAGAGCAAGAGAGAGAGAGAGGGGGATCGGAGAGGAGAGGAGGGTTCTCTCTTTTTTTTTAGTTTTTTAGTTTAATGGAGGAGACAGCGAGTGGACTTGTGGGAGTGGAATAAGTCGTTACTATCCCCCTCCATCTTCACTCGTTTCTATTTTATGTGGAAAATGGAACAAATGGTTTGTTTCAACACATGGAATTGTCACAAGTTATGTTTTCTATTTATAGAATCATATTGTAATTGTAATTATAGTTTAAGAGTATGGGAGTCGAAGGAGAGAGTAAGAGTGCGTTTGGTTGTGGAAAACGTTTTCCAGTTTTTCATTTTCAGATTTCTAGAAAATGAAATGGGTTTTCCATCTCTAGAAAACACATGGAGATTTTTTAAAACGCGTTCTAAACCAAAAGATGGGTTTTCCATTTTCCAAAATAGAAATCTGGAAAATGAAAACCGAAAATGGAAAAACAAAAAAAAAATATTTTCCAATTTTAGTATAAAAGTTAGAAAACTCCGTTTTCTGTTTTTCTGGAAATCTACAAGTTGAACGCGTTTTCTATTTTCCATGTTTTCTTAGAAAATGGAAATGGAAAACATGGTGTGTTTTCCACAACCAAACGCACCCTAAATGTTTGTGTATTATTAGAATTCAAATTATTTTTCAATATCTCTTCCCCTAATTCTCTCATATTATTACGTTCCACCGTTTATCTCTTTAATCATGTTTCGTATTTAGCCTCTTCCTTTTGTATTTATGTATATGATTTCTTTTCTTGCAACTTTACAACCTCGAAATCAATACACAATATCTATTACCTTCGTACCATCAGTATGAGTATTGTACAAGAGAACTCTCACATACCAACCCTAATCGAAGATTATCAGTGGCTCAATGTCCGGAGAGAAAAGTGAAACCGACAACGAGAAAGAGAGCAATCCGAAGACAGACTCACTGTTCTAATTCATGCTTCAAGTTATCCTAAGCAGATGCACGTAAACAATGCCCTCAGTGATCATAACTACACCAATTGGTCATGGGATATGATGAATTTCTTGTTTGCCAAGAACCAGGGGCGAACCCAAGGCCATGCCTTGAGGGTCGTCTGACACCTATAAACTTTTTTGACGTTTTAGTATATATCCAACTTTTTTCTGAACTGAACCCCAACAAATTTGGTTACCTAACCCCGTGAATTTTTAGACCGACGCTGAACTTTAAAAAAAAAATAATTTCTACTTTTAAAAATTAAATTTTTAAAAATTTAAACGTATTACAAATAAATTTATAACAAAACTAATTTATCGAAACCTAACTTATAACTTTTGAGTAAGTGATCAATAATCCAACACCACTTAGGTCAATGAGCCCAAAAATATTTACACGATTACCCATATTCTCAAACTCAATACCCATTACCCAATTAATTGAAAAATACATAAATCTAATATCTAATTATATCTAAAAAATTTAACTAATTTCTAAATAATCAAAATTCAAACATACGCCATATGGTGATATGGAACTCGGAACGACGACAGTGTTTTTTTGGCGATTTCACATGCAACTGACGAGTCGGTTGTCGACGATTGTCGCACACCACTCCCGCGACCAGCATTCGTGTTTCTGCTTTCACAAATTCACAGTGAGTCGTCTTCACTCTTCATCTTTCTCTCTAAGTCTATTTGAATCTTTTTGTTTTGGATAATTGGATTATGTTAGGAATCCTTTTACCATGAGAAGAATGCCATACTCTCATGCCATATTATGACTTGGATTGGCTCGGTTGTACACTTAGGTGCTGTTTGTTTTTGCTTAATACATCTTTAGAGGAGGTTATGTCTGCAGGCGCGCAGACATATGCCTTGAAGACTGTTTGTTATTTTTTCTTATGAATATTTTATTTAAGCTTAAAACCTCTTCAAAAAAAAGCTTAAAAACATTGTTTATTTCATCTTCACACTAGAACTCACAAGCTTAAAAACAAATAACCCACCACCCCACCACCACCACCACCACCACCACCCCTCCACCACCATCACAAAATCACCACCACCACCACCATCACCACCACCACCACCACACCATCACCACCACCACAAAATCCCCACCACACCACCACCACCACACCACCACCACCACAAAATCACCACCACCACCACACCATCACCACCACCACCACCACCGCACCACCACCACCGCCACCACTAAGACCACCACCACACCACCACCACACTACCACCATCACCACCACCACACCACCGCCACCACCACCACCACCACACCACCACCACTACCACCGCCGCCACCACTAACACCACCACCACCACCATCACCACCACCACCACACAGCACCACCACCACCACCACCACCACCGCCACCACCACCACCACCACCACACCACCACCACCACCACCACCACCACACCACCACCACACCACCACCGCCACCACCATTCACCACCACCACTAACACCACCACCAACGCCACCACACCGCCACCACCATCACCACCACCACCAACACCACTACCACCACACCATTACCACCACCATCATCACCGCCACCAACACCACCACCACCACCACCACCACCACCACCATTTTACTTATGTTTTGTGTTATTGATATTTGGTTTTATTATTGTATTTATATTACAATTTGAACGTTAAATGACTTAAATTTAGTAAGATAAGTTTGACAGTTATATATTTTTCCAGTTTTTGCAGACAGTGTCAAGTTTATAAAACAAACAGTCTTATATTTTCAGATTTCAGATTTTCAGACCACATCTTCAGCTGCAGACATGAAATCAGATGAAATCATACTGCAGACAGTTTTTGTCTGCAAAAACAAACAGCCTCTTACACGACAGTCTTAAATGGGCTATTTACTTCTCTTAGAAGGTGCATCAGTCTCATGAAACAAAGAAACAATCAGTTGTTTCCCGCTCTTCCGCTGAAGCAAGATACCGTTTCATGTTTGCTATAGTCAGCGCGGTATTGTGGATGCAATGACATATATAAAAGTTAAACATCTCTTTAGAAGGGCCAACACGTTTATTCTTTGATACCCACATAGTCATACATATAGTCAACAATCCTATCTTCCACAAAGGGACTAAACATGTGAAGATAGATTGTTACTTCGTTCGATAAAGGGTCGAGAGTCAAGAAATCAACCCAATTTCATGTTAATTCCAAGATACAAAATTTTGTTATCGTCACAAAAAGACTAGGAGCTCCTGAACTAAGTTTCTTACTTGGAAAGTTTACACACTCCAACTTGTAATATTCGCCTGTTTCAAAAACCTAGAAGCTCGGCCTGCACCAAGAATCAAGGTTTAAACCCAATTCTTGACATCATGAATAATGGATTACTCTCTTCCATATGATAGTACTCTGAAAATAATAAACGTGGGCAAAAACCACGTGCAAAATGCATTTATAACGAAGCGGGAATCGCGAAAACAAATTTGGTGTTTGATGCTAATTTACAAGACGCGTGACCCGCCTCTAAACCCATTCCACATTGCCTAGAAACCAATATTTTACACCCTTTCACATCTATAAATATCTTTTTTGGTCCCATATAGCTTTCAACCCTTAGTTTGAGTATAAACAAGTGGAATGACCACATTTTGGTGGTTCCACAAGTACAATACCCATTTGGGTGTGGTGCGTAGCAGTTTTTTATACTCTCGACGAGGAGGTTCTGTCGTTCGAGCTCGTCTCGTTTGAAAAGCTTCTTTGAGGTAGTTTTTTCTTTTTTGTTATTCGTTTATTTGTCGCTTTCTTAGTTTAATTAGTTTAGTTTAGGTTCTTAGTTAAAGAGCATTAGGCTCGTTAAAGTAGCCTTGCTTAGGCCAACTTTTGGCTTGGTGTAGCCTTCTAGAGGCTCATTAGGCCCAGCGAGTCCAACCTATCATCTTCAATTTCATCTATATTCTTCTAATCTAAAAGTTAATGTTTTTGTGCATGAGCAACTGGGATTTAGTTTTTTTTTCATAAATCAACAATTAAACCAATATTTAATCATTCTAATATGTAATTTAGTTTCCATAGGTTACTTTACCATCACTAGACATCATATCTTTCAATAAAACTTTGATTTTTATAAAAAGAACCATCTTTAATCTCATTTCAAAGTATTTACCCATTTATGTTTCATTCAAAATTCAACCAAGACCTTATTACTTATCATCAATCAAAGGTTTTTCTTATACGAATGTGTGCATTATCATTTTAGTAAAGATTGCAGTCAATTTTGTAATTTACAATTTATCATTTCAACTTAAAAAAAATTGTTGGAAAATTGGAAATAAATTATCCCAAGTTTTGATGTTTGGTCGCCAATAATCCCAAGTTTAAAAATAGTTCCCAGTGGTCCCACCTTTCACTGTATTTGTTTTTAGTGGTCCCACCGTTAACAAGACTAACACCGTTAAATTTTTTTATGACGTGGCAAATGACTTGGCTTTTTATTTTTATTTTTTAAAGACAATTTCCATGTGGCAGATCAGATTTATCTTTTTTTTAAACAAGACTAATCACGTTTTATCTTTTTTCCCCAAGCCCTAAGTCGTGATCCAAACTTCAAACAAAACTCAGACACATTTACGAACCCTAAATAAAACGAGGAGTTGATTCAACGATTTCGAACAGCAGATCATATGATTTCGCACATCAACCAATTCGAACCCTAGATCGCTACCTTTCTGTCCAACGATGAGTGGCATCATCTTCTTCAATCTGAACTATGGTGGGAAGGTAATTTCAGAACCAGAAATTAGGTATGAGGGTGGTGAATCAAATCTTGTGATCGATAATTTATCAAACTTCGAACTTCTGGATTATGTAATGGAACTCGATAGAATGACATACAAATCGAAGGAACATGTATGCTTGTATTGGCTTCATCCATACACCAAGATTGAAGATTACTTGTTTCACCTTAATGATGATAAAGATTAAGTGAAATGCTTTATGTAGTTGGCTGCGTCTGGAATCTTAAATGTGTATGCTACTTTGTGGGATAAAAGTCTGACCAAAGTATTATGCACAACCCCACACCCGTATAAGTTGGCAGCCCTACATGATCTACAAAACTGCAGCCATATCACCACCAAACTGCAGCCATATGACCACCAAAACTGTTTAAAAATGTCCACCAAACTGCTGACATATGACCACCAAACTGCAACCATACATGATCTAGCATTTCAACTAAATAATCACAATTCATTGCAAACAAAAAAATAAGAACATTAAGACTTCAATTTCTAGTCAATACAAACACATACAAATATTACATCTTAACAACAAAATAAAATGCTAATACTCCAAAACTTAATCCAATCAAGAATTGCTTCAAAGTGATTGAATTTCCAGCCATTGCAAGCTTCATTTTTAAATTCTTGTTTTCTTCCTCTAAAATCATCTTCTCCATTAGCATGTTTTCATTCCTCAACTCCATTGCTTTGTTCTTCAGTTCATTGAATTTCCCATAAGTTCCAAGTGCAACATCTACATCCTCTTTCCAAACAAAAAATTTGCAACCGTCACTCTATAAATGAATATAAAAAAAAATCAGATTTTTTGAGGGAATTCCATACAATTAATAACACAAATACTTACAGGCTAATTAGCACATCCATAGAATTGTTGTCCGGGTCTTGTAGTTCCATGCCCAGCAACCCTTTTCTTTGAGATAGTTTCATGGTTGCAGTATATGTTGCCATCCAACCCAAGATTAATAATTTTGGGTTTGTTGTTCGAACCTGATGTCGAAGAAGAAGTAGCGCTCATCTTTCTTATTGGTTCGAACCAAATATCGAAGAAGAAGCAGCGCTCGTTTAGGTTATTGGTTCGAACCTGATGTCGTAAAAGAAGAAGCGATGTCGATTTAGGGCTTGAAAAACCTGATGTGGTAGAAGAAGAAGAAGCGATGTCGATTAGGGCTTGAAAAAACCCCTTTGCGTTTTAATTTGGGGAAACAAGAAATGGGGGCCTAATTTTTTATTGGGGAAACAAGAGATAAATCTGATCTGCCACGTGGAAATTGTCTTTAAGAAAAAAAGCCAAGTCATTTGCCACATCATCAAAAAAATTAACGGTGTTAGTCTTGTTAACGGTGGGACCACTAAAAACAAATACAGTGAAAGGTGGGACCACTGGGAACTATTTTTAACTTCGGATTATTGGCGACCAAACATCAAAACTTGGGATTATTATTTCCAATTTTCCAAAATTGTTAGGAACTTCCCATAAATACTTTTATGGCATGATTTCCATAGAAAATTATTTCCTTGACAAATATAGGCATATGGAACCTATTAGAATGATCTAGGATTTATTACAGTTATTTTCATGTCATTAGAATATTTCAAGATTAATATTTTAAATGCCTTTAGAAAATACCTAAGCACTATAAATTACATTTTCAAACTCTCAAAATACCAGAATGATAATACCTTAAACAGACAAACATGTACTAACTGAAAGGACGAAAGCACCGGTAGTTAGGACTTTTATCTAGGCATGGCATTGCATATAAATCCAAACCAACCATTAGACCTGGATGCCTATCAGGTAAGTGTTGACGAGAGTGTTATTAACCTATAGGCCAAAAGACGTTTAACAAACGTCTATAGGATTATTTTTACATTAGGAGTAATCTTTCAAATCGATATGTCACTTTTAGCAAACTCAACCTAAAAGCCTAAACTACATCCCCATGTGTACACAAACCCAAGTATTTTAGTCCTAATTCCAATATTCATTATGTCCCATTTATTCCTTTAGGGTATTCTACGAGATATTTTCACTCGCTTCAATTTTCATAATTCATGGAACTTACCTTTCAATCATGTGAGTAATCCTTGCCCCTTTTCACTTTTTATCATTTTGGGGTTGCAACATGTATCCATATTACAAAAGTCATTTTTCAATGTTGTCAATAAATACGATTGTCAAGTATGTGTGAATTATGTGTTATGTGATTTCTTGCATGATTTGTCATGTGGTTGTCAATGGATGTCAATTACATAAACATTAACATTATTGCCTATGGTGCAAAGATAGATTTATTGGTTGACCACCACTCAAATTGACCAGTAATCGGCGTTGAGTGTTTGTTCCCTTATTTTCAAGGCTTGTTTATGCTTACTTTATCAAGTTTTCAATTATTCTACCATGTTATGTTTCACGTATTCTATCATATAACACAATTCGCATGTTTTCAAATATATGCTACGTATTTAAACTTTTGATTACTAACCAACTATTTCTTAGTGGACCCCCTCTATTTTCTACATGTTGCAGACAAAGACGTTGATATTTTAAGTTGCTATCACTTAGGCCTTGGACCTAGTTAAATTTAGAAGAAGGCATTGTAATTGTTATCTATTTGTTTCATGTATTGTATTCTTTCAATGTTATCAATGAAATTCAGTTTATATTAATTACTGTCACTTTAATTTAGTATGTCATGCGATTTTGGACAATCTAATAATGCCCTGACGAATCTGCCGTCAGTTGGGGTGTGACACAACTTGAGGGGAAGTATTGAAATTCAAATCATTTTCTAATATTTCTTCCCTAAATCTCTCCTATCATTTTGCTCCGACATTTAACTTTTTGACCAAGTACTGTATTTAGCTCCTCCATTGGTACCATCGATTTGCTTACATATACTTTGTTGGCTTGATCGATGTTTATATTTCGCTAGAAATGTTGGCCATCAAATCAGTTAAGTTTATCAAATTATGAGCATAAATGCATAATAGCCTTAAGTGAGAGCATCCCATGAGTAAGTGAGGAAAAATGGATGGGTTGAGTTGGGTTGGGTCAACTAACAGGACAAAAGGGTTCAAGTTAAGACATATCGCTTATAAAAAGGACATCAATTCGGTTCGGTTTAGAAAGAGCTCTCACTAAAATATGGTTAACTTAAAAGGTGAATGTTTTAGAAAAAAAGTATCAAAACAGTTTATCCGCTATACATTTTCCCTGACCAATGGCACTGGTGTGCAATTGGGACAATGGTGGTGGTTATGGAGGCGGTAGCAGATCACTATGGTGGTGAATGAAGTTACAAAAGAGGTGGTGGTAGTGACGGTGGTGATGATGACGGAGATGGGTAAGCGGTGAAGTGTAGGTTATGGTGGTGAAAATGGTGGTGGCATTTGAGGATATGCTGGTGGCGACTATGGTGGTGTTGGTGGTGTGTTGGTGCCACCAATGGAGGTGATAAGGGTTATGACAACAACGAAGGTTGTGGCAGCGACGACTGATAGGAGATAGATAACACACTACTAATTGGTGGTGTGTGACCCATATAGAGTTGGTGGTGTGTGAGTATCTTTAGACCCTTTTTAAGTTTCTAGTTTCAAAGGAATGGCATAATGATATCGATGAACCAAATCAACTGATTTATATATATAACAATGTAAATTGGAAGTTAAATAGGGATGTTTTTGTTTCTTTTAAATTGACCACATTTTTTTGTTTTTATTAACAGTTTTAGTCCTTTATTAACATTATACTTGACATTTTTCATCCTTATTAACAAATGTGATACGTGGTATTTGTTTGTTGTTTCAAGAAACCACAGTGGGTTTCTCTGTGCTTAGTGTTGGGTTATATAACTATTATCAAAACACGAGTACGCAGCGGAAAGAAACCTATGAATTAATCTAACTAACCGGTTTTAGAACGTGTACCTTTTTAGCTCGGAAAGACTTGATCTCTTGGAGGATTTAACGCAAATCCCTCTACGATTGCACACACGACACACCAATGCTATGTGCTAGCAACCGATCACGAACACCTCTTGATGTAGGCTTGGTCGAACCACACAAGAACCGAAACCCCCCTTGGGTTTTCTTGTTGCCGAATTCGAGAGAGTAGAGAGAGAGAATTAGGGTTTGCACCTTTATCAGATAAATGCAACCAGCACCTCAACCTTAAACTGAAAGAGTCTATTTATAGGTTTAGAGGAACTTGATAAGCAAGTTAGGGCTTGGGATAGGCATAACCGAATTTCGGCCTTAAGGCTTATCCCAAAGCCTTTTCCTAATTGTAATCCAATTACAACTCTCTCTAATTACAACTAACACCCCTCTGTTAACAATTAACTGTTAGTTTTTAACGAAACCTCGTTAAATGTTCGTGATAAATATTAATTAACCTTTAATTAATATTAATGCATTTGGTGTCGAGAAGTGTGACCCCGTAGGCTTAAATAATTTCCGGACATACGCTTACTATTACATGATCATATCCCTACAGCTCCCACTTGAGCTTGCAATAGTAAAGGTAATAACATTGGTTAGCGTCTAGCAACACGCCAATGCTCCCAGAAATATTTAAGTACATTTTCTCAAAGTGTATTTAAATGGTACAGTCATTTACTATCCCTTTGTTACCGATACCGTGTTAAATATGGATATGGATCAAAGTCATTCCATACTTTAACGATTCTGTTTCTCATTCTCACAACTAACTTAAGATTACCAAATCGCAAATCGAGACATCTCTAGATTTCATTTGGGCACGGCCATGCAAACATCTTAATTAGTCCAATGAGGGGCCCAGTGGTATCTTCTTCAGCACAAAGCTGAAGGAACAAATCCTCTTGACTACACGTGTCCAGTCACATACTTCACTACACTTACTGAAAATAGCCCTTTTGTACTACCTTATTCAGGATAGTTAGACCTATATCAAGTAGGTGCAATCCATATATGCATGACCTGCTTGTATCTCAAGTCTAAGGATAAGTAAAGCAACCATTTACGAATTTCACTTAATGACGCCGATCCATAAAGTGACAATTCGTTAGCGGGTCAGTCCAGTATGCATCCAATGAATACCATGTGAGTTTGGTGGGACCATCCTAACCAATCACTCAGATTTTGTCTTAGTTTAACTATATTCCCATATAGTTAATCGACAATGGACAATTTAGAATACTTGACAAGTACTCAAGGATTAAACATGCAAATATAGGACACAATTTACTATTAAATGAAATCAAACATATCAAGTACTTTATTTCATTATATAAATAGAAATTGTTTAACATCCCTTATCCAAATACCGAACATCAGACATACATGATTTAACTAGCTAATTTAAGTCCCATGCCCTCGGCATGCCTTTCAAGCTTCGGCCTCGACAAAGCTTTCGTGAAAGGATCAGCTAAGTTAATATCTGTGTGAACTTTGAGTAATTTGATTTCACCTAGTTCGATCTGCTCACGAACATAGTGATATCTCCTGGCATAGTGTCTGGCGCCCTTCTGAACTCCAGGTTCTTTGGCGATGATCAATGCACCCGAGTTATCGCAGTACATGTCGATCGGCAAGTTACTTGTGGGGACAATGTCTAGCCCACTAATAAACTTCCTTATCCAGACAACCTCCATTGCAGCTTCCGAAGCAGCAATGTACTCAGACTCTGTTACAGACATAGCAACTGTGGTTTGTTTCTTGCTTTTCCAATCCACAGCGCCTCCATTCATAACGAAGACGTACCCAGACTGAGACTTCGTGTCATCTCTATCAGTCTGAAATCCAGCATCACAGTATCCGGTCACTTTGAGCTCTTGATCTGGATTTCCCCCATATACCAAAAACAAATCTCTAGTAGCCCGTAGGTACTTGAGAATGGTCTTAACAGCAGTCCAGTGACTTTCACCTGGATTCTGTTGATAACGGCTAACGATATTCTGCGCGAACGCTATATCAGGTCTAGTGCATCTCACCGCATACATAATAGAGCCTACAGCCGAAGCATAAGGGACTCTTTGCATACGCTTCACCTCATCAGGTGTAGAAGCACCTTGTTTGACCGACCGACCAAGTCCTTCCTGCATTGGTACATTACCACGCTTGGAATTCTCCATCTTGAATCGCTTCAAGATCTTATCAATATAAGCACTTTGACTTAGTCCAATCAACCGCTTAGTTCTATCTCTATAGATCTTGATTCCAAGAATGAATGTTGCTTCTCCCAAGTCTTTCATGGCAAAACACTTTCCAAGATGGGATTTTACATCTTGCAACATTGGAATGTGTTTTCCTATAATCAATATGTCATCTACATATAAGACAAGGAAAGTAACATTACTCCCACTAGCTTTGCGATATACACATGGCTCATCGGGATTCTGAACGAAACCAAACCTTTTGATTTCTTCATCAAACCGTTTATTCCAACTCCTCGATGCTTGCTTTAGTCCATAAATGGACCTTTGAAGCTTGCATACTTGGTTGGGATGTTTTGGATCAATGAACCCTTCAGGTTGATCCATATAGACTTCTTCATCCAAGTAACCATTTAAGAAGGCAGTCTTAACATCCATTTGCCATATTTCAAAGTCATAGTACGCTGCTATGGCTAAGAGAATCCTAATAGCTCTAATGTCTGCTACTGGTGAAAAGGTCTCCTCATAGTCAACGCCAAAACGTTGAGTATAACCTTTCGCCACGAGACGAGCTTTATAGGTGTGTACATTTCCATCCATGTCGGTCTTCTTCTTGAAGAGCCATTTACTCCCAACGGTTCTTGCGTTAGGAGGAAGATCAACCAGGGTCCAAACGTGGTTATCTTGCATGGATTTCATTTCCACATTCGCAGCTTCAAGCCATTTGTCAGATTCCGGATCTGATAATGCAGCTTTGAAGTTCGGAGGCTCATTGAGATCTCCTGTTACGTTATCCTCGGATTCGACTAGACCAATCCATCTATCCGGATTACGTACGACCCTTTCGGATCTTCGAAGTGGAATCGCAACATCATCGACTTGAGGTTCATCTCTTTGAACATTCCCCCCCCCCCCAAGTTGATGATTGCTAGTTGTTTCAGAAGGTGACACATCTTCTAGTAGTTCTAAAATTCTCCCACTGTTCTCTTGAGCTATAAAATTCTTTTAAAAGAATTCAGCATATCGAGCAACACGAACAGTGTTTTCGGAAGGATTATAGAAGTAGTAACCCATTGTTTCCTTTGGGTATCCCACGAAGATGCACTTAGTAGTCCTGGGTTGTAGTTTGTCAGGCGTATCACGCTTCACAAGTGCCTCACATCCCCAGACTCTTAAGTAAGACAACACAGGGACTTCTCCATGCCATAATTGATATGGTGTCTTTTCAACCTTCTTGGTTGGAACCATATTCAGAACGTGTACAACGGTTTCTAGAGCAAAATCCCAAAATGATAATGGGAGAGTTGTAAGGTTCATCATCGACCTCACCATCTCTAGTAAGGTACGATTCCTCCTCTCAGACACTCCATTATGCTGAGGAGTATAAGGAGGAGTAAGCTGTTGGACAATTCCACACGCTTTAAGATAATCCTTAAACTCTTGGCTTAAGTATTCTCCACCACGATCCGATCGAAGGATCTTGATGGTCTTACCGAGTTGATTTTCAACTTCGTTCTTGAACTCTTTGAATGTTTCAAATACCTCATGTTTATGTTTAAGCAAGTAAACATAACCATAACGGCTGAAATCATCCGTGAAAGTTACGAAGTAGCTAGCACCTTTTCTTGACACATGTCTAAATGGGCCACATACATCAGTATGGATGAGTCCAAGTAGCTCTTTTGCCCTTTGCGGCTTGTTCGGAAAGGGTTTTCTAGTCATCTTTCCTGAGATACAGGAAACGCATTGATCAAATGATTCATCATTTGATTGTAAAATCCCTTCACGTTGAAGTCTTTCAATGCGATTTTTGCCAACGTGGGCAAGACGACAGTGCCAAAGATAGGTAGAGTCCAAACTAGTTTTGGCTCGTTTGCTAACAGTGAACATTGAATTATTTGAAACACAACCACGCATATCAATTTCATAAATGCCATCACAAGGAATAACATCAAAATAATGAACATTATTTTTCAGTGTTTTAAAAACCGGATTGAACCGGCCGGTTCAACCGGTTGAACCGGCGATCGGTGGGTGCACCGGTTCGGTTAAGAGCGGTTTTTAGTACTTCCGGACAAAAAATGAACCGGCGGGTTTTCCGGTTGAACCACCGGGTTTTACGGTTGAACCGGCCGGTTCAACCGGGTGAACCGTTTTTTTTAAATTAAGTTAAAAAACATTTTTTAAACAATGAAAAAAGGTAGGGCCGTAGGGTTTTTCACTCTTTTCTTAATTGAAGTTAACTGATCGGGCTAAAACAAATCGTCACTTGCCGCTAGAGATTTTAAAACAAACCATTCATCGAAAATTACTGATAGTCTGATATTTTTTTATAAATATAACTTGATTAGAACTTATATTGATGTTATTTTGGATAATTGTAACTTGTTTTAAACTTTATTAAAGTTTCTTAACGACATTTGTTGCTTTTGAATGTTTATAAAATGTATATTGTAATTTACATGTTTGAATAGTCAATCTGGTTCGACCGTCCGGGTCAAACCGGGTCAACCGGTTGAACCGTTTTTTACATAAGGCCGGTCCGATTTAAAATTCCGGTTTTAAAACATTGTTATTTTTAGAAACTGAAATACCGATATCATTAAAAACATTAATGTATCCTTGGTTTTTCAACAAAGAAACTGAAATAACACCTCTAGTGATAGAAGGTGCATAATGGCAATTGTCTAATACAATGGATAACCCAGAAGGCAGAAATAAATGAAATTCTCCTATAGCTTCCACAGCTGCTAGCAAACCATTTCCAACGAACAGCTGCAAAGCTCCAGGCTTCAGTTTCCTCCTCTTTCTAAGACCCTGTAACGAATTACAGATGTGAGTTCCACAGCCGGTGTCATACACCCATGAATCACTCTTAGAAAAGGAAAATAATTCAATTGTGAAGATACCTGAAGTACTAGTCCCACTAGTATTCTTTCTCTTCTTCATCAACTCAGCTAGATAGGTAGGACAGTTCCTCTTCCAGTGTCCGACTTCACCACAATGGTGACAGATCTGGTCTTTAGCCGGATGCTCTTTTGAGGCCGGAGGGGTTTGCTTGGTTTTAGGAACAAGCGCAACTGCCTTGCCTTTTCCCTTACCATCATTCTTGCCCTTCGCCTTTTGCGGTCTTTTAGCCTTTTGGATCTTTCCCCCTTTGATCATAAGAACTTGGGGTGTTTCAGTGGCCTTTTTAGGAATCGTCTTTTCATACTCGACAAGCATAGCATGAAGCTCAGGTATAGTCTTAGTCATACTAAGCATGTTGTAGTTGCGCACAAAACCCTCAAAATCCTTCGTAAGCGATTTGAGGATCATGCCAACTGCAACAGCACGATTATACCCATAATTGAGCGATTCCAATTTGTCAAAGTAGCTCTTCATCTTGAGCACATGACTACTGACCGATTTACCAGTTTCAAGCTTCAAGTCGTGGAGTTCCACAACTAGGTCGAACAATTCAACACCAGCTTGTTTTTCATACATCTTTTTCAGCTCTTTGATCATATCACAAGGTGTATGAAATTCGTATTGCTTCTGAAGATCGGGAGTCATACTCGAGATCATCATACAAGCAACCTCATCGTATCTGTTATACTCTGCGTTGTAGAACGCTTTCTCTTGTTCAGAAGCATCAGCAGCTGGCTCGGTCAGCCAATGATGTTCAAGGACATCGGTCCTCCGTTCAACTCTAAGGACAATCCTCAGTTGACGGTACCAGTCATTAAAGTTAGATCCATTCAGCTTTTCTCTTTCAAACATTTGACGAAAAGCATGACCAACTTAGTTTTGAGGAGGGTTTGTTGCCATCTACAAAACAGATTAAGTTCAAAAATCAGTATTTTCGATAATCTTTTCCTTAATAAATTTAATTACCCAATGTTTAAACATTTTAAACAATTAAGCTTATTAAGGCTAGGATCCAATTGACATGACATCATTTCATCAGTTGATCTGCTAGAAATGATGCATTCAAAAGATAAGTGACGATCAATAATTGTACTCCAAGTACAATTCCTAGATTTTATGGGACCTACAACTTGCACCAAGTGATTTGTAGTCATGTTTCATCCCATCTTTTGCCACGGGCCAAGGGTCTCACCGCCTAGCTCGTTTTAAGTCGTCCAGCTAAGAACGCACAAATTGTCCACCATTGTGTACCAATGAGTGGGAATTTGTCATGCAAATGCCATTTTACCATTGTGTACCAATGAGTAAGATGACATTCACAAGTGTCCTTTACAAGGTGGATGGCAAAGACTTAAGTTTCAATGGGTCAAAGCAATTTTGATATGTTATCAAAAAAAGTTATGTGTGAAGGTTCATGCATACCTTCACCACATAATATGTTTATAAAATTCTTAGTTTGTCTTCCAAATCAAAAGAGCTCGGTAGCTCCATTTGCAACACACAAAGAAGCGTAGGGGTGAGGTTTGCAACTTTTGCAATTAAAAACCTACCACTTTAGGGAAGCGGAGCGACCCGACTTATACCTCTCTTAGAGTGTGTTCAAATGGGTGAGCCGGTGTTTCTTTTGACTTTTAGGACACAAATTTTATTTTATAAACAAAATCATATTTCTATGGATTATTTGAGCAAATTTCGATTTTCATAAAACAAATTTGCAATAAACCTTTTATTGTGTCACAATTATCAGATAATCACATAATCTTAGGGTTTCTAATTATCATATATAATTTTAATTTAATCCACTTTCATTTAAGTAATAACCACGAACGATTTGCATGAAACATCATGGTTTTTACTTCTTTTTAACACTTTAAAATCTAAAGGTAGAACATGTTGTTCATAACAATTATCTAATAATAACAAAAACTTGGATTTATAATTTTAGATCACAAAAATCAACTTTTAGAGCTAAAATTAGGGTTTCCGATTCGGCAAGAGGTTTTCGATCCATTATTAGAGTTTACGATCGGAAAGCAGGGGTTTCCGATCGAAACAGGGTTTTCGATCGGGTCGAAAAGCCTTTCCGATCGGAACCTTTCAGATTGGATACTTTTCGATCGGGTCGAAAAGCCTTTCCGATCGGGTACTTTTCGACCGGCCCGTAAACACTTTACGATTTGGATCGAAAAGTGAGGTTTTCGATCGGGTACTTTTCGACCAGTTCGTAAACACTTTACGATTTGGATCGAAAAGTAGGGTTTCCGGTCGGAAATCAAGGGTCTCCGCACCGGAATAGGTTTTCCGATCGGAAATCAAGGGTTTCCGATCGGGTCGAGAAGCGTTTTTCGATCAGGGACTTTTCGATCGGGTCGAAAAGTCCTATTCCATCGAATTTTTTCCCGTTTTTACCAATTGCGAAACCTTTTCCAATTGTAAAACACGATTTTTAAATGAATCGAAAAGCTAGAATCTTGTTTTGGTTACCCCCCTTTCAAGTTTTATTCCCGGTAATTAATTAAAATCATAGGTGGCTCGTGATACCACTGTTGGGTTATATAACTATTATCAAAACACGAGTACGCAGCGGAAAGAAACCTATGAATTAATCTAACTAACCGGTTTTAGAACGTGTACCTTTTTAGCTCGGCAAGACTTGATCTCTTGGAGGATTTAACGCAAATCCCTCTACGATTGCACACACGACACACCAATGCTATGTGCTAGCAACCGATCACGAACACCTCTTGATGTAGGCTTGGTCGAACCACACAAGAACCGAAACCCCCCTTGGGTTTTCTTGTTGCCGAATTCGAGAGAGTAGAGAGAGAATTAGGGTTTGCACCTTTATCAGATAAATGCAACCAGCACCTCAACCTTAAACTGAAAGAGTCTATTTATAGGTTTAGAGGAACTTGATAAGCAAGTTAGGGCTTGGGATAGGCATAACCGAATTTCGGCCTTAAGGCTTATCCCAAAGCCTTTTCCTAATTGTAATCCAATTACAACTCTCTCTAATTACAACTAACACCCCTCTGTTAACAATTAACTGTTAGTTTTTAACGAAACCTCGTTAAATGTTCGTGATAAATATTAATTAACCTTTAATTAATATTAATGCATTTGGTGTCGAGACGTGTGACCCCGTAGGCTTAAATAATTTCCGGACATACGCTTACTATTACATGATCATATCCCTACATTTAGTACGTGTCATCTGTTCTTCATCGCCACGAGATAGAGAGAGAAAGCGTCTGGTTTAAACTGATGCCCATTTCCTCTCTACAGAGTTCATCATCTCTCTTCATATTAGCTCTCTCTCTCCTCACATCGTTCCCCATTGTCGTTGTTTTCCTTTCATCACCGATCAACTCCGCCGGAAAAATTGGTTTACCGTCGCTGTTCTGCACCGCCGCCACCATCAATAATACTTGGCATCCATCTAAAGATATCGAAAACGATCGGTGTTTAACCGGCGTTGTTCTGTGGTGGGCTAAGACCCTAGATCTGCGACAGTTTTTGGTGGCACTCCGACCACGGAGGCGATTCTGGCTGCAGCGACAGTCCGATCTAGGGTTCAGGTGACATTTTTCGGTAAAGGTAAAACCCGCCCTTTTCGCTTTGTGGGTTTTATGTTTCTATAGGTTAATCGATTTTTTCTTTATGATTTTGCAGGGACTTCGCCATGGTGGAGACTACTCAGCACACATACGAGGCTATAAATCAGGTTACTAAGTACCATTGCTTCTGATTTTCCTGTTTGATTTCTTTGTTGTTTGATTTTCCTTTGTTCTTTGTTACATGATTTTCTTTGGTTGTAGCAACCCTTTTGGTTGTTAGGGTTTATGTGCTCCGTAGGTTAATTAATCCATTTCTTCCATCTTAATTAGCATGTTATGCTTATTCATGTGAATTCTTATCTGGTAATTTTTTTCTTTAAAGAGTGTATATTTGTATTATTTGATCAGCCTTTCATACTAAGGTTTGATGTTGTTTCTTTTACATTTTTCTAAGGCTTGATGTTTCTTCTTTAACATTTTTCATAGGTAGTTGTTGCGGATGCTTGGGCTACCATGTATGTTATATCTTTCGATTTCCAGGTATAAATGTACAATTATGTTTCAAATTTTTATTTGCATTCCTTTCTTTCTCCTGATCACAGGTTCAGTATGTCTGAATTCTGATGTCTACGATCGCATGTTCCTAACATTTGCTTTAATAAGTTTCATATTTATCTTATTCTGTGTTTGTATTTGGGATGCGTTTGTTCTTGGTTTTTAGTTATGTTGATATCGTCTACTGAACCAATTAGAACCTATAACTTGATACGACATGAATTAAGGAGCTATTGATTTTAAATATCGTTTCCAAAAAAAATCCGCTCTCATAGCCTTCACACCCAATGACAATCAAGGTTCATTTTCTATTATTAATTCTAACGCATAAAATTTAATTGTACATATCTGTTATTGGTACATATATAATGTTTTTCCTAGAGTCATGGACCTAAATTTAATTTATCAATCTTCCATATTAGTACTTTATGTTCCCCAATTGAGCAAACATGCCGTTATAACTCTATTATAACAATGTTCGCACCCACAATCTTCTAAAGTTGCTTATTCCTTTTTGCTACTAACAAAACTGCAATAATGTCCATCAAATCTCTGTGGCTTGATTATTAATTTTTTTTTACCATTTCTTAGTATTGTAAGGATCAATTTAAACCCTCACGCGATATCTTGACTAGTGAAACCGTGCGGAATCCGGTTTTCGCTAGTTGATTCAAGAACAAAGAAGAAAGTAATAATCGAAAAGTATAAAGAACAATGAAACACAAACCAATTAGTAGAAAACACGATTGTATTGATCACTGTGATTGCTTACACCTTAATCGAAATTCTCTAGGGAATTTCGATGACACCTTGAACACCAAAAAAAAACAAGCAACCCTAAAACAATCTAGGAGGAGACTATTTATAGTAGAGATTGACTTGGTGAACAAGTCAATCTCTTTACAATTTTCGTAAACCCTGGACCACATACTAACAAAATCGGATCTAAAACCCCTACACATATTAGCCCAATTACAAATTAATACTAGCCCAAAACCACTAAACAATCCCAAATCAATCTAATGCAAAAGCCTTAAATTTCAGGTCTCTACAATCTTCCCCTAGGCTTTAGCATTAGACCGTCTTCACATTCTGAACTTCTTGGACAAATTCACAGTCGCTGGATCATACCAGAGCTCCTTGGCCACAATCTCAGCTACTGCCCGAGTGTAACACTTTGCATATTCCTCAGTGTCAGGGTTACACTCAATCTGATGTTTAGCTAAGACCAGGATGTCTTTCTTGTGAAACCGCATCAGATCATGAACTTCCATGACATTAATGGTCTGGGACTTGCAGAGAATCTTTGTTTCACCAGAATAATCACTATATGCCCATGTCTGAAAGTCATGCAGGCAGCCTTCAGGATGTCTCATGGGAAGAGGGATCGTCTTCGTCTTGTCTGTAGGTGGATACAAGACATTTGTAAACTTCTTGAGCTTCTCACCTTCCTTCCCTGGGATACATTTCTTTCCATCCCATTTGAAAACCTTTCTGTATTTCATCACATACGACTTCTTGTGAGGAAAATCCTCAAACTTCCTGAACTTGCTCCTCACAACTTTCTCCAATTTCTTATAGAAATACGTGGCCTGATCATTGTTTGACGGGTTGGAGAATGGAGCCTGATATAACATAGTCAAATCCACGTTCGTCCAGGAGTAGAATTGAGTCCAACTTTTGTAATACTCTAATGGATACTGACCCCTTCTTCTTACTACGAACATGTTCTTTTCACCATCAAACATCCATGTCTTCACTGGTGCAGTAATGCCTTGTTTATCATGATAGTGTTCTCCCAGCTGAATTAGATACCTCTCAGGTGGATAGGCAAATGTTTGTGACTCCCAACCTCCATCAAAGTCAGAAGCGGGAACAGTCATATAATATCTATCCCTGGTATCTTTATCTTCACTTGAGGCATCAGGTAAACTCGGTTGAGTTTCATCAGGAATATCAGCTTCAAAGTCAAACACTGGTAATTGTGAGAAATCACCTACACCTGATCCTCTTTCAACTCTATCTCCTTGCCTTGATCTTTCTGAATTCAGCTGCCTGATCAGCTTGTGAAGTTCTCTAAACTGCCTTGAGAATTCTCTGTTCACCTTCTTTTGATTCTCCAATTCAGTATTGTGAACCTTTTGAATATCAATCAAATCAACAATAATCTCACTTTGAGTTTCATTTTGGGCTTTCAACTCTGCTATCTCAGCTCTGAGTTCCTTCTCTAATCTGAACTCCGGGGTTTCTACTGCCTTCCCCTGATCTTGGGCTGTGGGCTGAGAAGAAGATGGACCAGCACTGGAACTTGTGACTGGTGGCACATAAGAATTCAGTCTTCTTCTCCTTGGGTCACTAGGGCCTTCTGTGTGGTGTGGTGTAGCAGCTGACTCAGTCTCAGTCTCATCAGTCAAATCATCTGTAACAGAAGCACCGAGGGGAGGATCCTCTGTGGCTTTCCGTTTTCTGATCAATGGAGTCTCTGTTGTCTCAGTCTCAACTTCCTCAAGGTCAACATCATCCAGATACGTGTCATAGTTTATTGACTCATCACCTTCAAAATTGAGTGCTCCAATCCGCATATCATTCAAATCAAATTCTTCCCAGTCAGAATCATCAGGGAGATCAACCACTTTTTGTTGAGGAGGAGGCATATTATGTTCTTCTTCCACAGTTGCATTTCTGTTAACAGGCACCTCTTCTCTCACAATCTCTGCAAACTCTCCAAACTTGTCTCCAAACGACATCTTATCCGACAGCTTCTTCTTCGGATTGATCATAGGAAACACCTCAATACCCATCGGTTTAGTATCATGTGTATCATTTGACTTTCTCAAAGCTGGATATCTTGAGTCCAGAACTAGCTGGATGAACCTTGGAACTGCTGCAAACTTCTTATCTCTGGATACCACAGACTTCACATCTTCAAATATCATCCTAGACCAGTTGAACCGAACACCTCTGATTAGTGACACCATTGCATGGGTGTGCACTTGGTTCAGCTGATCCGTAGAGCTCTTCTTGGCAATGACACATTTCTGTAAATAATGTGCCAGCATTCTCCAGTACGGCGGAATGAGAGCTTTCATCGTGGGAGGAGATAAAGTGAGGTATCCCATTTCCTTCAGACACTTGGACACCATTTCTTTATCAAGAGCAATGGGATCAGCAGCAACATCTTTAAGTCTGAGAGCCTGTCTGAAATTCTCTTCTGTTAAAATCACATCAGAAGCTTGAATCCTGGCAATTATCTGCTTCCCGTCTTCAGATACATTTGCTGTCTTCCAAAACTCTTGCTGCATGCGTTTGCATATAACTGGACTTGCTGTTAATGCATAGTGTAGACAACACTTCTTCAGCCCCGCTATCATTGATAGGTACTTTTCTTTGTATTCAGCAGGCGGGTCCAGCAAATAAGCCACCTGATTGTGATCTTTGACAAACTCTAAGTCCCTGCACTCACAGACACAGATAAACATCCAAAACACACAAAAATTCATTAGTTTTAGGGATTTCTTGAAAAACGGGCAGCATAACGGCTTAAAATTAAGTGAAAAACCATTGAAAACATCATCAGGTACCTTTCCGATCGAAAAGCAGGGTTTTCGATCGGAAAGCATCCGTCCGATCGGAACATGGATCGAAAAGTTGAAAACCTAAGGAGCCTGATCGAAAAGCCCTAAGACTGATCGAGAAGCCTGATTGCTTGATCGAAAAGCCTTAGGCTGATCGAGAAGTCCTATGTCTCGATCGGAAAGCCTTAGCTTTGATCGAGAAGCATAAGGCTTCGATCGAAAAGTCTAAATAATCGCGATCACTGGTAAAAAAGTGTGTCCTCTGATCGAAAAGCCTAAGCTTTTGATCGAAAAGTCTCTGGTCATCGGTGACCAGTGATCGAAAAGTACCAGGGGCAATCGAGAAGCCCATGGCTTGATCGGAAATTCTCATCTTCTTCGTTTTTTTCAACCTGCAACTCAACCAACAGTTCACATATGCATATTTCGAACATATCTCAAGCAAAACACATTCCCAAACCACTATCCCTTCCATTCCCGACCCAAATGCGCCAAAAATTAAACACATACTCCATTCGGTCCTGTGGTGGTCGAGCCACGCGCTTCAATCGAGGAGCCATTGCTTGAAATCAAGGGTGGAGGAGTGATTGGTGATTTATTCCGAGCAAGATGGTGGTGTCGGATGACTGAAACAGTGGCGGCCGGCGACGGATTGATGAAAGGTAGCGGCGGCAGGCGCTGTGTACGATCGGAGGGGCTGTGGTGGTTGGTGTTTGACGGAAATGGTGGTGGTGAGGTCGTAGGGGAACAACGAGAGGTGTGATGGTGGGTGATGGCGATGGGAGCGGGTGGTGGTGGTGATTGGCGGAGGTAGGTGTCTCGATTAGGGTTTGGAGGAGAGAAGGGGGTGAGGCGGAAAGTGAAAGGGAAGGGGGCCGGTCACCCCTTCTCTTTTGTTTGAAATGTTTCATTCCACCCCCCCCCCCAAACTTGAACAATGTTTCCATACCGCACAAACTTTTACAAAGCAATTTTTCTCACTTAAACAAACTTAATTAATTTTTTTTTAAGACACCCAAATTTAATCCCGTTCATTTATTGAAAGCTTCCCCTGAATTCAAGCCCGTGAGATTTAATACCTGGCAACTTAACTATCCAAATGAATAAACAAACAGACAGAATCAGAAGTTAAGATAAAATAAAATAGACACAAATAAAATAAATTAAAAAATAACATACACACACAAAAATCTTAACCAACTGAATTTTGAGTGAAGAGGCACTGTTAGGGATCATACCAGATAGTCTGTGACTGAGGAACCCTTTTCAGCTTCGGTTACTTCGCGTGTTCAGGTGATTGCCGGTATTTTGGTCCAACTTTAAACTCATGCCGCTTTCGCTTACTCAAGCAGTTTTATCACATTATTTATCTTTTAAGGTTTATTAATTATGAATATCTATCCAGTTCACACACATAAATCCTAGGTATAGTTTGTACATTCTATCAAGCGCATCTGGTTTCCGTACAACATTTTTCACGACACCTTTCCTTAAGCCCAACGTCATGCTCCAGAGGGGTTGAGAAAAGAAAAGAATAGATCACGGAGGTTTTGTTGGATAATATACAAAGTCAACTGAATTTTTGAAGCATTTTAACAACGTTCTCATCAGTGACAGAGGCTGAGGGTTTTGGACACTTGAGGGTCTCTTTTGATTGTGCACTTGGCATCTTTTGGTTTATCATATATACAATGTGATCTTGAAACGTACGTGGATCAGGGTGGTTCCAGGTCTCCGCTTTCGCAGAACAGAGGAGTCCTGACTCACGTACAACATTCCCAGGTCATTGCTTACGCAAAGCAGAGGGAATGGGATTTTTGAGCATGACATCAACACTCAGAACCGGGCGTGTGTCTCAGGATACTTGATGCACAGTCAAATAGAAATTGTACTAACCTAAGTGTGTGTTCCCTTTCAAGCATCATACGTTATCTTCAAGTGTTGTGATAAAACATACCTTTTGATTGATTGTCAGCAGAGCCTACCAAGCACATCGACCATGAATCACTGCTTTTCACTTCCACCTTACACGTGTCAGTCAGCGAACACCTGGAAATTTATATCACTTCCCACCTGGTCACCCAAAACCAGAAAAAATTTAAAAGCACACACTTTAGAGAAAATACTTGACATTTTCTTATATCTTCCCCTTGCTTTTAGATTTTTTAAATAACTTAAAAGGACACTATTTTTGTATTTTTATTTTTTTTTCAATTTTTTTTTTTAATAATTTTTAAATTTTTTTTTTATTTTTTTTAAAATTTTTTTAAATAAATGAAAGAAACAAATAAATACAGAAAATGATAAAGTTGCCAGACTACTCATCAAAGGCTATCATCCGGAGGCCCTTGAGACACATTTCAAAATTTGCACTTGGAAGGGGTTTCGTGAACATGTCCGCCACATTGTCATCCGATGCCACCCTCTCCAAATGAATGAGCCGTCGGTCATAGCAATCCCGAATGAAGTGCGTTTTGATGTCTATGTGTTTGGTTTTTGAGTGCTGCACGGGATTTTTTACAATTTGCAAAGCAGCATTATTGTCACAAAAAATGGGAGTATCGAAAAAGTTCAAACCGTAATCTCCCAACTGATGCTGCAACCAAACCACCTGAGAGCAACAGGCAGATGCAGCAACATACTCTGCCTCGGCTGTTGACTGAGACACCGTGTGCTGTTTCTTACTTTGCCAAGACACCAGCCTGTCGCCTAAGAATTGAGCTCCAGCAGACGTCGATTTCCTGTCAAGCTCATTGCCACCATAATCACTGTCAGAAAAAGCATACAGGTTAAATCCAGACTCTTTAGGGTACCAGAGGCCTAGACGAGGCCGACCCTTTAAATATTTAAAAGTACGTTTCACAGCAGAAAGGTGAGAGAGTTTAGGATTAGCCTGGTAGCGTGCGCATTGGCACACAGCTAGCATGATGTCTGGACGGCTGGCGGTCAAATACATCAAGGACCCAATCATGGACCGGTACATATGCTCGCTCACTGGTTGCCCATCTGGATCCCTGGTAAGGGCAGGTCTTGCTGCCATGGGTGTGGAGACCGGCTTTGCATCCACCATTTTGTATTTTTCCAAAATCTCAGTAACGTATTTAGCTTGATGGATCAGGATCCCACTGTCACTCTGCTTCACTTGCAATGCGAGGAAAAACTCCATCTCGCCCATTTGACTCATCTCGAATTTTGTGCGCATAACTTTCTCAAAGTCTTTGCACAAGTCCTTCATTTGTCGATCCGAAGATGATGTCATCAACATAGACTTGCACCATGATAATGTCATGCTCAACCTCCTTTCTGAAAAGTGTCTGATCAACAATACCCCTTGTGTAACCATGAGCAAGAAGATGATCAGTCAGAGTCTTGTACCACGAACGAGGAGCCTGATGCAACCCATATAAGGCCTTGTCAAGCTTGTAAACATGATACGGGTGCTCCTCATCAATGAACCCTGGAGGTTGAGTGACGTAAACTTCTTCATCCATCTCAGCATATAGGAAAGCAGTTTTCACGTCCAACTGGTAGACAGTGAAATTCATATACGAAGCATATGCTAAGAACACCCTTATTGCTTCTAAGCGGGCCACTGGTGCGTACACTTCATCATAATCCACACCTTGAATTTGCTTGTGGCCTTGAACCACCAATCTGGCCTTGTTTCTGACAATCACACCGTTATCATCCTTTTTGTTCTTATACAGCCACCGAGTAGTGATGACCTTTTTGTCAGCTGGCCTTTCAACTAACCTCCAAACTTGAAGCCGAGAGAATTGATTGAGTTCTTCATGCATGGCCTCCACCCAACTAGGATCGGTCAAGGCCATAGTAATGTTAGGGGGCTCAATCTGAGAGATGAAACAGGAGTACATGCAATGATTGATGTCTCCTGACTGGCTTCTTGTGATCACCCCCGATGCTAAGGGACCAATGATGTTATCCAGGGGGTGATACTTCTGTATTCTGGTTTCTGCAACAGCTTGAACTGGAATTACAGGAGGCAGATTTGATAGATCGGGTTCTTCATGTGTATCTGCTTCAGTGTTGGGATCAACTTCGAGTATCTGAGGAGAGTCGGGAGCTGAGTCAACTTCTGCATCTGTTTCCTGTGTCTGAGTCTCCACAGGATCAACATTCTCCTGTACTGGTGGAGGGTCTAGTACCGGAGCGGGGATAGGAGTAGGGACAGGAGCCTTCGTGATGGAGTGTGAGACAGATGGTCCTGAAATTGTTTCATCATAGAATTCCTCAGCTAACACAGGATCTAAGCCCAATGGGCGGAAGAATTGATTGTAGTCAAAAGCTTGAGGAGGACCGACTCCACCATCTGATGGCTTCTCTTCTAGCCAGTCCACATTTGTGGACTCCATCACAATCCCGGTAGTCTTGTTGAACACCCTGTAAGCGGAGCTAGCAGAGTAACCTACAAAATAACATTCATCAGCCTTAGCAGCAAATTTAGGAACATCAGTATTAACTAAGACTGTGCATAAACACCCAAAAGCCCGAAGGTGACCAATTCTGGGCTTATCATTGTAGATTAATTCATATGGCGTTTTCTGATGCCGCTTATTGATGAGCACCCTATTCTGGACATAACAAGCAGTATTAACTGCTTCCGCCCAAAACATGGTTGGTAACTTAGAATCACACAACATGGTGCGAGCAGCTTCAATTAAGGTTCTGTTTCTTCTTTCTGCTACGCCATTCTGCTGGGGTGTGTAGGGAGCACTGTATTGATGCTTAATCCCCTTATCAGCACAAAAGCTGTCAATTGTCTGATTCTTGAACTCTGTGCCATTATCACTCCTAATGGTCTTCACTTTGTGCTTCAGTTTATTTTCAATAAGCTTGATGAAGGCGATAAGAATACCTGCAACATCACTTTTCTTGGACAAGAAAAACACCCAAGTGAAACGAGAAAAATCATCAGTAATAACCAAACAGAATGCACATCGGTTAAGGCTTAACATACTGACGGGACCAAACAGGTCCATGTGAAGTAGCTCCAGCGGTGTTGAGATTCTGTTGAAGATCTTCGGTTTATGTGGACGTTTGTGCTGCTTCCCTTTAGCACAAGCCACACATTTTTCCTTCAGAATGAATTCATTAATTGGAAGATCTTTGACAAGCCCTCCTCTGGCAAGTCGATTCAAGTTCTTTAAATTCATGTGCCCCAATCTTCGGTGCCACAGCTGTGCATGATTCTCAGCTGTCTTAGAAATGAGACAGGCCACCTCAGATGTGGGGGGCTTCTGCATGTTCAGCACATAAGAGTTACCATATCGGGGTGTTCTCATCAACACCCAGTCATCGGGAATAGAGTATCCAGGTTTAAGGATGAGACATTCTTTGTTGTTGAATAAAACTGGATAATCCCGATCACATATCTGTGAAACACTCAACAGACTGTGCTTCAATTGCTCGACGTAATTGACATCGTGGAAGCTGAGACAACCATTGCGAACCGTTCCTTTCTGACTGATATAACCACCAACTCCTCCGGCGAACGACACATAGCCTCCATCAAATTTCTTCAAGTCATGTAGAAGTGATATGTCGCCCGTCATATGCCTGGAACAACCACTGTCAACATACCATAGGTTGTTGACAGGCCTCCTTGGCTGTTCCTGCATTCAGAGAAAATCAGTTAGTTTTTGGTACCCAGGCCTTAACTGGTCTGGATGAGACTGGTCTGTGAATGTCTTTAATGTTGACATCACTGTGGTGATTTTCTTTTCCAACCCCCTTTTGATTATTGTTGGTTAATTTTGACCCTTTGACTTCTTGAAAAGACATTGAGTGTTTTTTGTACACTCCCTGAGGCTTGAAAGACAAATTAACAACCTTCGGGACATTCCACATTTCATCTTTTCTCTTCTTGACTGAATGAGGTATTGAGAAAAGTGGTGTTTCAAAAGACCTTCTAACAACAGGTTGAGGTGGAACAAGTGATTTTTGAAAATTGTCCTGCTTAGGGTGAAAAATAGGTTTTGTAGGTTTAGAAGCCCTGGCAGGTTTTGTGAACATCTTTGAAGATTTCACAGCATTGTTATTCACCTTATTTTTCACCGTTTGTGGTGTCTGATTAGGTGACTTAGGCTTTGACCTCAGTTTGTGAACCTGTGTTGGGCATGGCTGCATCTTTTGGTTTGACGATGCAGACCTTGCCTTTGGTCTAGAATGAGTTCCTGCTTGTGATGGTGGGAATGTGAACTTCTGCACCTTTTGGTTTGAAGGTCCAAATTTGGGCGTTGGGCCAACATGTGTTTGGCCCAAAGGGACAGTCTTTTGTTGGACCTTCTTTGGGTAGTAGGGCTCATAAGGTCGGTGCAGACAGTTTCTTGCCATGTGTTCTGGTTGGCCACACACATGGCAGGACTGTTTCTTTGGATACACGGGAGCCTGTGGTTGGTTCCGCCCAGTGGATATCCAAGTTGGCTTTGAAGCATTTTTATGGATCCAGAGGGCTTTACCATGAGGCTTAGTGGTCAGAACATACTCCCGTTGTATCGGTTTGAATTGGTCATATGCAGAATTGACCTCTGGGTACGGGACAAAATCCTGTGGTTTTGCGTCCCGTACTTTCTGCACATTTTGAGTGGGACAGTTCAGACTATCCTCAGATTTCTTGTCATCACCTGTGGGTTTGGAACCAGCATTTTGTGATTCCTTAGCCCTTCTTAAAATTCTAACAGTTCTAAGGGGTTTCACAGGTTTCACATCACATTTACCAACATTAAACACACCACATTCAGAAAGTTTAGCACAACCATTAGACTCAGAAGACTTAGAGGTGTTTGACTCAGACATGACAAGAGTTTCAGTTTTCTCAAAAACAGAATTTTTAACAGAAAAATCAACTTCGGACTTCAAAGAACTTTTAGTGGACTCCGTGCAATTTATTACCCCTGCTTCATGTTTACCTTTATCTGCACAAGAAGTAAAAAGGTTAGTCTGGTTAGAAACAGGAGCAGATATTTTAATAGGGCAAGCTGCCAATTTCTTTTCGATCTCAGCTTTAGCATCCAAGTTGGTCTTGGAACACTCATAATCTGAGATCATTTCATGCATCAGGGGCATCGGTACTGTATGAGTGGATTTTTCATCTTTTATTTCAGTACCGAGTCCCAAACCAGAGTTGGCTTTTACATGACGCATACGAGCGTCTGTGTTGTAGAAAAGTGAGCTAGCCTTCATCATTTCTGAAACAATCTTATCATTTCGCTCAACTTTGGTTTGCGATGTTTCTAATTGCCCTTTAAGTTGTTCAAGTTCAGTTTTCAATGTGGCAATTTCTTCATTAGCAACTCTCAGATATGTGTTTTTGTTACTCAAGTCCCGTTGGAGATTTTTTATGTCAATTTTAGCAGCTTCGAGTTTCTCACTTAAGTTTTTACTTCTACCTTTGTATTCCCTCAATTCTTTATCAACAAATTCACGATTTAAGGTTTCATTGAAAAACTTGGTTTGCCATTCTTTAGATTCATTTAAAATAGATTGACAATTAGGATTAAGACATACCTCAGAGCTGCTTGCGGAGGATCCTGGAGTTATGTTTGCCATGAACGCGTGATAGAATTCCTCAGATGCTTCTTTCTGTGCTTCCTCTTCAGCTAACAAGGCCACATGGTCAAGTGTAAGACTGAGGTCCTCCACCTGAGGTGTCCAGTCATATCCTGGTGTGTGTTGAACCACCAGTGCCTTATCATTCTTTCTTGCCTCCGTCTTCACGTTCTCACTTCTGTTATCAGCCTTGCCTTCTCTATCCACTTTTGGTTTGGTGCACTCTCTGGCATAGTGCCCATACTCATTACAGTTGTAACACCTCAGATTAGCCTTATTAAAACTCAACTTTATCCTCTTTCCGCCATTCCAGTCCTTCTGTCCCTTCTTTGCCATGTACTGCCTAGCTCGTAGGGCAGACATTCCCATCTGATAAGATATATCCATGCGCTCTAAATCATCGGGGTTCACTTGATTCACATCATCTGGTGACAGGTCCGTGGGAAGAAGGGAACCTGCAACGAGTGCCTGATAGCAACTCATAATTCCCACCCCAAGGGCAAAGCTGGGATCTTTAGACAATGTATTTATATCCAGAGAAACACTGTTTGAATTTCCAGATGAACTTGACCCAGTGGCTTGTGCAATGAATCCCATTAGGGTTGATGGTGGATCAACTGGAGCGACAGCTGGCTGTGAAATGAATGCTTGGTTTAGCTGATTCACTAATGCTCCATTGCCAGTTTTTCTTGCCCTCTTCTGTTTCTTCTCCTCGTAGGCCCTGATGGTGGACATGAGCTCATTTAGGGACGAAGTGGACATTTGCACAGTCTTCTCGATCAGTTCAATGGTGCTGTCCCAATTAGGTGGAAGAGAGTTGACCAGCTTTCTGTTGACCTCTACTTGAGTGTACGTCACTCCAGCATCTTTCATCCCAGTGACTATCTTGATGAAACGTTGAAGCAGAGACTCAATGTTTTCACCAGGGATATAGTTAAACTCATTGAAAATTTCCCTCAGATTCTCTTTGCGGGATTCTTTCATATCATCATTTCCCTCATAGGCTGCTATAAGGGCATCCCACAGAGTCTTAGCTGAGGTATATTCTTTGAAAGCTTCAGCAACTTCAGGGGATAAAGCCATGGTCAGGGCAGCCAGTGCCTTTCTATCTCGTTCAACTCTGTCCCAGTCATCATCAATCCAATCCTTCTTAGCCTTAGGAACAGGTGGTTGACCCTGTTCTCCTGGAGTAGATGGAACAAAGTCTCCCACTTCGATCGATCGCATGATCTTAGCATCATTGTAATTGACGTAGTTGATGAACCTATACTTCCAGCTCATGAAATCCTTGCCAGACATCAGACGTGGCGGTCTGGCAGATGTTCCGATTTTAGAGTCCATTTCCAGAGTGACACTTGACAGGTTTGACATGTCGTAGGCCATATCTTCAGAATCGAAAAGGGTTTACTACCGAAAAGGCTTGATCGAAAAGAGGTTCTCGGCTGAAGCTAGCTGATCGAAAAGTACTTTTCGATCGGAATAGATGAGAATCGAAAAGTGAGTTGCGATCGAAAAGTGTAGGCTGGATCGAAAAGTCTCGAAGGGGACTTTTCGATCAAGGAGGACAATGGATCGAAAAGTCACAGGGGACTTTTCGATCAAATGAGGCTGATCGAGAAGTCTCAAGGGGACTTCTCGATTGAAAGGGTTGGATCGAAAAGTCTCAGAGGGACTTTTCGATTGGTGTAACTGATCGAGAAGTCACAAAAGGGAACTTCTCGATTGGGCAGGCCGGTCGAAAAGTCACTTAGGGGACTTTTCGAGTGAGACGAACGGATCGAAAAGGGGCTTTTCGATCAGACAAACCGATCGAAAAGCAGAAAACAGGTCGAAAAGTGTTAGAAAACACAATCACAGCTTCCGAAACTTCTGACTTGAGTTACAACCTGCACAAAAACACCTCCGAACGTGCTAACAGCTGAAAATCACCAGAAAAACCCAAATTGTTAGTACTCAAAATCTTGAATCTGATATCGCGAGAGCCTCGAAACTTGCGTTTCTCAGCTCTGATACCAATTGTAAGGATCAATTTAAACCCTCACGCGATATCTTGACTAGTGAAACCGTGCGGAATCCGGTTTTCGCTAGTTGATTCAAGAACAAAGAAGAAAGTAATAATCGAAAAGTATAAAGAACAATGAAACACAAACCAATTAGTAGAAAACACGATTGTATTGATCACTGTGATTGCTTACACCTTAATCGAAATTATCTAGGGAATTTCGATGACACCTTGAACACCCAAAAAAAACAAGCAACCCTAAAACAATCTAGGAGGAGACTATTTATAGTAGAGATTGACTTGGTGAACAAGTCAATCTCTTTACAATTTTCGTAAACCTTGGCCCACATACTAACAAAATCGGACCTAAAACCCCTACACATATTAGCCCAATTACAAATTAATACTAGCCCAAAACCACTAAACAATCCCAAATCAATCTAATGCAAAAGCCTTAAATTTCAGGTCTCTACAAGTATGTTTCGCTATAGAATTATATAATAGTATTGAAGGGTCATAACAAATTATATTATGTTTTTTTATGAGAGAACATAAGTAATTTATATAATTTTTTATTAATTCAAACTTTTTAGTAAACAATGCATGAGACAGAAATATTGCAAGAATGTTATAGAAGTGAACAGATACAGTTTGGTGGAACAATTATTGAGCGGCCATTTTCCATTTGAGGTTTGTTTGTGTTTTTTTTTAATATTGGTTGCCAATTCCCATGACACGGATTGGACTATGTGAGGTTTAATAACACAGTTTTAGCAATCTATTGAGCGGGACTGGTAGGATGGGTAGGTTGGGTAGGATGGGTAATCAATAATTTTTTATAATGGGTCAAAATGGGTAAGGTACTACGGTTTAGGCCAAACCACACTTTTGCAATACAAGAAAATAACTGGGTCTTACTATGTTGGAGTGTTATCGGGTAAGCCATCATAAAAGATATATATATATATATATATATATATATATATATATATATATAGGGTGAGGTTCATTGTAGACACTTTCACATGTGAAATAGCTCTTTTTCACATGTGAAATGCTCTGAACAATTAGAAAAAGGAAAAAAAGGAAAAAATGAAATTATCACAACCACTAGATCAAGAGATCTAATGGTGAAATAGGGTGTCTACATGTCTACACTTATGAGGGTGTCTACAATGAACTTTTCACTATATATATATATATATATATATATATATATATATATATATATATATATATATATATATATATATGGTTGCTTCAAACCAATCTTTTTGTCTGACTTATGGCATGGTTTTTCTTAAATAAGAATTTTTTAATCATTATGAACTTAAACTTCCTTTTGTATAGGTATAGTTCTCAATCTGTATGAGAAGTTCTCATACAGAATCTTCTTTATAAACTGAAGGTGGATTTGAATCACTATATTGGGCCGGTCTATTGAGTTATCTATGATAAAATTCAAGGTAAGCTATCCTTTAATTACAAATTGTAATTTTTTTAAAATGTATATCACTTTTGAATTTTTATATCAATGAATTTGCTATTTAGACAAGTCCCTTTATAACTGTAGGCCATATTACTTGAACAATATATAAGAGTTATTTAATATGGTTTGGTAGGGATGCTGCAACTTGACAGCAAGAGGAGACCTATTTCAAAGGTACAACCGAGTCGACTTCTTTTAGATTTTGAATTGTTTTTGTCATTGAAAATTCATTGTTTTAGTTTGGCATCTCCTTCTAATTCAGATGAAAATATTTGATTTTATTCAAGATTAACTGCAGATTTGTTATATTGAGTAGAGTTGACCTTTTCAGGGTTTTGGCAATGTGGGATCTTCAGTGGCTAGGCTGATTCATGAAAAACCCAAATGGTGTTGATATGCCAGCATTGCTTGGGCATAAAATAACAAGTTGGAGCATGATGGTGGAGAAAGCATGAATGCAAATTAATTGCTTGCTCATGAATGTGATGTTTTTGGTGTTCTCAAGGTAATTGTCTTTTTTCTTTTTGTCTAAGAAAATTAGCATTTGAAACTTTCTTTTGATAGATTTTTCCCTATTGTTCTATAAGTGGATATGTTGACTTTAAAAGTCAAGCCAATGATTCCAGACTTCAAATTGATATAGATTCTTTAAATTTTGATCTGCTACTTATATTGAATCTTTAGAATGCCCTTACATGTTTACAAATTATGATTTTTTATTTTCATTGTTCTAATTCTAATTTGATTATATCTTTTTCTTTGATATCGTCAATTAAAGAGAAAACGTTATAGACATTAGAGCCAAGCCCATCATCTTAGAAGCAGCAAATCACCCTACTGATCCTGAAGTAGACAAGGTATGTTTTCGTCAAACTGTAGAAATAGAGTCAAATTCGGAATTTATATAAGTTTGATGTGGACTCATCTTCAGACAGAGGAGTCAAGTCCCATATATCAATACTACCAAATCAATCACAGAATGTAGGCAAATGAATATATGAATTTTATGTAAGTCTGATGTGGATTGATCATATTAAGACAAACCTGCAAGCATATCTCACTCATTATGGTTGTGTAAAGGATCAGCATTTGTATTGGATTGAGTTCTTGATGGATGGATGGTTCCAAAACTGTTTATGGATTGAGTTCTTGATGGATGTTTCTGTTAAAGAAAGGATTTATAAGGTTTTCGTATGTAGGCCTTTATGTGGGACGAAGAGAAGGTGTATGGCGAGTTGCAGAAATACATGACAAAAGCTTTTCATAGCATAAAAAGAGCGTATACTCGCTTTGCTTTTAGTTGTATATAAAATATAATCAGAAATAGTAAAAAAAACATGTGCAACAATTACTGTTAATGAAAATATGGCATAGTATGAAAATGTAAAGCACTAGCAACCACTTTTTTGCTACTGTATACACCTCTGAGTCCTGTATACCCCTCCAAGTCCTAAAGAAAGTGACCCGCCGCAACGCGCGGGTGGGTCAATTTCTTGTTTACCTAACAAAAATTCCCTAAATCAACTCATTTATTTAAGAATGGGTCATGATTATCAGGTGTACTCAAGAGCGCAAGGTAGGAACTCAAGGTTGTTGTATGAAATGACTTGATGTTTGGACAACTAGGCCTGTAAATGAACCGAATGAACACAAAAATGGGCATGTTAGTGTTCGTCAATTTAACTTTAAGCGAACACGAACATGAACATTAGTTAACACAAACTTTCTTGTTTGTGATTATTTATTAAGAAAATGGATGTGTTCGTGTTCGTTTCTGTCCGTTTGGTAAAGACTAAACGAACGGTTCATGAACATAATTTTAGACAAACAAAAATTCAAGCGAACATAAACAATCATATCTTTTTTTCAACAATGTTAATAATCAAGAAAAACATTTAAATGGACGGTACAAATGTTCATAGTTCATTTCAAAATCCATCATGATTCATCCAAAAATCTTAATTTAAGTATTTTATTAATAAAATTATTTATATTATTATATTAATAAATGAAATGAACATAAACGAACATAATCGAACATAAACGAACACACAACAAACATAAATAAACGAACGTTCAACATAAACGAACACACAACAAACATAAATAAACGAACGTTCACACGAACATAAATGAACGAACGAGACATTTGTTCATGTTCGTTCATTAAATTAAATGAAAAAAAGTTAAGTTCGTGTTCGCTCATTTATTAAATAAACGAACATAAACGAACTCCCGTTAAATGGTTCACGAATTGTTCACTGAACTTTTGGTTCGTTTATAAGCCTATGAACAACTATGGACAAGTCACGTCATATATATATATGTCTACTGATAACTGGGGGGGGGGGGGGGGGGGGTGATTCATGAAGTGTTTCTAAGGACCAGATGGAATATGGAGGATTTAGACTAGGAACAGAAATTTGTCGAAAGATTACAATTTAATGAAATTTGAATGTATCAAAGGAATTACAATATATGTTGTATTTGGTTGGTAAATAACCAAACATGTTTGGTCTGTTAGTTTGTTAATAAAAGTTAAAACATGACGATGGTGGCGTGATCATTATGACGAGAGTTGCCATAAGGGCTGCTATATAAGGCCGTAGGGTTGTAAACGAACCAAACGTTTAGAGAACTATTCGTTAATTGTTCTGAGGATGTTCATTTCGTTTGTTCATTTAATAAATAAACAAACGTGAACAAGAAACTTCGTTCATTTAGTTAAAAGAACAAATATGAACATAGGTTAGGCTTGTCCATTTGTGTCTGTAAATGTTCGATAAGGTGCTCGTGAACATTCGTTAAGGTGTTTGTACATGTTTGTAAGTTCACATTCGCTCATGTTCGTTTGTTTATATTTATTCATTAGTTTTTTTTATATATATTTTTAATATTTACTTCTCTATCTAACATCTATATTAGCAACCTTTTCATTTGAAACTTGTATCTTCTTAAATTTTAATCGTTTGAACATAGATTTTTGTGACATTAATATGTTATAATTATATTTTTATGATTATTATTCCAAAGTACTATATTACTTTTAGATAATTATGTTTATGAATATTATGTCAAGTGTTTAGCATATATTTATTTAATATGATCATGTCTAATATTTAAGATTAAGGATGTTGTTTTTAAAATTTTTGAAATAATATATGTTTGTTTGTATTTAGGAACCGTCCGTGAACAAGTTTAGTTTCTTAATGACCGAACACAAATATGAATTTTCATTTGTTGTGTCATTGCAAACCGTTTTGAACACATTCAATGCTTGATGATCGAACATGAACAAGGCTTGGTTTGACTCATTTACAACCCCATGTAGGGGTGGTGATGGTGGCGTAATTCGTGTTACCAACAGAAAGCATTGAGATTTAGGGGCAAGATTGTGAGAAGAGTAATACAACCCAAGATATACCTCAACTTCATAAGGTCTTCAATGCCAAAAAAACAATGAATTAAGATGTTTAAGAGGATAAAAGTTTAATCTTTCTTAGCATCTAAAGTATCCATCTTTTTGTTATACCCATTCTGGATCATTAAACAATGAAATAGGTGATATGAGATAGATGTGCTTATTCAGAATAACCTTGATTCCTTGAATCTTTTAGATCATAAGTGAAGAGGAAATTAGAAGCCTATAACTTTTCTTGATATATTGAGCCAATCTTGCACATAATTTAAAAACAAATACATATCACCACAGTTCTGATAATCTTGATAGAAAATCTCTTTACAAAAAACTGGAATGAAATCAAATGAAAACCTTTATGCCCTAATAAGTGTCAAACCAATAGCTGTAACTAAAATGGTGGAAGGAACACCAAATTTTAGATGAGTCCAGAATGTAAGATTGTATCCATAGTTTTGAGCTCGTCGAGCTTGTTCACAAACGATCAGATTAGCTGCTGATCCGAGCAGTGAAAGATTCCCGGCTACAGTGCTCACCCATGCCAATATTAGCCATGCCTTTTTCTCCTTTTCAGGTGATATAGTTGCAGCTGCTGCTGCCACCCTTGATCCAAGCAACAGTACTGAGAATTACAGTTATGTTAGAATACAATTTATGGTATCGGAAGATAATATATATAAAAAAAAGACACTTTTGTTTGAGCATGAGTGTCTACATCTAACACAAATTTTGTTTGTATACTGTGTGCATGCATGATCTAAATACGACATAAACAACCTAAGATAGGACGTCTTCAAACACATGCAGTATAAAAAACCGTTAGGAAAATTGCAAGAAACGTTGTCTTTCATCAAGTAAACATTTTGGGGCTATAGTTTAAAAGATATGGTAGAGGGACTTTTACCAAAATGACCAAAGTTGACAAAGAATATGCCAAAATGACCCTCTTAAATTTTGACTTCCCTAAATGATCGACTTTTTTTTTGCCGTTGACCATCTTTTTTGCCGTTGATTACCTTTTTGTCGGCTAATTTAGCCGTCAAAGTACTTTTTTTTTGCCAATTTTAGCCGTTGACTACCTCTTTTGCCGGCTAATTTAACCGTTGACTACTTTTTTTGTCGTCAAGTACATGTGACGTAAAATAAATGGCTAGAGAGTGGGACTAAGAGTTGACGTTTTAGCCGGTTCAAGGAAGATTTTTACCGGATGATCTATTGGTTAGGTTATTTGGTAAGGCAAAATTAAATGGTCATTTGAACAAAATCTTGATCAAATTTAATAATTTTGGTAAAAATTCCTATGTTTAGACAAGTATTGAAAAGTGTGTTTTTTTCAACTGTAGACTCAAAATGTTGACTTTTTCAAAATATATTTTTAAAACTGAGATATTTGAGATAACCTGTTTATCAGTTTATATGGTTACAAGCAGTGCCAATTAACACACCATTAAGAACGCTCTAACTCTTTATTTTAGAAACAACAAACTCTTAAAAAATAAGCAGACAAACACTTTCAAATAAGCAATCAAAAACACCCTAAATGAAAGCCCGTACATTTTGTATGTTATTTTTTCTAAAATTTGAAGCAAAGAGTAGAGTACCTGTTGGCACATTTGAAGCCAGATTTGATAAAACAACTATCACAATCGCAAGAGTTGCGACACCACTAACTTGGTCAATTTGGGCATAAGGTTCCATAAAGTCCCATATCGCACTCGGTATTCCTGTTCTATTGAAGCCTTCAACGGTGACAAACATCCCACAAAAGAATATCAACAGTGAATAAGAAACCTGCAGGTTGATAAAATGAATGCAAGTCTAAGTTTTAAACTGCATGCCTGTGAGTTAAAGAGTGATCAATAGAGAGAGATAAACAAGAAGTCAAGAACTCCACGTGATTGGAGTTAGGTGCATCCACCAGAGGTCACAATTTCTATTTAATCACTAGCTGATGAAACGTATTGAATAAAAGTGGACCTGTGTAGATATATAGCATTCATTTTATTTTAACATATATTTTTGTTTTTTTTTTCCTAGTCATTTATAACACATAATGTTTAAGATAGGTATATATAAAGTGTTTTATTAGTTCTTTTTTTCAATATATATGCTGGTAAAAAAGTTTATTACAAAAGGAGTTGTGTAAAAATTATATTTTCCTTCCGAATATTATGAATTTAGTTTTAAAAACAAGAACTATAAAGATTGAATGGCCGGTCTAAGTTCCTTCTGAAAAATTTAATAAATTCTATGTCAGAATATATTAAATTTTTATAGCAATGAATGTTATAAACTCCATGCATGATAGAGAAACTGATAGAGAGAAAGAGAATAAATCTCGGGAAAATCTACTTTCATCAGTATACTTAAAATTATGAAAGGAGACCAAAATATATATTATATTAAATACTGACTTAGCTTGTGATAAAAATATAGCTTAATGTAATAGCAAATTTAAATCTATAAAAAGCAGTATATACCAAAATTGAGAAAAAATAAAATGGTATTTTACATAAAAATAAAAACAGAAAAGAATAAAAAAACAAAAGTGTCACATCATTGTGTAAATGTTAATTTAATATAGTGGGTGCAAATGGAATGAGCCAAAAAATAGTTTAAAACGAAAAAGAAACTAGCTAACAAAGTGGCAGAAAGTAGAAAGTAATGCATAGAAGCTTTCTAACACTTCACTACTATTAGTATATTACTTCTTTTTCCAAATATGGTTGATCGTAATACACACCACTTACCACCATTAAAATATGGTCACCAACCATTTTTGCCACATTTAATTACAGCATATAATTACAAAGAGGTGGGCATACCTTTTCTAAGCATGGGCGAGCATCCTTGAAATCAAGAACCACCAAAGCCATAGCAGCAGTAATAGCAGTCCATGACATGTTTAATTCCACCAAAAAAGAAACTAGCATTCCCACTGTAATAACATAAACTCCAATCTTCCATAATATCAACTTCCATTTAGCAGACTTTTCATCAATTTCCTCCACACCAGAACTCTCTTTCACGAACCCGTTCATTGGCAAAACCTTGGAAAAAACTCTTTCTTCCTTTTTCTGTAATAATCCATTATCTGTAACATCTTTCATGCTATTTGCAATTGCATCTCTAAGAATTTCATTGTCAGCACCAGAACCAAGTATGCGGTTCCTAAGAGTGGAATTATCATTGTGTCCATTAACAATTGGCAAACCATGACTACTTGTGGCTTCATGATAAGCATTAAGATCATGAGAGTTTTCAGATGTAAGATGAGACATAGTAGCCGGTGAAAATCGATGAGAATTCACATCTTCTTCGGGGGCTAATTCCATTGGAGGCTCCTCTTCATCTTTCTGAACAGATAACACCTTCCAAAACATGCATAACAGAATCAAAGCATTTACACAAATCCCTATCATCATTGCTGACACAATCCCAAACAAGAATTCCCCAAATGGGATCTTACTTTGAACCGCTATAACCAAATTTTGAGGGTTACCGATAGGAGTAGCAGCCGATCCAATATTCGCACTTGATGCAAGTGCTAGTAAAAAGGGATGTGGTGGGAGGTTCTGCTGCCTAGCAATTTTAAGTACAAACTCGGTTAACACAACACACGAAGTGTCGTTAGTGAAAAACGCACTGGAAATGGCGGAAATCAGGCAGATTCGACATAGCAAGTCTTTAGATCCTTGGCTTTTCCATGAAAGTAACTTGCCTAAATATTTGAACATATCAGCTCTTTCAAGATAAACACTTACAACCATTGTCCCAAATAGGAGACCAAGAATTGGCAGATCAATAGATTCATAGGCTTGATCCGGGGTAATAACTTGAAAAAGAACCATGAGCATCGCACCAAGTAGCGACCCGGCTGTTCTTCCGATCGGCATAAACGGGACAGCCGGAAAAACTGCCAGAACCCAAAATACTGCAAAAGCTATACACCCTAGAACCACCTTGACAGTTGGAGCCATAGCCATGGTTTGTTTGCAAAAAACCTAACTTCCACCAATTCTTCAGCACCTACTTCTCTTAATCAATAAGAAAAAATAAAATCACCCTAATTAAAATCACATTATCACAACATATATGGTTTAGAACGTATTGAACAAACGATCCATGAAACGTATTGAACAAGAAATGAATCAGATTAGCATCAAACTAAAACTGAAATTTTTTATTTAATTCGATTGGATATGATCCAAAGAAAGAAGAAGGTGAGATTGTAATAACATGCTTACATTAAATACGTACTAAATTGATCTAGACTATAAATGCAAGAAACCTATAGTGAGAATTACAAATAAAGAAGCATTAAGTACGTGAATTATGTGGAAAACGATTTAGAGAAGGAAAAGAATAACACCTTGAAGGATATGATTAAATTTGCTGGAATGAGCAGAGAGTTGATTTGAGTTGAGGTGAGGTGAATTAATGGGATTAGTCAAAGAAAGATGATGATCATGGATTGAAGAAGTACGTCGATTGATATTAGAGGATTTGAGGATGGTGGACCTGAGAGGGTTTGTCACCATGTGTTTATGGGTACGAGAGAGAGACACGTGGGGAAGCAAGCTGATTGACAGCTTTTCATGACTATGACTACGTCAATGAGCTGAGCGAGGGTGGTTAGGTGACTGCAACTGATCGACTTACCGATTTACCCAAAATGTGGGGCGGTGCATGTTTTTCTCGCTCTCTCACGATTGAGAGCGTCCCGTGAGACGTGTTTCGGACACGTTTCAGCCACGTCGGACTTTCCTAAGCCGAAACCAACCCACACCCATGACCCAAAGCCATGTGTAGTAAGGTTACGGGGGTGTAACGGAGCCCAAAACGTCTAAAACACCGCCCTATGGGGTTAGGGCGCTATGAGGCGGGAGTGTTTTATGTATAGCGCTCATCCCTTTAATGTTAATTGGTCCATATATATTTTGAAGAGTTTAGAAATAATAGGGTTTAGGGTAATCCTAATATCCTCCTATCTCCTTTCATACTTTTCGTATTTTTTTTTTGCCAACTTAACGTTACGTCACCATCCCACACTCCCCTCACTTTTACCTTAATACCTACACCACACCACACCACTTTTTACTTTTTTTATTATAAAAAAATTAAAAAAGAAAAGAGAGAAAGAGGGGAAAAGAGGAAAATAGGAGGTTTCGATGCTCAGGGACCAAGGTCTTCCATTTTGATGCTCTAGGAACCCTTTCCCAATGGTGTCACCGAGAGCATTGCCATCCAAGTCAGCCTCCACGAGGTGCTCTGGGGAGACATTGCTATTAACCTTATGGCTACACCATTTTTAGTCACAATCACTCCTTGATGATATGACTGTCATGTGGTAATTTTATTTTTAGAAAACGAAACGAAATTTTATTAGAAGAGACCAGTAGGGAGCTAGAAGCGCAGGTAGATAAAGAAGAACAAAAGAAAAAAAAAGAACACGACAAGTCATGACTCTAACAAAACATCCAAACGTAACCAACCATGAAATGAGACAATAAAAGACTAAACTACAAGGCCAACTATAAATGGTGCACATGTGATAGGTAATGTCTCTCAAAAAGGTTATGACTATACGCACTAGCGAAGCTTGGGCGAAAAGTTTGGGGCGAAGAGTCATGGATCCTAATCCCGGGGGGCGGTTCTTAATAAATATAAAAAAAAATTCAAAAATCGCAAAAATTAGCACTACGGCCGAAAAAAACCGCGGGGGGGCGGCGCGCCGCCCCCCCCCCCCCCGGGTCCTAACTAACCTTCGCCACTGACTATACGTTGCCTAACAAACAAAATACATTAAATTTTAATTAATTGTTATCGTTAAGTTAAAAGTATTTTTTTAATTATCTTTTTACTACTATTTAATATAAGGTGAATATTCAAACCAGTACTTTGCTTTGTTGTGGGTAAGTGGGTTAGGCTCTCTTTAAAATATCAAAACACATAATAAATGTTGTAATTAAAAGGCTTGATAGTTGATTCAGTGATAGCGTACATAAAAATAAGAATGTTGCAAAGATATTTGGGGATTTAGAAAAACTAAAAAACTGAAACGATATTATTGAAAAAAAAGGGAAAAGGTACGCAGGGTAGGTGTACGCAGTCATTTGAGATTCTGCAATCTATTTTGTTTATATTTGAAATGAAATTAATTGTTTTGGACATATACAGGTATGTGTAAACATCGCGAGACTTTCATTTTGCCATATACAGGTATGTATAAACATCACAAGACTTTCATTTTGCCTAATAAAAAACAATATATGTCATTATATCTTTAGTTGAATAAAAAATAAGTTTTGTCTAATAAAAAACAATAAAAAATAAGTTTGATTTGGATAAGAAAGATAAGAAGAAACATAGTAATTAGATTTTTAATTAAATAAAAATTTATGACTCAAAGTTTTTCTGTGTAATAAATAGAAATACAAAAGATGAAAATGTATTTTTGATATTTTATCAAGCCCCCCCCCCCTCCGATTTTTTAAACATTTATAACTCTTAAAACGACATTATTTTAAAAAAAAATTACAACATAAAAACAAGCGTTTTTTATCTTTAAAAAACGTACAGTGTAATTATATATAAAATAAAAATAGTATTATTTCCATTGTATCAAAATGTTCAGATCATTGTGTCATGTTGTGTCAAAATGTTCAAATCATTATGTCATATTGTGTCACAAATCGAAAGAGTAATTTTTTAATTTTATATATAGCAACACTATACGCGTTTTAAATATAAAAAACACTTGTTTTTATGGTGTAGTTTAAAAAAAAATAATGTCGTATGTGAAAGTTATGAATGTTTAAAAAATGGAGGAACTTAATTAAAAGTTAATAAAGATGACTAAGACTAAATTGTTCATTTGTTCTTTTTTATTAGACCAAGATTCAATGGCTGAAATTCATTATTATCATTCTTGCTTAAACCAAACTTCTCGTTTGAAAATTTTCTCAGTAAGAATAGTTATAATTTTTATGATTTCTTATCAATTTTAAAAATTAAATTTATATTATGAATGGTTATTATATCTTCACATTGTTTTTACATTTTAGTTAATTATTCATTTCAATTCTTATGTGCAGATTTTTAAATCCAATTTTTTTTATTATCAATAAAATTGTTTAATCATATATTTATGAGTTCTACAAAACAAAAATGATTCATATCTAGATAGGATGCAACAATAAACATTCAATCATATACTTAAAAAATTTAAAATATAATATTTATTATGCTTTGTTAAATTTCATGGTATTTTCTCATATCATGATAGACAAAAGTATTCAAGTAATTTATTTTCTTTTATTCTCTAATCAATTTATTCGTTGACATAATATGATTTGAAACTTGTAAGTTCTCTAACATTTTATTTGTTATTTTTTTTTCCCTTCATTTTTTGTATGTATCTTATACTGGTTTTGTGGCACTTGAGGTTACTCTTGAAGTGAGTTTATATAATGGCTTATTTGAGCTCTTTATATATGTTTATTATGAAGAATTTATATATGTTTTCTAGATAGTGGCAAGTTCGTTCTATTTTCTTATGAATGGATTGATTTAGTTTATTTTTGATCTCTAGCTGTTCAAGGGGTTTAAAGTTAAATAAAAATAGTTCAAAATTAGAAGTCAGAAAGGCTACAAGTTGCCCTAACTAAGTTTAAATTTCATAAAAATAAATATATTCAGCTTATGCATTATAATTAGAATGCTATAATTTTTTTAGTCATATCTGACAGTAAGATATATACCAAATAAATAAGTAACTGAATGGGTAATATGTCACAACTCTGTGAGCTCAAGATGTTGTAGTCGTTTAAAAAAAATCCGCTTATCCCTTTAAGTTACGAATGTATGCTTAAAATTATATTAATTATATATACAAAGTATCAGTTATATCTTCTTTATTTTTTTTATCACGTGTAACACAAGTTTCTAAGACTAGTAAATAAATAAATAAAACTTGCCAGTTGCCAACATATGCAACTCACAACCGCCACTCTGTTTCCACTATCCTCGCCAAAATCTGGTTCCCAAATACAACAAAGTGGTGCTATTTTCTTTGATGAAATCAAAGACCAGAGAGAAGTGCGACTCAACGACCTTAACCGAGAACAAGATACCTCGACGATAGATTTAGCCATTTAGGTTAATTGCAATACAATCGGGGAAGGGGGGTTCGGGGGGGGTTCGGTGGCTTCGGTGGGATCGGGAACACCACTGCGGTGGGTTCGGGAGCCCCGATCGGGGATGCACATTGGGGTGCCGAGCTCGACGAATTTGAAAGTGGGGAGAGAGCCGTTGGTGTGGCCCCCCCCCCCCTCCCAACGGCTTAATCCCTTTTTTTTTTTAAAAATTTAATTTTTTTTTTTACTTTTTACCATTTCTACCTATTTAAACCACCCCATTCAACCCATTTTCACACACACTTCTCCATTTCTCTCTAAACTTTATATTATCTCCCACTTCCAACTTCCTTTCAATTTTATATAATCTCCAACTTCCTTTTAATTTTATAAAATCTCAACCCTCCTACACCATGTCGAACTTCAACAATTTCTTCTCCAACTTCAACCCTTCCGAGCAACAAACCCCCACTTCTCAACCAAACCCATTTGGAAGTCCCGGTTACGTACCGACGATGGCGGATTCCCCGGCCGGTTGGCCGAATTTTGATTATCTTGGTCCCGACGATTTTCCCCAATTCAACCAAACCTACCAAACCGATTCTCAAGAAGAAATTGTCATGGAAACCCAACCCACCGAACCCACTCAAACAAGGAAGAAGAAGCACGCCGCCAAAAGAAATAAGAAGTCGGGTCAAACGTCTCAACCCGACGAACGACAAAAAAGGATTCCTATTACGTGGACAATCAAAGAAGAAGTGGCGTTGGCGAAATGTTGGGTCGATGTCTCGGAGAGTTCCATTGCGGGTAAAATATATATTTTTTTTAAAGTTTATATATTTTTTTAAAGTTTATATATTTTTGTAAAGTTTATATATTTTTGTAAAGTTTATATTTTTTTTTAAAGTTTACTAACAATTTTTTTTTCCTTTCTTAATTTTAGGAGACGCCCAAACTAGGGATTCGTTTTGGAACAAAATTACCGCAAATTGGCACAATTTGTTGCATTATCCTCCCCCCAACTTCTCAATTGAACACAGTTTTGTTCGCACCAAGCATCAATTGTATTCGAAATGGGGCGACATGAACAAGAAGGTCACCAAGTGGAACAACACCTACATCAACATTTCGGGTAACCGAAGGAGTGGCCAAAGCGAAGAAGATATTCTGAAGGCGACCCATCATCGATTCAAGCTTGAGAACAGGGGCGCTTTCGACAAGATGGAGGTTTGGGATGTGGTGAAAATGTCCCAAAAATGGCGAGGGGCATTTGCGGTGGACGAAGGTTGCGATAGTGATGAACAAGGTGCTTCTAAAGAAGCAAAACATCCGATTCAAATCGGAGCTTCAACACCGATAGTCCATCGCAAGCCCAATCCATTCCTTTCGATCTCAACCTTGGTTGTGGTGGAACCTCTCCCAAGAGCCCAACCGAAGATCCACTTCCAATGGGTACCCAAAAAGCTAAACGCTTAGCAAAAGAAAAAGCAAAAGGAAAAGGAAAAGCGTCGGGGAGTGGAGCTTACAAAGAAGAATTTCAAACGTTTAACGAGTATCAACGGGAGAAGATCGACCTTCAACGAAAAGCTCGAGAACAACGAGCGAAAGAACTCGAACTAATGGAACGCGAGCAAATGTGTCGTGAGCTCGATAGGATTGAACGCGACCCGAGCGAGGAGGCTAAAACCATTGCTCAAAAAATTCGAGCAAAACTCTTCGGGTGTTACAAGTAGTTTTTTTTTTTATAATTTGTAATTTTAGGATTAAAAGTAATTTTAGGATTAAATAAGTAATTTTAGGAGTTTTTTTTATTTGTAATATTAGGATTTAATTTTTATTTATAAAAAAATAGTTTTTTTTATTATTTGTAATGTTTTAATTAGTATTTTATTTTAATTATTTTATTATAAAAAAGTGATTGGGGAAATGGGAAATGGGGAAACCATTGCACACAAAATGGGGAAAAATGGGAAGGGGTGGGGAATGATGAGGTGACACCAAAAATAGAGTGGGGATTGGGGAAATGGGAGAGTATTGCAATTAACCTTAAGGTTAACCTGGGGTTTCGGACTTTCGGTAAGGATTAATTTTTGTTGATTTAAATCCTCGATGGTACACCAAGAGAGAAACATAGCATATTAAACCCTTTATCATCTATTCAAATTTGAAGTCATAGATGAATTTTGTTGTATTGTTATTGTAGTCACATTGTTCATAATCGCAAAACCATATATATTATTTTGAGTAAATTACAAATTTTGTCATTTAGGTCTGTACGTTTTGCAAGTTTTGTTCTTACCATTACTTATAACATTGGATGTCCTTTAAATTTCATAAAGTTTCACTCAGTGTCCTTTAGCCTAACAAACGTTACACCTAGTGTCATTTATATTGTACAAAAGTTACACTGTGTGTACTTGGATTAGACCAAAAGACACAGCATGGAACTTTTGTAAAGTTTAAAGGACATCTACTGTTATTAGTAAAGGTAATGACAAAATTTCCAAAACATGCAAACCAAAAGGACAAAATTTGTAATTCACCCGTTTATTTTTTCTTTTTTGTTAAAAAAAGTTTCTATATTGATTCCAAGTCACTAGTTGACATTGTTTTTGGGTTCCGGTTTGATCTACATGTGATGTTTCCTTACCTCGAGCTGAGGGTTTCCCTAGAAACAATATCTCTATTCTTTAGAGTGGAGGTAATGTTTGTCTACATCCACCCTATTTAAACCTTACTAATAACACTTGTTTATGGTTGTTATTGTTATGATGTTTCCGGCCTTATACTTACCGTCACGATCACAAAATGGTCAACTTTTATTAACCTCTTTATTTAGATAATTGGGTTTATGATTTAAACTTTAGAATTTATGATTTATATAGGATAAAACCATCATTTCACTTAGAGCTCACAGAAAGTTTAATGTAAATTAGGATTATACTTCAAAAGATAGAAATAGTGAGTGTAATATTAAATGGGTCGAATGGATTAAATACCTGCTTCTTTTCATGTAATACTTTGTTAGGTCATCTTAATTAATTTTTAATAATATCTCTATCATTAAAAAAAAAAGAAAAAAAAACTACCATCCACTTATTTTTAACATCTATTTTAGGGAGAATAAATTTTAACAATTGGATCTTGATCTAATAAAAAAGAAAGAGGTGGTATCTTAGTTTTAGTCACTTTTATTAACTTTTTATCCATTTCCCCTATTTTTTTTAAACATTCATAACTTTCACACACGACATTATTATTTTTTAAATACACCACCATAAAAACGAGCGTTTTTATCTTTAACACGCGTATAGTGTTGCTATATAAAAAAAATTTAAAAATTATTCTTTCGATTTTTGACACAATGTTCAGATCATTGTGTTAAAATGTTCAGATCATTGTGTTATTGTGTCAAAAGTATATATAGTGTTGTTATATATAAAATAAAATAAAAAAACACTCTTTCTGCTTTTGACACCATATGACACAATGATCTAAACATTTTGACACAATATGACCAATGATCTGAACATTTTTGACACAATGATCTAAACATTTTGATACTATCGAAATAGTGAAAAAAAAATTAGTTTTATATATAACAACACAGTACGCGTTTTAAATATAAAAAATGTTTGTTTTTATGGTGTAATTTTTTTTTAAATGTCGTATTTAAGAGTTATAAAGGTTTAAAAAATGAAGGGAATTTGATAAAAAATCAAAAATACCATTTTATCTTTTATTTTCTTTGTTTTTTTTCTCTAATTTACACAGTGAAAACTTTGAGTCAGATCTAACAGTTATAATTTCTTCTTATCCTTCTTATCAAAATTAAAATTCTCACAATAATGTCACCCTGTATTTTTATATCTATATCTTTTATTGATGAGATTTAAAAACATCAAGAATAGAGAGTCCCTTTATATTTTTTTTAATACATCAAGGATAATAAGATGATATTCATGAAGACACTTATTAGCGGTATGAGAATCACCGATACACATCAAAATCATCCATACCCTTTTTTTATCTTAAAATCACAGCCTTACAAAAAAAACATTTGCATAATACTATTTATAAAATACCTGTAATTTTTTTAACGGCTAAGCTAAATACACCAACCCTTACAAATAGAGCTCAAACCCATAACTTTAAGAGCAGCTTCACCACTTGATCATAATGATGTTGCCATTAACCCTAACTCAAATAATACACGTAAAAATGATTGTCAAACGTGACATCATATGAAATAGAACGGTTCGCAAAAGTCATGATGGTTTCTTAATCATATTAAATGTGCTATTATTATTTTCGTAATAAAATATAAAACTATATTTTTGTTCAATAGATATCCTCTCAAATGAAGGTTATATTTGTTAGATTGTGACGGCATGTCAAATTGTTTTTTTTCCTAGAAACAAAATAATAAAGGAGTGAAAGTTATTCTAAGAATTAAGTTAAAATATGAGAAAGTTAAAGAAAGATTTAAGGTTTTTGGATTTGTTATTAAAATATAATTAATGGTTAAAATTAAATTGTTGGAGAAAAAATAATAGAGGAATATTTTAGTCATTGTGTTGACTTTTGTAAAGTTCTCCTAACTTTTTAAGCCTTCATACATTTTACATGTGATATTATTTAAAAAAATATATATCATAAAAACGAGCGTTTTTAACTTAAAACACGTACAATGTTGCTACTTATAAAATAATTTTTTTACTCATTGGACTTTTCAGTGTGTCATTAGGCCATTTTGCTCGTCATTGTGTCATTTACCTATCATTGTGTCTTTTTGTTAGGTATTGTGTTTTTTCTAAAATTATTAGTTCTGAATAACATAATTGTAAAATAACATCATTGTGTATTTCTTATATGCAAAGCATAATAATAAAATAATAATAAATCTATATGATTATAATACATAAAAAAATAAAAAATAACATGAAATGAATTAAAACATAAAACACAATGAAAAATACATAGGACACGGTAATTTTAACATAGATACAATGATCTGAACGTAAGACACGATGACTAAAATACCCACCTTCTTACACTTCTTAGATTTAAAAGCTTTCTTGTATAAACCTAACTCATAATAAATAATCTAACTTTAAACACATATTGGCGTTATTAATCATTCAAGAAAAAACACAAATGAGACTTGAATTCTCAATATTACAAAAAAGTACTACTTTTTAACATATTGATACCCTAGAATACAAGTGATTTAATCCATATATTATTATCACGTTCATTTCAACATAAGAAATTAGTAATCGTGAAAAAATGGCAATTATGGCATGGAGGAAGAAAATGCTTACCAAGAGTTCGATGGTCGGAAATGCTGTCGCAGGTAAATAGAGCTCGATTGTTATACTACGCCTTGATGAATAGAGCGATAATATGACTAAGAGAGTGTTTTAAGATTTAAGATTTATAAATCATGCATTCTATAGAGTACATATAGGCATGAGTTTGAGAAAGTGAAGTGTATCTAAGTTAAAGAAAGATGGTGGGTTCTTCATCATCTTTACATTATATCAAATAATATGTTGTTTAATCAACTAGCTTCATGTTTAACTTCTAGCTTCTTATTGACTAAACAAATCCACTAAATATATCTTCTCCTTTAATTATAATAACATTATTAACCTATTATGATTGACGTTAAAAAATCATAAATGTAAACTAAAAGTAACTAGAATTTACTATCGTGTGTTGTCGCAAAGATAACGCGGGTATACGAAAAGTTGAGTTGCTAAAGCGTAACGTAAAGAAACGGAAATTAAGAAAAAAACAACGCAACAACGTTAAAGTTAGAAGTTTAGTTAAATATAACACACAATTGATATCTAAAGGCAAATGGACATATTAGTCATTTAAGTTTTATGCATTTTACTATTTATACTATATTATAATACATTTAAGGATGACAAACATGTCTTTTACTTAAAAAATTAAGAGTATAAAAGGGTAAAATCGTGTTTATCTATTATGTTATTAAATACACAGTAAAGTAACTGAATAACAATTAATAGCGAAACTAATTTAGAGATGTAGTTATGTAAAAATATTTTACCAAATATTGAATATCATTTTTATTTTATATAAATATAAACTTTCATTAAACTTTTAAATCTATATGATACTTCACCAATTAATTATTAAAACGTTTTAGGAGTTGCGTGTGTTACTGTGTAATGTTCTCTGCCATATTACGTGAGCACCCACTAGTCCTGATAAAAATGAAATGGTACACTCTTGACTCTTGAAAATGGAAAATGAAAATACTTTTGAAAATGGTAGACAATCCTAAAACATTGGTTCTAGATTGATTATTAGTTTCATGCCTTACTAGGCATCTTAGTATTCACCTTCAGACTCATCCATTTACTCAAATATGGATGCATAGTGTGGGTGGTTGTAGTGCTGTCCGTGGTGTATGCCATCTTGGCTGCTGAGATGTGGTTGGATGTTTTTACTGGGCTGCTTTTTCTAGTGAAGCTTGGGGCAAATTCTTAAATCAGGGGTGTTGATCTAACTTATTGGATCATTTTAGACCTATAGTACTTTGGGATTTTGGTTAGGTTCCTCTGCTGCTAAATCTTGTTTTTTATTTTCCATTGTATTGTTCCTTTTAAATTCTTTAAATTCTTGTATGTTGGATTGTGCTAGCACCCTGCTAGCTTGTTTTTTGTGAATGCATTTACCGTTTAAAAAAAAAGAAAAATTGAAAATGGAAGTTATAGTCTTCATACAAACTTAAAAAAAAAACAGTGAATATATATATAACAAACTTTTGTAAAATATTATACGAATAAAAATACTAACATAAATGCTATACAATATATCACGAGATGATTGATAAATTTTATTTAAACGGCCAACGAATGCCCCAGAAGCCCCGGGGACTATTTACATCAGCTGAGCTCATTCCAGGAAAAATCTACCTTTGCGAGCGGTCGGGTGGTAAAACCTGGGAGTTCAGAGATCGAACTTGTAACCTTTCAGTCTTAAGTCTCTGCTCTTCGCCAATGCCCCCTCCAAAGTGCCGCCCGTAAGAATCGAACTTGTGTCTCAAGTAGAAAACATAGGCTTTCTACCACTACACCATAATGAAAGTTGCGAGATGATTGATAAATAGACGTAAATGATACCACATTACAAATTGTCTTCGTCGTAACATCATGTGAGTATCCTACTAGTTAAAAAATAATGGTAGATCTTGTTAATTTTTACTTGCAACTCCTCCAAGATATAATGCCTTTTGCTAACTACATGAAATAATATATATTTCTATGATGATTTCTTATTCTCTTTGTAATTTTCAAAGTCGCAAGTCTAAACGAGAATAGCCACTAACTTACAGGCTTTTTGTTCATTATAACTTTATAAGTACTTAGGCTATGTTTAACGCGCCATAAACTAGTTTATAAGTTAGCTTTTGAAAAGCTAGTTGAGTAGCGTTTCAACTAGCTTATATAATATTTTCAGTTACCCTTCCCTAACTTATAAATAAATACATTTATTTACATGTATGACATGCACCTTTATGTACTTTTATATCATTTTATATTTTTCAGTTAGTTTATCAGCTACTTTTTACTAAACTTTATTTTTAATCAGTTAGCTTATAATTTATCAGCTATCAGCTAGCTTATCAGCTAGTTTTTCAGCTAGTGCGTTTAACACAACCTTACTAGGTTTGTGTCTTTCCTGTTAAAAAGAAACTAACTTATTGTGTTTATAATAGGTTCTTAATCTGCTAACGCTTGTTTATTTTTCTTAATTTGATTGCATTTGTTATAATCTTCATAACTTTTACATACAACATTTTTTTTTAAGATTACACCATAAAAACGAGCGTTTTTTATCTTTAAAACGAGTACAATATGTTGCTATATATAAAAAAAAATAATACTCTTTCGATTTCCCAGTCCGTCATTGTGTCAAATACTTGTTATTTTGTCAAAAACTCGTCATTGTGTCAAATGTTCGTCACAATGATGAGTTTAATGACGAGTATTTGATAAAATAACATAAATTGCGTTAAAACATAAAATATATTGATAAATACATATTACACAATGCCCTAAAACATAAGACACAATGACGAGTATTAGACACGATGATAAATACTTATTACATAGTGACTTGAAACATAAGACACAATGATCTGAAGGTAAGACACAATGTGTCTTTTTATTATTTAAAAAAAACACAATAACCAACAGAAAAGACATAGCTGACAAGTAAAAATTCAAAATGACGAGGATTATACACAATGACGCGTATATGACACAATGCGAGTATTTGACACAATGACGCACTAGAAAATCGAAAGAGTAAAATTTTTAATATGTTTTTATATAGCAACACTATACGCGTTTTGAAGAGTAAAAAAACCCTCGTTTTTATAATGCATTTTTTAAAATAACGTCGTATGTAAAAGTTATGAATGTTTAAAAGAAAGAGGGGGGAACTAGATAAAAAGTGAACAAAAATAGCTAAAAGTAAAACGCTCCTTCATAATTTTTTTTCTACATCATTTAGTTTAAAACCATAGATCTTAATTTAATTGATAATCTAAAAGCTAAAATAACTTCTTAAACTTCTTTATTTTTATATAACTTCTTAATATAACCTCTCTCATAACTCATATATCATTTGAAAATGGAGCTAATAATTAAATCATCATTCATGCAATGATAGGATATGATGGAGATTCAACTTTATCATACAATAAGGTGATCACCAAATTCAGTTTGCCACTAAGATAGACAATACCATCGTGCATGATCTCCAATTAATCCCAATATCCAATGCTCATACAAATGATATACATATATGGCTTTCCATCAACTTCCTTACTCTTCGTTGATGTTTGTTGTATTTTGTAAGATATTTACAATTAATTATGGTTCAGCTCATCAAAATAAAAAAGACTCGATATAAAATCTTCTTCATTCAGTTTCATCCCAAATGTTTTATTTTAAGCTAGATTTTATTGTTCGAAGATTATAGCGGAGATTACACAGGTATACAAAATAATTGCATTGCTATAGCGCAACGTAAAGAAAACAAAAATACAAGAAAAAAATAAAAAAATACTCAATTTAAAGTTAAAAGCCTATAAACACTACAAAAATTTATATAGCTAAGGTAATGATGTGAAACTAAACTAAAACACTGAAATATTTTTAGTGGAACAATTTAAAAAGAATCAAAAACCAATTAAAAAAGAACTGATATAAAAATAATAAAGCTTGTTACGTGAGCTATAAGAACTTAGATACTTGTAATGGTATGAAACTAAAACTAAAATCAATAAAACATTATAAAATAATTTTATAAAAAAAAAGAAAAAATAAATAATAATAAAGGTTACCACGTGATATCAAACCAACATAGCCATATGACCAATCACATCCATTTATTATTACTTTCAAGTTTAACTTTGTATATAGTATATAATGTTGTATAGAAGTATTTTACTATATACAAAGTATAACTATGTTGGTTTTCTATTATACATTTGTTGATATTAAGAGTAAGATGGGAGAGCTATATTGTCATACTAAATTTGTATTGTATTTGGTGACGTGGAGATGATGTAGAGGTGAGAGAATATAGAAAGAGAAAAAAAATGTTTGTGGCTAAGGCTATTCGTATTCGTAGTGGTCAAGCCCCTCCCTTAGACATGATCCACCATGTGGTAGATGATGTGGCAAAGAGCTTGATCACATAAATGGTGTAGTGGTTAAATGAGTTTTAAGCCCCAATAATCATTACATATCCCTTACAACTCTCTTCTTCCTGGGTGTGATACTTTTCAAGCCCCTCAAATTTTATTTGCTTTAGCGCCCTAGCGTAGTGGTAGGGGCGCGTGAAAGGGGCGTGAAAGTGAGTTTTCAAGCCCCACTACGTCACTACGGATAGCCTAAGTATAATGCATTTAGAGAATGTGTGAGGAGATGGGAGAGAAAAAGAAAAGAAAATTAATGAGGGAGAGAGAAGATGAAAATTAAATGAGTTGGCATTGCATTTACATTTTATCATTGGAAATGTCTAATTAATTTATAGTAATTACCAATAATCTCTAGCTTAATTGGTTAAGATGAGGTATTCAAAGACATTAAAAGTGAGAGGTTTTGGATTCAAGTCCCACCTGTGACAAAAAAATAAATGGGGGTCAAGGTTGCCAGTGGTTTTTTTCACTTATGGTGAGTTTCCTCCTGATAAAAAATGGAGAATGATCGGGTGAATGAGTAATGCCCCCGTCAGTGATCTAAATTTACTGCTAAAAAAATTAATTTATAGTAATTAATTATTTTCTTTAATTAATTTGGTGTAGTGTAATAGTTAATGCATTCTAATTATTTACTTTATTGTAATTAATTAAATTATAATTTCTTTTAAAACCAAATTATAACTTCTTTTAAATATATTGTAGCTAAATCTAATCAATCTTTGAAACCGAGTGATGGTAATTACTTAAGACCTCAAGGATTCTACTTTTTTTCTTTTTATTTCAATGGCGTTTGGAACTACTCACAGATCTTCAATAATCGAGTGAGTCTTCCTGAGACATGATTTAACCGTTCATATTGGATTTGACATTCTAGATTTGACTCACCTAGAAACACTATAAACCCACCACTTTAAAAAAAAACTCACTGAGCCAGGTTTAACTTGAGACCTCAAGGATCCAAAGCTTTAACTATCATCTTTATACAATTGGGTCAAATACCCTTTGCTATAACTATTAGAATTAATTCATGATTATTTGGTAACTTGAACTGTGTTGCCTACTCGGGCTCAATTAATCATCCCACGTGTCTAGATGATTAGCAAATCGAATTCTTTCTTTACATCTTATTGTTTTAGACTTTTAGTTGGGTTGCTAAATATAGATGTTTAAATGTCTTGATTTTAGGGTTTTAGTTGCGATTAATTTTAGCATATTTGATAAAATAAAGTATCATTATTTGATCTCTTTATAACGGCTATTTCTTGCCCCACTCGTAAAAAATTTTCAATCCATCAATGAATGCATGTGTATGTAAAATATTCCGGTGAATAAAGAGTACAAAAATTTTCAAGTAATATATACTAATTTTACCTGCAACAATTTTCTTAAGGCAACATGAATTTTGCATAGAAATGAGAGTTTATAATGCTTATATATGTAAAATAGTATTCAATATTTCAATCGGTAAGAGTAGAATGTTGCGGCTCCTTTTTTTTACCTTTCGGCGCCCAATTGTAAGAGACAAAGTCTCTTTGGTGGAGACCAAAATTCAAACCTTGACAATGGTATAAAATTGGTGAAAAAAATATATATGTCGAATCTTATTTATTTTTAAAAAGTACATGTAGCATGAACTACTTAACCATAATATTATAACCAAATTTTGTAGGAAAAACCTTGTCTACATTTCATTCCTCGGTTGAATAAACTTTGTTTTCTTTTTTTCTTTTCTTTCTTCTTTCAAAATGGATGCTTGATTTTTAAGAAGAAAACATAAAAGTTAAATTCCATTTATGTGACAATTTCAATTGAAAGATGTGTATGAGGCCCATCAGTAAAATTCCATCAATTTTCCACTATCAATTTTCCAACAACATTCTTATATGGATTTCCAGAAAAATCGAAGTTACTTCCATCCAAATTATTTAGGACCACATTCATCATTTGCCATAGTTTATAAAATATTCAGATAGGAGTTTAGGTGATAATAAGGCATCCCCACCGGGGCAGGGTGTTATAGTTTAGTGGGGGGTTGGGTAGCAAAGTGGTAGTAGAAAAGATTAAAGAAAAAAAAAGGATTGTCTAAGACCGATATAAATCATATTTTAATAAACAAAGACGACCAATCGAGGTTCAACTGATAGTGACGGATACAAGGTTCTTTTCTAATGTAGTCACTATTTTAAAAGTTTCAATTTCATAAAAAACATACATAAAAAAACCGGTTCGGGTCGGTCGGACACATAATACTAATCAAAGTTTCAATTTGATAATATTTTCCCATAAACCTAATATTCAAGTTTCAACAAATGATACAAATCAACAAATAAGTAACTAAAATTTATCTAAATATATCAATTCCTAAACTAACAATGCATAAACAAATCACAAATAAGAATAAAAACCAACAATCAAACTAATTACCCATCAAGAAAAAGAAAAAATTATAGACTAACCTTGAAGAATTCTTAAGTTGAGAAACTAAGAATTTTAATTTTTTATTTCACATGTTGCTTTGTAAGATCAAAAAGAAAAGAAGGTCGCCTGTTTAGTTTCAGAAGAAGTCGAGAAGGTTGCTCCATATTCCGCAATGCCTAGGTCGACGTCAAACAAAAAGAAGAAGCCAAAATCTTTGATTTAATTTTATTCTATTTTAGGGATATTGGGTCATTAAATTCAGATTAAAACATATTAGAAAGTGACTTTAGGATATTGGGCGTGCTAGACTGCTAGTCAGGGGCTGAAAAAAATATCATAAAAAATTGCCAGGCATACGATTCAAGCCTGCGCCAATTTGTTCTAGCTGCGCTTAGTTATGGGTTGCGACCATTGACACATATTATGTTTATTGTTCATTGTTTATGTTTGGTTGAAAAGATATATATGTATTCACTAGCAGAAAAAATAATGTAGTCACCCACAAAACTCGTACATACGGTTCTACATGGACGGAAAAAAAGACTTTATTCCTGTGATTACGTAACAATCAACGTAAATCCGCCCCTGGGTCCAAGTGAGGGATTAAGTTATCTAGAAGGTTCTCCTATGGATATGAGTTGCTTCTTTTTAATGGTATCGGTCCATTTGGGTTATTGCATGTGTTGGGAATGTGACATATCGTTTAGACTTCCACCAAAGCTAAGTGAGATGCACAACACATTCTATGCTTCATATCTATGTTAACGTCTTGCTGATGAGACATTATACGTAGGTACTAAGCGATATGTGGTAGATGACAAGTTGTGGAAGATCCAGTTGCAATACTTGATCAGAAAATCAAGAAGAGGAGATTAATCAAGTAAATGTCTATTAGATACATAGAAAAGGTTCTAACAGAGTCAGACGATGATATGAGATTGTAGCTAGTATTCTCAGTCTTTTACACCATTTAACTGGTTTTCAGAAAAGAAATCCTCTTTAAATGGGTAGATTTGTAACATTATAAAATGTGCAGATCATTGTGTCAAAAGTATATATAGTTTTGTTATATTTTTAAATTAAAAAAATTACTCTTTCGGTTTTTGACACCATATGATACAATGATCTGAACATTATTGACACAATATGACACAATGAACTGAACATTTTGACACAATGACACAATGATCTGAACATTTTGATACAATCGAAATATTAAAAAAATAAATGTTATATATAACAACATTGTACGTGTTTTAAAGATAAAAAATGTTGGTTTTTATGGTGTAATTTAAAAACAATAATAATGTCGTATCTAAAAGTTATGAGGGTTTAAAAAATAAGGGGAATTTGATAAAAAGTCAAATATGTCATTCCATCTTTTGTTTTCTTTAGTTTTTTCTCTCTAATTCTACACTAGAAAATTTTGGGTCATAGATCTTCATTTAATTAAAGATCTAATGGCTATGATTTTTTCTTATTCTGCTTATCCAACTAAACTTCTCACAATAATCTCATCCTTAATGATGAATGTTAACGTTTAAATACATGGATCTACCAATTGGGCCACTCGAATGACTCAAATCATGCTCCATTCGCCCATAGATCTACTTTCAAGAATTAGTCAAACATCAACCCATGCTTTTTCTCTTCATATTTTATGTCTTTATGCCTTTTTTATATATCAGTGATGGATATTTAAGGTTTGGATGACCAAACCCATGGTCAAAATGCAAGTATTTTTTAAACAATCTTCTTCTTGTTTTAGTTTTTGTTTTACATCATCCATCCAACGTAAATCATAATAGTCACCTTCGTGGTGTGGCTGAACCACCAGATGATCAATCATCACTTTATCTCCTTTGATTTCATTAACAACCAGGTTTTCAAGTGAAATTTAATTATTTTATTTATATTTTTTTAAATATTTTTTGGTTTTATTTTCTGAGTGTCTTTTTATTGGGCTTCTACCAATTTGATCATTTTATAGGTGTAGTTTTGGTCTCCTTGTCATCTGGTTGTAACTTTTTTTAATCAAGTTATTTATTAAAGATCAAAATTTTTAGAAATTTGTATTTCACTCCCTCGTCTATATATATTATTTATTCTTTTTTTAAACGACGGATATTATTGAAACTAGCAAGAAGCTAAAACAAAATGAGTACAAACGATACAAAGATGGAACAAAAGAAAAATAGTCTAGCTAGAATCATCTAAGATCCAACTATCCCAAACCAAATCATGATGCTTTGCTTTGAATTTGAACCACTTGAACGAACTGATTTTGATTTCCTCCAAACTCGACCTGGATGAGTGTTTCTTCCATGAACTTCATTGCCATTTCTCGCTAGCCAAAGAGCCCACAGAGTGGCTCCCATGAAGACATGCAACTGTTTAGCCATCGTCGGAGATTTTGCGAATGAATGTTTGAGCAAAAAATCTTTCAAGACAACTTTCTACAAGGAAGGTGAAATTGATCCATGAGCCAACAAGCTTTCCAGACTTCAGCAGCCAATGAACTGTCACACCCCCCTTCCGCCGCCCCCTGCCAGGTGCGGGGGAGGGTGTGGAACCGACTTTCCGTATCAGTTCCCGAGGCACCAACTAAATAATAAACACATAATCATACATAATGGACATCCAGCCCTCACAGTGAAACTCTAGGCTGACTCTGAATGAGGATGCACAAAGCACCTCTTAGCCGACCTGATAGAATCGATAGCCACCGGATATGACCCAAGACTGAACAAACAAGAGATACATTATTGCAAGGGAAACATAGTCATAACAGGTCTTCGGAAACAAACATCATTCGTTTATTATACAGATCCCTATCCATAGTGACAACAACCATCAGAATATTCCAAGTTCAGATTAGGTCCACACCTACACTTGCTTACCTGCAACATAAGTCAATCACAAAGTCAACAACAAACGTTGTTGGTGAGTCGTAACTACCATCATCACATTAACAGTTTTCAACACATACAGATTATGAATTTATCATGCCGCACCCAAGGTCAACACTCAGATACTCTACGGGCACGTTGTGCGTAGCCATACGCCCTCTACGAGTAGTTTTTAAGTTCAACATATAAGTAAATATTCCCCCTAGTAACTTAATACTAGAGGATCCGGGTGAATATGGATCGTTCAATTATATCGGCCTCTATAATCCCTTATATGTCTAGTGGTCTTAACCTTAATGACCAGAAAGTCTCTAATGACCCACACAGGGCATTCTGACTCACAATGTTCGACAAGATAAGCATAACAGATATAACAGATACATCAGAGCAAACATGTGATCTCAAACAGTTGACTAATGAAGGAAGCCAGAGGACTCACTGCAATGAAGTCAGAAACAGTATGCTAGACGGAAATCCGGGATTCAACTAGGATACCTTATCTTCGGTTTCTAGCAACCTATCAGAATTATCGTGTATGTACAAGTCATATACAATGTTAACGTGTCCATAAACCATCTTAGGTTCAAAGTACCATGAATTACAGTCTCCAGATCAACCGGCTAGGTTTTTGGTTCACTTAAAATCGACCAAACATTCTGTCATTTTCCTTCATAGGCGTACCGCTTGGAAATTTACATTTCTGGGCGGTACGCGTCAAACTGTAGTCTGATTTCTAGATTTCAGTTTCGGGCGTACCGCTTAGCAGGATCAACTACAGGGCGGTATGCTGTAATCTAAAGGTCCGATTTCTGTTTTGCATTCCTGGGCGTACCGCTCTGCATGCAGAGATGGTGGGCGGTACGCCCCTGCCTGGCCCGACTATTTTGTCTTTTAGTGCAATTTTCACGTTTAGTCATTTTAGGTCAGAATTGTTTGGGGAATCCATAGTATACCATATTGGGGTTGATTAGCAGTCCGGTTGTGGTTTATAATACGAATCAAAACATAACCCCAACTTCCCGAGCTTTCCATTTATGGTAAATTTCATTGCTTCGACCCCCGTTTCACCCAAGTATCATTAGGGACAGACTTCTTATGGTTAAGTGACCCATTTTCTCATTAGAAACACTGATCATTTCTGGATTCAATTCATATGATCTTTACTTATAAAGTTTCAAATTATAGAAAAATCAAAATGCATGCATAAATGGATTGTACCTTGTGGAGATTTCCTTGTACAATCAAACTTCCAGAATTCTTTGCTTCTCTTGAGCTTCAAATCCAACTTTCAGGAGCAGATCTATGGTTGCATGTATGATCCATAACTAAATTATGAATGTATGATCATAAAGAAACTTAAATACTTTCTTAAACCAAAATCAAGATATCCTTACCTTGATTATTCTTGGATTCAGTTTCTACACACCTCAATCATCTCCCAAGTATGCTCACACCACTGAGTTGATGAGTATTCAAGCAATAGGTGAGGGTTACATCAAACTAACATAACCTTGATATGAAAAATGGTGATTAGAATACTTACTCATGAAGATCCACCCTTCCACAAGGCTTCTAGGGCTTGAATGTGATGGAGGCAGAGCTCTGGAGCTGTCAAGAAAGTGCTCTGGCCGGAAGTGAGCACACTCACAAGAGTTCATGGCTATAAAGGCCAAAATCTTAGTTTTTATCGAACTGGGATTTTGAGGCGTACCGCCCCAAAATACACAATTTGGGGCGTACCGCCCGGATTTTGAGACTCGAGTTATGCGGAGATCCGATGGGTGCCGCAACCCGACCCGTTTAACAAATGGGTAGCGTACCGCCTAGGATTTCCTAATCCTAGGTGTACCGCCTCATAATTGAAACTCTGAAATTTTTGAAAATTTTTCATTTAAAATTTCCAGCTCGGATAATCGTTTAGGCACAAGGGTTACATGAACACTCCAATAACACATGAGAAGCAGATTCAGGGACCCTAGAGCACCAAGAACAAATAATGTTTTGGATTTGGATTCCACGTTTAGCTCAAATTTCACAGGGATTTTATTTAAAGTTGCATTCCATGAGAAGATGTCCACCTTCTTGAGAAGCCAGTGAGACCATTTATGTTTGTAAGAAAACTCCCCAAGTGACTGTTCCACTTTCTTTCTTACCGAGGCGGAGGAGAACCGGACATCATTGTTACCGAGCCAAAGCCATTTGTCATCGAGAGGGGAGCGTTGGACTGAGATGATCAGTGAGGTGATGGCGTTTAGTTCGGCTAACTCTACTGAGGTTCCGGGAGGCTTGACCCATTTCCACGATGGCGTATTCGTAGAAATAGGAAGCCTCAACGGAGTCGACGCCGCTGAGCATGATTTACCCTTTTCCAACCCATATAAAGAAGGAAATAATCTTTTTCACAGCTAAGAAGTTGCCTAGTTGTCTTGCCAAAATAGAATCGAGTGTCTAAGACCAACCGATGCTTTTATTTCTCCCCAGAAATCAATAACCAACCCTTCTAACTCAGCAGTGGCGTAGGTGATCTGTTTCCAGTACCCGGGTATCAATTTTTTTAAAGGGATTACCTCATGCTTCCCGGGGTGTAGTGAAGGGCGCTTATGACTCTGGCCCATAGAGCATTATTATTCTCTTTAATACGCCAACACCATTTTGATCTTAGAGTGATGCTTGCCACTTTTAGGTTGCCTATACCCATTCCACCCATGTTTTTTATTCAATAATTAAAACATCACACCCCAAAAAACTATTTAATTATCTTTTTTTAAAACAACGATTTCTCAGTCGAACCTGATGCTCAGCCCACCACGATGACTTGGTGTCTCCGAGAGTGTCTCAAGTATGCGGGTGCGAGCGAGTCAGAACACCACCTCCTTGCCCCAGTTCGAGGGAAAGGCAGTCTGCGAGCAGCCCCCGGAAAAACCCCTCCCCAAAGATTCGAACCGGGGTCGCCTAAGCTTCCCAAGCTCAAAGAGCTTCGGGGATGCCATTCCGCTACATATCCAATAATAAGAAGAATATAAGAGAATTATTAATTGTATTTCTTTAATGATTTAGTCCGAGTAATATACTTGATCCATCCTAATTCCTAATATACTAATAAACTAGTTTTTTTATCCCCGTGTGTTACACGGCTGAGTTTGAGAAAAAAAACTATAAAGACGATCATAATCTACAATAATTATGTATTTTTATAACTATATAAAAGTTTCTAAGTAATTATAGGTGAGTTAGATGTTTTACGATAGTGACATTTAGGCGGTGGGTTTACTCTAAGATGGATGTGCAACACACATGGTCCTGGTTACTCGCATGGACTGCAGTCGTAACATGTCGTGGGTAACATCGTTTGTCATGATGAAACCCTTGGGTAACAGGATGTTTGCAGTTCAAAAAAAATTCTAGTAACGGAATATAAGGATTTTATTTATTATATTGAAATGAAATACTTGATAAATTTGAATTTAAACTCAGTTAAAATAAAAATATATATATAAAATTAAATTGAATAAAATATTTATATTACATGTATAATATTTAATTAAAGATATTATTACGAATAAAGTATTATAAGCATTATATTAAAGTATTAAAGTATATACAATAAAATATAATATATATGCAATAAAAATATTATCTTGAATAAAATATTGACCTTAATATTAAAATTTAGTATTTAGATAATTACTAATTTAATATAAAAATTTTGTATTTTAATAATTATTTATTGGATAATTGCATATTAAAATTTTAAACTCAATAAACCCTAATATAGAAATTTAGTATTTGAATAATTACTTAATTAAAATTTTAACTTAATCCAAAATTGTGTGATGATGACTAGTTCTTTTTTATTAATTAAAGTATGATAAAAAAATTTGTTTATTATATAGTATAAATCGATAGAGTATATGTAATAAAATATATTATTTTAATAAAATCTTTACTATATAATAAATAAAAATATAATATATACGCAATAAAAATATTATCTTGAACAAAATATTAACCTTAATATTAAAATTTAGTATTTGGATACTTACTAACATTTATATAAAAAATTTATATTTGAATATTAGTTATTGGATAATTACTTATTAAAAATTTAAACTTAATAAACCCTAATATGGAAATTTAGTATTTGAATAATTACATATGAAAATTTTGATTTAATCTAAAATTTTGTGGTGATGATAAGTGTCTTTTTTTTTTATTAAAATAAAGTAAAAACAAAACTTTTTATTTATTATATAGTATAGATATAGATAAGGTCAAAATTGTTAAAACCGTAAGAGAAGTACCATAATGGCTACATAAATAACAATTTTTTTAAATTGTATAAACCGGTTTCCCATTAAAATTTCCTTAATTCACAATAAAAAATCCAAAACCGTTACAATCTTGTGGATGGGTATGATCTTAAATCGGTTTCAAAACCCGTTTCACGTCGGTTTCAATAGGGTCATGTTAGGTACACCATGGTGTACCCAAGGTTAGGTACACCATGGTATAATTAAGGTATAATAATAATAAGTGTAGTATATTATGTACTTTGAGAATTGTGTTCTATAATTTGTCAAATCATTTGACTTTATTCCCATACTAGTTTATTCATAAATTTTTATAAAAAGAAATTTGTAATTTTATTAAAAAATCTGTTTTAGAAAAAAAATATTTTTTTAAATAACTCTTTTAAACAGTTTAGAAAAACGTTTTCTAAGTTTTTTTTAATGTTTTTTTAAAACGTTTTAATTGTTTAATATTTTTGAATTATTTGAATCGATTTCTTTAACATATGTTTATTTTTGTAAATTTGTTTTTAATTCTTTGTAAAAGACAAAATAGGTTTATATATGAAAGAAAAGTTGAAGAAATGTATATAAAAACTTTTTTTTATTTAAAAGGAACATGACTAAAACTTTTATGCTCTAGCATTTTTAAAGAATTAAGATTTTTTTTAAAATTGAAATTGTTCTATAAAGATGTTTCGTTTACCATAAAAGTTCTATAAACATGTTCTGTTTAAAAAAATGTTTTTATAATCACTTCTTCAACTTTTCTTTTATATATAAACCTTTTGTCTTTTACGAAGAATAAAAAACACATTTTCCAAAATAAACGTATGTTAAAGAAAACGATTTAAATAATTCAAAAATATTAAACAATTAAAACATTAAAAATACGACGCAATCCAATATGAACGTAGAGGCTCCAACCCTACCTCCCCGGTTGATTTAGAACCGATGGGATTAACATAAATCTTGTTGTTGTTCCACATTAACGTAAATTATTTAAAATTTATTATTATTATTATTATTGTTGTTGTTATTATTATTATTATTATTATTATTATTGTTATTATTATTATCATTTTTATATTATTATTATTTAGAAACCATACAAAAAGATACGACATATGTTATGAGTATGACTTTTATTTTGTTCATTCACGTATACGTACGTACGCCTACATACCGGTATAAAATACAATCTTATAATATATGTGACATAGTACGAATGTACGATACGGTCGCCGTTTCAAATTATAATAAAATAAATATAAAATTTATGGTTATAATAACAATAATAATAATAATAATAATAATAATAATAATAATAATAATAATAATAATAATAATAATAATAATAATTGTTAGGTAATTATAATAATATAACAATTAAATATTATGTATGTAGTAATTATTGTTAGACACACCACTCCATGCTAATCATTATTAGGTGCACTATTAAATGCTAATCATTGTTAGGTACACCATGGTGTACCCAAGTTAGGTACACCATAGTGTCCCTAAGATTTCCCTTTCAATATCATTTGTGCGCCTCTATCTTAAATATTCATCTAATTCCATTGATTAAAAAAATTGGTCCTTTATAAACTGAACATGTGCTTCTTTAGTGTTGCTACCATGAGAAAATTATTATAATAATCTACTGTCTATAAAAATATTATTTATCATCATTATTATTATTAAAATAACTAAGTGCCAAACACCAAACTTCACCACCTCGAGTTTGGCCTTTACTGCAACTATCCCGACAACAAGTTCCAAGTTTGATTTTACTGAATTTTCTATGCCTACGATAAATTATTTTTAATTTTAAAGGTTCTAGCTAGTTGATTAAATCATGTGTGTGTTTAAACTTAAATCTTAGGTCAGGTATCTCTGCATTTTTCATTGTGTGATGGCCTACGTGGCTCAGTTTCACGACGTGGAACCATCCGTATCAGGCGTGATACGTGGTGTGGTGCATGCGTGATTTTTGGGTGTGGAAATATTCACGAAAAGAATAATGACGTAAAGAGGAGAGAGTGGGCATGCTCCAATCAAATGATGACACACAAGGTTTTTTAATTATTTTTTTAAAACTAAATAACTTAACACCACATCACACATCACATCACACCATGTATACCACATCTGATGTAAATCAAATGGTGTTATTTAGTCAGTTGTCACGTGGCATGATAACACCACTCACAACACCAATGCATACCACATGTCCTTATTAGTTTGATTGGTTAGAAAAAGAAGGTAAATTAGATTTAAATAATCTCAAGTTATCAATTGGCCGACATTAATCCTAAGTAATGAAATGTTTACTACCGAGGGTCCAACTTTTAACCTATTTTCCTACAACGATCCCTGATTAACGGAAACTTAACGACATTAGTTTTGATGCAACTTGAGATTATTGTGAGCCAATTGATGAAACTTGGAATTATTTTTTATAAAACTTAGGATTGTTGTCGGCCAATTAATGAAACTTGAGAAAGTGATTGCTCCTGACTTTTATTAACGGTCATTGCAAAACATATTGCGATCGGATATTGTCTTTTTTTTAATTAAAAAGATATCTTTTTACCTGAAGGAGACATTGAAATTTTTGAAATAAATGTACAAACACCGATATTATTTCCCGATATTACTTATGCTTCTATGACACGTTTTCCAAGATACATAATTTGTAATCGAGTACCGTTACAAAGACCATTCATTTGATTAAGATTTCTAAGTAGCATAACATGCATGCCGACTTTTAAAACCAACCTATAGTATAATTAAAAAATTAAACCTTGATAGACTTAATATAAAATTTTGTGGTGATGACAAGTGTCATCTTTTTCTAATTAAAGTACTATGAAATGAAACTTTTTATTTATTATATAGTATATATATAGATATAGATGAGAGAGGTTATTGTGAGAAGTTTGGTTTGGGTAAGAAAGATAAGAAGGAATCATAGTCATTAGATTTTCAATTAAATAAAGATCTATGTGTCAAAGTTTTCGTATTTAGAATTAAAGAGAAAAACAAAAGATGGAAGAATATTTTTGACTTTTTATCAAGTTCCCCTCATTTTTTTAACCTTCATAACTCTTAGATACGGTATTACTTTTTTTATAAAAAAAAATACACCATAAAAACGAGTGTTTTTTTATCTTTAAGACGCGTACAGTTTTGTTATATATAGAATTAATAAAAAAATTAATCTTTCGATTGTATCAAAATTGTGTCATTGTGTCAAAATGTTCAGATCATTGTGTCATTATATCAAAATGTTCAGATCATTGTGTCATATTGTATCAAAGATGTTCAGATTATTGTTTCATATTGTGTTAACATGTTTAGATTGTTGTGTCATATTGTTTCAAAAATCAGTTTTTTTTATATTTTATATATAGTAACACTATATATAATTTTGACACGATGACACAATGACACAATGATCTGAACATTTTGACACAATGACACAATGATCTGAACATTTTGACACAATGACACAATGATCTGAACATTTTGTGTAAAAAATTGAAAGAGTAATTTATTTTATTTTTATATATAGCAACATTATACGTGTTTTAAAGATAAAAAACGCTTGTTTTTATAATGTAATTTTAAGAAAAAATAATGTCGTATGTGAAAGTTATGAATGTTTAAAAAAAATGAGGGAACTTAATTAAAAGTCTGTCATCCTTCCTTTTTTATTAGATCAAGAACTAATGGGTGAGAACATCTCTGTGTAACCCGGTATAGACCCAAGTTTGATCCGCGTACACAACTTATTTCCTTATTTCCATATATATTTTGTTTTTATACATAAATACAAATTTAATTTTGACATGCTTAGCAAACTTTGGTAACGTTTGATATGTAGGAATGGAGGGTGAAATGGAATGAGTCATTACATTGGAATGAAAAATGACATGTTTGGTAGCACATTGGAATGGAATTGACCATTACATAAGGAATATGGTTCTTTCCATATATAGAGATTTTCATTCCTTAGGGGTATGGTGTTTTTCTTCCAATCCTTCAAGTAATGAAATGAAAATTTTATTCAGTTTAATTTTTTATTAGAATTTAAAGAAACAAAAAAATCAAAAATAAAAAAAATATGAAGAAAAATATAAAAATGAAATACAATAATAAAATAATTATAATAAAAATAAAATATAACAAATAAACCCAAAAATTAAAAATAAAAGTAAATTTGCAAATAAAAATCAAAATCAAAATTAAAATAAAACTTAAAAATTAAAATATTTAATAAAATAAATTAAATAAAAGTTAAAAAATAAAAAAAAAATCTAAAATATAAATATAGATCAAATATATTATTTTAAATAGAAATG
>JBCNJP010000018.1:11542972-11558765 GCA_039602395.1 Deinandra increscens subsp. villosa | reverse complement strand
CAAATATTAAGCACTACACTAAGTATGAATTTATCCAATGCTAATTAGTTCTTCTTGATTACGCTTATCTTAAACACACATACTTATTCTCACGTTCGAGCTTGGTCGCGGAACACCCTCCCGTCCTATCCAAGTCTAACGCCCCTTTTGTTTTACAGGTTCCCTGGTCGATCACTGAAAAAAACTCTCTGTCCGACCCATTCTCAATCCGAACTGACCCATTGATCCCTCTTGTAGTCCACTCTAGCTCGGTAGTTCTTCCTTGACCCTTGTCACTTCAACTACTCGAGATAGGCCGATATTTAAAGGAATAATAATTTCTATAAGTATTAATATTTTTCTAGGATTTTAACAAAAAAACAAATTATATTTATGAAATTATTACATTATAAAAAACTAATATATAAAAAATAAATTTAGGGAAAGTCATGAAAAACACTTAAAATAAGTTTTGTTATTTTTACTCAAGAACGAGGTTTATGATGAAATGTACGTGAACTCACGTGCATATGTTTGTGTGTTTATTGAACTGGATTTTAAACCAATTCTTCTCCATGTGTGTTCATATATATAGATATAATAACATAAAGGATAATTATTAAAATATATATTTCATCACAAATAGACATTGAAATCTTATTGGGACACGATAGGTTAAACTGACGGTTGTAAAAGCAATTCATATCCTAAGCTGTGAAGAACGCGTTTTGGTGATTTTTCTTTAATCAAATGTATATTTTAATAAATATCTCTAGTTATAACCTATAACTGTAAACCTTGTCTTAAATACAAAATCACATTTGTAAACCCATTTAAGTTTTTTTTTTTATTATCAGCAAGTAAATGTAACCGGTAAGCCTCGTATTTTTATGGAATAAAAATATGTATAATAATATTAATAAAAGTAATAAAATAGGGTCACAAAAGCAAGAAATTGCATAAGTGCATAACATGCACATCTTTTGCCTTTTGGGAGTATGAGTAGTAGCAATCATTCGTGCCACCCATACTATATCTCACTAGCTTTAACAAATTTATAATATATATTGCAGTGGTTTACTATGAGTTAAATAAGAGCATTGAAGTCTACATACCAGAATAAAACCTTAAAATATTAGGAGAAACATTTCTACAATATTACGAAGCATCATTGACTTGTCATATGAGTCTTATGCTCATGTCACCCGCATGATTAGAAGAAGATGGATATGTATGTTGCATTTACGAACCATAATTTTTTCATACTTGATTTATGAGTTGATGTCATCAAGTTACACTAACCGTATTGTATTGTATGATATATATATATATATATATATATATATATATATATATGGGTGAGGTTCATTGTAGACACTTTCGCATGTGAAATAGCTCTTTTTCACATGTGAAAGTTTCTAATTAATGAGAAAAAAGAAAAAAAAGAAAAGAGAAAATTAATCACAACCATTAGATCAAGAGATCTAATGGTGAAAAAGGGTGTCTACCTGTCTACACTTATGGGGGTGTCTACAATGAACTTTTCACTATATATATATATATATATATATATATATATATATATATATATATATATATATATATATAGGGCATGGATAATTTGGAAACCCACTTGAGCCTTGAAAACCTTGAAAACCCTTAATGAGCCATTGATCAAGATCAATGGATGGATGAGATTCAATCTTGATTTTTCTATTTTCTTTTTGATAAATTTTAATACAAAAAAGGTACAAAAGGGCAACATGGTAATCTTACACACGTTTCTCTCTCCTACTTTTTCAACTTCCATTACATCTCTCCTACTTTTTAAATTTCTCTCTCTTACTTTTCAATTTCTCTCTCTTACTTTTCAATTACAAGATCTGGAGGTTTTACATATGTAGAAACTGTATTATTACTATTAATTACAAGATCTGAACGTTTTACATATGTAAAAATTGTTTTATTACTATTAAACATTCTGCTAACAACATTTTACATATGTAAAATCATCTGGAAAAAATGTAACAAATAAAACAAATTAATTTTACTTATTTATAAGAAAAACCATTACAATTACAATCATCATTAAACAGAACAATATGTTTCATTCAAAATGATTAAAAACTATATAACAAGCTAACAAAAAAGAAATATAAAAGCTACTTATTCTTGAGTTCTTGATAATCATCTTTATCTTTGACACAAAATCTCGTAACCTACGAAGAAAACAAGTTCATCAGTTTATATACGTACAAATCACAACATGTTACATATATAAAATTAAATATATAACGAGACGTAAAATAAAAATAAAAAATATATATTTACATATGTAGCACAAGTTTACATATGTAAAATCGAATAGATGTAAATAAGTTCATTAGTTTTTACATATGTAACATTAGTTTTTACATATGTAAAATTAGTTATTACATATGTAAACAACAGTTCTTATATGTTACGTAAGTACAATTATATACATAAAATTAGTTTTTACATATGTAAACATTAGTTATTACATATGAAATAAAACTTATTACATATGTAATTTTTTTTACATATGTAACATTAGTTATTACATATACAAAATAATATATTACATATGTAAATCATATACTTGAACCAGTTTTTGACCTACATATGTAAAATTAGTTTTTACATATGTAAACAATAGTTATTACTTATGTAATATCATTAAAACACTTATAGATCACTAAAACACATATGTACTTTTAAGTAGATAATGAGATATAACATGTTACGTAGGTAGATTTACATATGTAACATTAGTAATTACGTATGAAGACAATAGTTATTACATATATAAGTAAATTTGCATATCTAAATCATTAAAAAAAGATAATCATAGGTAAAAATATGTAACATCAGTTATTACATATGTAAAAATAAAATATTACGTGTAAAAGGTTATGAACCAGTTTTTGACCTATAAAGCCTAGTGTCACATATATGTTACATATGTAAACAACAATTATTACATATGTAAAATTAGTTTTCACATATGTAAACAACAGTTATTACATATATAATATCATTAAAACACCTACAGATCATGAAAACACATACATATTACATATGTAATCATATACACAAACTATAATTCAGAAGAATATCAAAAAAATAAAGACTCAGGAGATTGTAAGTGGTAAAATTACATATGTAAAACTATGTAACAGCAGTTGCTACATATGTAAAAATATATAACATCAGTTATTAGTTATGTAAAAATAAAATATTACATATGTAAAAGATTATGAACCAGTTTTCGACCTACAAATTCCAATGCCACATATATATTACATATGTGAAATAAGATATTACATATATATTATATATGTATGTGATAGTCAGAAAAGCATAGTAGTGACTATAAAATTAGATATGTCGTTATAAAAATAGAAAAAATAATATAAGTGGCAAATAGAAATAGTCAAAGTCAAAATAGCAAAAGGTAAAACGATATGCGGATGAACGAAAAATATAATACACACTCTTTACCATAAATATTTTTTTAAAACTTTACACAATTACACTTAAAATCTGAACCTAAATATTTTAGTTGAGAAGGTAATACTTCATAACCAAAGTTCATGTTTGTGAAATAGATAAAATTAATATAATACTAAAAATAAAAATGGGAAAATATCTAGAAACAGAGAGTGCATTCGAAATTGAGGCAATTGAAGGACCGACGACAAAGCTTATTGAAAAGAAGCTACCTGAAAATCTGTTCAGAAAGAAGCGACCTGAAAATCTATTACATCGAACGTGATGAAGCTTCTTCCATGACCACAGAAAGCTTACTAAAATCATCGGATCTTCACCTGAAAACCAGATCTCACACATCTGCCCTGTCATCGCCTCATAGATCCGCTCTGTCTCATCCTCACAAACCGGAGTCAGTCGGAGTTTGTTAAGTCGTCGTAAAACGACAGACGTTCTCTGCCTCACACATCTACTCCGTCTCTCGCATCCAGTTCGGGACTACATCTCGACTTTGAGGAAGATGAGACATGGTGTGGTGGTGTGAACGTCGCCGTAATAGTTCGCGGACACCGACCAAATACTCCGGAAAATGAAGTTACCGAAGATTGTAACGGTGGTTGAACAACAGCAACAACTGGATGGCGTCGGTGTTGGATCGGGTTCTCTAAACCCTAGAATCGCGACTGTGTCGGCCTTGTTCTTCTTCTTTTGATATCTTTTAAACCCATCTTCTTTTAGGTCGAAGACGGCGACGACTCAAGGTGGTGGTGGATCAACTGAGGGTTTGAGAACATGATTAAAATGTCGACGACCGACGATGTAAGCTTTTAACGACGGCGAGCTTAACATTGTGTGTTGGTGGGGTTTTGAAATTTTGGATCTTCAGAGCAGACGAAAATTTTGAAATGGGTTGAAATGGGGTTTTGAGGCTTTTGAATTACTTCTCCTAAGCCTACTTAATGAAGGTACAAGTGGGGGAAAGTGAACTGTTTTTGCAGAGATTGGATCGGGGAAAAGTCCACAATGCCCTTTTGCATATACATGAAATGTTATACGTGGATAGCCTCACAACCCTTAGATGGGTTTGTGGGGTTTTCATAACTCACAAGGGTTTCCACCACATACTAAGCCTATATATATATATATATATATATATATATATATATATGTTTATTGTAGACACTTTCACATGTGAAATAGCTCTTTTTCACATGTGAAATGCTCTAAACAATTAGAAAAAGAAAAAAAAGGAAAAAATGAAATTAACCACAACCATTAGATCAAGAGATCTAATGGTGAAAAGGGGTGTCTACATGTCTACACTTATGAGGGTGTCTACAATGAACTTTTCAATATATATATATATATATATATATATATATATATATATATATATATACCTATAATACTATAATATATATATTAGAGAGAGAAGATTGAATTGTTGAAATTTAAGATTTGTACAAACATTTAAAGCATATTGTACAAGTATATGGAGCACAGAGAAACCATCTTGCATCAACCACTTTCAAATGGATGGTACCCAAGCCCAGTTTACTATAATGAGTAGCCCATCTTGACCCTTCATTCAATCCCATTCTGGTGATAGACATCAATCGGGCGGATGATAGTGGAGAGTAACTTGCTTTTTCAGAAGAGATAGAATCACCCGTATGTCTCTTTTTCTTTCACGGGCCTTTCATTTAAAAAATTTCTTCTCTCATAACTTTGGATCTGGATCTGAATGCTCCGTGAGTGTGACAACCCCTTCCGCCTCTAAATTGAAATCAAATTGCTCTCTCAATTCAAATCCACTCTCTATTTGCAGATCTGCTCCTGTTGATGTCAAAATACCTCCATTATCTTTCTCTCGGCCTGCAATTGAAAGGTATTTTCCGTTTCACAAGCTCCATCTTTGTCTATCCATTTATGCCTCTCAACGTTTGTGCTCATCCTACTTAACCGTAGATTCCTTCTGTGTTTGATTCTCCTGTTTTCTCTGCTCTACCGTCCTTCATTTTAATCGAATTATAAGCTTTTGTATTTCTTTGCTTCTGGTTTTATGTGTGATGTTCCCCTTTGTCTATGCTCTCATCAGTCGCCATAGCCACAATTTACACTACTAGAAAAAGGGCCTTCCTTGACACGCGAACGATGACGCGCATTTTGCGCGTCATAATTTTCGTCATATAATAATAAAAAAAAAACACGGAGGACACTTATTAAAAGTGCGTGTCATCTCAATCTGTCACTTTATATTTTTATCTCCCGCTACAAAAAAAAAATTCAATTCCCGCTTTTTTTTATATCCATCTCAACTCAACTCAACTCAAACCCTAATCTCACTCCACCCGCCGTTATCTCAGCTCCATTCTGCACTCTCTCTCCTCTCCGCATCCACACTCCACCGTATGCTTCTCAACCACCCTTCCACTTTTCTCTTCTTCGATTTGAAACGAGTACGCCATCGCTCCGTCTCGACATTAGAAGCCCTAACTCAGCTCCATTCTCCATTCTGCGCTTACGAATATCCTATTTGAAGCCCTAACTCAGCTCCATCTTGACATTAGAAGCCCTCCTGATCATGATTCTAGGGCTTACCACTCCATTTCATACCTCCTCTAGAAATGAGTACGCCATCGCCGATAACGACCTTGAAAATGCTACAATATCTGACCAGAAAAGAAGTTCGATGTAACGTTACTGTGTATTGCGTGAACTCTAGACGACGAACGTTTTTCTAAACTCACTCCGCCAATTGATCTCCTCTCGGTATACTTTCTGTTTGTCTCTAAGATTCTAAGATGAACAATAATTCATGATGTATCTACTCATTTTAAGTAATTTAACTTGTTATACTTCAATTGATTTGTTCAAACCCGTTTGTTGCTAATTAAGTTTTGGGTCTGAGGATTCTGATCCATATCGTTGCATCTCTGTTTAGATTTGTTTGGTTTTCCGACTTCATTAATCTTGTTTCATGCATTTGATTTGTTGATCTGGCGTATTGGCTAATAGATTGATGATTAGTTGATTTTGTTCAGTTTGTAGTGTGGGTTGCTTGGGGCGGCGTGATAGTTTGTGCTGTTAGTTTGAGAATAGCTAAAATTGACCGATTGTTTGCTTGTTTGAACTGATTTAGGTAAATAGATGGATATGAACTTCATTTTTACATTTGATTTTCTGAAGGATGTAATGATTCCAGATCTGTGAACAACTTATTGAGGATTTCTTTGAGTATTCGAATGGGGTTTAGGATTGCAATAAAATACTTTTTATTGGCTTATCATGATTTGATATACTATAAGCAATTTGAGGGTGCTTCGATTATTACTGTGGGCTGAAGTATGCATTAATTTTGAATAAACAATTTGAAGTTAGATTCTAAACACACTTTAATTTTCCTCTTGGATGTATCAGCTACTGCTTTTGAGGAAATCTCTCAACATTTTTATTTATCAATTCAAGAAAATTTCCAATCATCTTTGGCAAATAAGTGTTGACAATAAGATTTGCAGCTTATTAGCTTATTTATTCCTTTTCAACAGTGGCTCTTTATTGAACTAATGTCAACCAATTTGGATGCAGGTAAAGACTAGGGAAATAGATGCATTAGGGCTTGATTTCTATTTCATGGGTTTTGCTCTGGAGTCGAATCCGGGGGCTAATGTCGGGGCCAAATCGGGATTTAGAAGTTCAGTCAGTCGGATATGACATGCTTGGTCAAGCTTGAAAAGAAAGCCCCAAGGTTATTTCTGCTCATCTAATTCATCTCATTATTCTTTGGTTTTATTTTCAAGGTGACAAATTTGAGTCATTTACTTATTTCAAAGGTTACAATGGTGTAGATTTAGGAGTAGAATTAGATCGGTGTGTGTTTGTTTATAAAAAACAAATTCAGTTGCTTGTTGTTGATTGCTATGTAGTGTTAAGGACATATTTGACTGCCAAGGAGTCGTTGGTCTGCATGTAAGTTTCTTTACATCTTCCAGCAGTTCTTTTCTTCAATTGATTATCTTCAAAAACTGACATGATGTGCAAACACAACAACAAGCAGAGACGGATGATGCAATTGCTCGGTTAGAACAAAGCCGAATCATGCTTGCATTAAGATTGGCTGACAAGCACATCAGCAGAAACTTAAACAAGTATGTACTGTTCTTTATAATCTGCTTTTTATTGTCTTTGAAAGCATAGTTTGTATATCAGTTTGCCCATGAATTACTAAAAGTGTTGTACAACTTTTACTTTAACCATCCATATACACTTTAAAAAATCTTACAGATTTCAATGTGTTGTTTAAAATTATTAGCTATGTAGCTAAATTGTACTATGAATGTTTAAACATTGTATGGATATTTAAGTTGTTTTCAGTACTTTTTTTTTTAGTTTTATTATTATATATGAAAGAAGATAGATGAGTTTGAAAAAAAAAAACATTTACCTTTACCAATCAAGGTATCAAAAAATAAAGTCTTAAACTATACTTCTCTTCTAACAACTTTGCTTCTAAATGTGACTGCATAATTGTCAAAAGCTGTACAAGTATGTTTAAACTTTAAAGCATTATAAAAGTCAGTTGTAAACTATCATCTTATTAATGTTTTATATGAAGGTCGGTTTTTTACATCAGTATAAAAGGAACTTAGGTTAAATGTTAGATAAAAAAAATAAACCTTTAGGATTTCAGTATTCATTAGCTCAAAATTTTTGTTCTTATCTATGTATGTGGTGTGTGTACAGTCTTTGAAAATTCTTGCTTGCCTTTTCTTTTTTACTAATTTTCATATACTTAAACTTTTGTTTCCTGTAAAAAAGAACTATGTTACTAGATTTTATTCAGCCAGCCGGCTTCATTACTTGATATTTTTTTTGTTATTCAACTTTCTAACTCGATCATCATATTGGCTTTATATTTATTTTACAAATTGTTTTTGTTTTGTGTGGTTAGCATACCCTCTTATGGTATACCTTTTGTATTATTAATTTGTTTGCCATATACGGTTACAAAGTTATACTATTTAATTAATTTATTTAATTTGTATGCTCAGGTCATGAGGACTAGAAGGGGCTAATATTTTTTATCAGAACCAAGAAAATGGTTGGGGATTGGTATGTTTTTTACTGCACCAGTTCCTGGACTCAGTATTGTAATATTTTTGACTGGCATGTACTTGAAATTATTTATGAGGGTTGTAATGTCAGAATGGGAACCAAATCTAGAAAGTTGTTGATTAGTGGCTGCATAAGAAGTTGTTGAACTAACTGGCTTATAAACTGTAAGTTCAGATTCGCAGGCGATACGTGCACAACACTTGAGGCATTCCAACAAGATCCTTACAACAACAGCTTGAGCTCAATTCTTCCTTGTGATCAACTTCTTTCAGCAGATCAGTCCTTAATGATGTCAGTGCTGGAGTTTACAGTTTAGTCAATGAGGTATTATTTATGCCTATTTAAAGTTTGTTGAATTCTTTGTGACAAACCTAGTGCTACAACTCATGAAAATATAGATTGGCCATTTAGTTGATCTTCTGATGAAGATCTTCTCAGCACTAGAAAAATACTTTCGAGTATTTAAATGTACACTCATTTGAATTATACTACTGAGCAGGAAATGGGGATATGTTAGAAACTGAGATTTGAAGTGGTCACGGTGTTTATTTTTGACGATTTGTCAAACTATTGATTTGTTCTTGAACGCTGGCAGCTGCATATCAGAAGTTATATGATTCATGATGTTAAAATTAAGTGGTGAACACACTAACCTTTGCAAATACAGCAAACCAACATTGTCTACTAAATAACAACCATGTATGATTATTACTTCTGATGTAGCCTCAGATTTTAATAAACTTTGAAACTGTACATTTTCCAGAATCAGAAGCATGTAAGGATGACCGACTGCTAATTCCGGCCTACAACTATCAGAGGCACACGCAGAAACTGGCTGTACACTTGATGACCTGAGGGTGAAAGAAGCAAAGGAATTCAAGGTATTGTATACCCAAAAAGAAACCTCTTAGTTTAAAAAAATGAAAACAGAAAGTAGAGGTGCGTCCATGACCCGTTTTTACGCACATAAGAGGCCGGCATAGTGTTCCCTGCATGGCCAGGCAGCCTACACCATCTAGCTTGATTTATTAGTTATTAAATGATGAAATTGCTGTTGCAACTTTACAGAACTGTAGTAACATTTTTAAACTAGATTTTATAAGAACTAACACTGTATTGCTGGCTGTACAGGGTCTGTTATACAGCCGTATAAGGCTGGTAAAATACAGCGATACAGGGCTATGGAAAAATACAACAATACAGGTCAGATTGGTCTTCTTTTTTTATTCAAGGTCAATCAACACTTGATTACATAACTACAATTGTTTAGAGGTAATTTGGGAACAAAGTGATGATTGGCGTCCACTACCGTTGCATTTTAATCTCTCACACATCCTTTTGAAGGTTTCAATTGTTAGCAAGCACTCCTCAATGTTAGATGGGCTTAATAATGCAAGTATTGAGATGGAAGAAGATAAAGTTACATGTAGTAGTCCAATGTAAACTAATGTTAACTTTGTAATGTTTGCTCTATATATGAAATGTATTATTTTGCTATAAGTGTATTTTATTTTGATTTTGATGTTAATTTTCATTAATGTGGAAATTAGTGAATCTATAAAAATATTTTTTTATATATTTTTTTTAATTCTTGACGCGCAAAAATGCGTGTCATAAGAAGATTTATGACGAGGCTTCCTTGACATGCTTTTTATGACACTCTTTGCGCATCATAAAATGCGCGTCATTGTTCGCGCGTCAAGAAGCAAATGACGTGCATTTTGCGCGTCAAGAGTATTCTTGACCCTGCCTTCCTTGACGCTTTTTTGCGCGTCATCTGGGCCCTTTCTTGACGCGCAAAAAGCGTCAAGAAAGGCCATTTTTGTAGTAGTGTTATCTTCTTCTCGCATAGTCATTGTTCATTCTACAGTTCTGCAATCATCTCAGGTAACAATTCGTTATATTCTGATCATCCCGTCATTTTAATTCGAAATTGCTATAGTTTTTCTTGTTGCAATCTTCGTAATTTTAGATCTCTATTTTTAGATCTAGATTTGGATTCGTTTATCATGTGAAACACACGCATTACGAACTGTATGCAGTCAGATATTCATTTTAGGGTTTTATACGAACTATATGCACTTTCAATCAACAAATATTCGTTAATATTCGTCGGTTCGGCTTCTCATCAAGTGATTTTCACTGTGACGAACGCTAATTTTTGTATCATATGTTAAGGTCTATGAACACTTCCTCAGGTTCAAAAAAAATCACAGGAGGGTGGGAAGAGGCCTACTTCTCGGTCTGCTAGAGTTGGCCTGCAGGTATGAACATAAACCCTAGCTATTTCTTTGAATTACTCCTTTGAGTTTTTGTTTGTTGATTTTGATAGTTTTAGGTTTTCGACCTGTTGAACTTTTTTGTATTAGATGGGGCTAAATCTAAATATTTCATAGATCTATATGAAAGATTAACATACATTTCCATTTAGTTTGTTTTTATATGGCTGGTTGATCTGATTATGTGTTTAATATTTTCACAACATGATTTGTAAGCACTTGTTGAATAATTAATTAGTTTGTATATTTGTAATTTCCATTGATGGATTCTAATTGTTAAATTTGGTTTGTAACTTGTTTAAAAGAGCAAGCTTTTGGGAATTTGGTACACTTGTCTTGTTAATTATCAAAGATGGGGCTAATGAACAAAAGCACTGATTTTTAACAAGTTTTTGAGTGTTGGGCGTGATAATTACAGCATGTTGTATACACACACAAATAACTGTTGCGCTTTATGTATGTATGTTTGATTGAACCTGAGTGATTTTCATTGTAACGAAAAAACTAGATTCCATGAGTTGAAAGGATGTTTGTTGTTTACTTGTTTATAGCCTTTTCGCTGTAATGAAAAAACTAGATTCCATTCGTTGAAAGGATGTTTGTCAAATATGTAGGTTTCTTTCTTGCTTTAGATTAAGATTTGGGACTTTTGCTCTTAACAAATATTTCCTAATGTATTTGTAATCAAGTATAGATGTTCTTGATTTTTTATCACTGTAGGTTTGTTTTTTTAATATGATGAATGCTTAACTTTAATTATCTGACAATGACAAAGAGTAAAAAGATTAGGTATAACATTGATGATATTGGAGTTGGCGGTGACGGTGCTGAAAAGGTTCATATTTCCCTTCTCTCCCAACTGCGGGTTACTTGAAAAATAAATATCATCTTCAAGCCTTTTCTTTTCTATTTGAACAAATATTTACACAAAATACAGAGGGCGTACATAAATAAAGGAGCGTTTCTTTGATTTGTAAGTACATTTGTTTTTTTTTGAATCATTCTTTTGAGACAAAACTGTTATATGTGAGAAAAATTAGACTGCTTTGGCTGATTTTTTAGTGATCTATCATACTGGCCTAATTGTTCTTCGACCTCTCTATCTCAATTCTTTGATTGCTTCTACAAAAGCTTGAAATAGAGGATCTAAGGTGACCACGTACAATCTCTTTTTTTCTGCAATGTTTTTTCATATTATAAAAGAAAAAAAAGAATCGCTGACCCATTTATTGATTGTGTTATGGTGGATGTATAATTGTTACAGTTTAAAGGCACAACATAAGATTCCAGAACTTTAATGTTTTGAGGAGACCATTAAAAGTAGAAAAAAATGTTTGTACTAAGGATAACTTTTCTGATATTATATAATGTGTTATATAGGGACATAAAGATTGATCTCTGGTAGGTAGATGAGTATTTTATATTAGTTTCTTCATACCAAATATATTATAGGAAAGTAATTAACATTTCATAAAAAATTAACATGCTTCATGTTTGTTCAAAACTGGACTGGTTGGCTAACAGGTAATATATGGTGTGGTCCGAAATTGGTTGGTTGATCTGCAACTCTTTTCTTAAAACAATTAATTCTTTTTAGTAAAAACTAAAGTTTGTCAAAGATGATTAGAAATACTTTAGCAATCAATTTTTTTTAATGAAATGATTTAAGAGGTCCTAATAATTAGAGATACACTTTGTGTAACTCGAGCAATTTGACTGGTTTCCTTCACAGCTATATATAATATATATAGGCATTTCAGATAGACAACCCACAATATATTTTTGCCTGTTTATTGTCGGTCTTGCCTGTATTAAACGGCTACTGGATGCTTTGGGCCGTCAAAACCTAGATCCAGAGTGCTTTGGGCCAAATTTTCAATTTATATGGTGTCGTTTTGGGTTTGTTTTTGTAATTTATATTGGATTAGTTGTGATCTATTTTTGTTTTCAGTTGGGTGAGAAAGAATCAGTGAGTGGATGAAGTTGCTACAAAAATTTCTTCCTTGATGCATCAAGGTAATGAAATAATAAAGCCTTGTTTTGGTGTTTACCTTTCTATCAATGATGTTCAGGTAATGAAATAATGAAGCCTTGTTTTGGATTTTTCAAACAAAGTGTATGTCTATCACTTCTTCCTTTCTATTACCAAATGTATATTCCTTCTGATATACAATCACTTTTAGGTGCTACTATATACATCTCTTAATCAACTGATTTTTACCTGGTACATTTGGATTTGAGATTTTTTTATGCTATAGTTCTTTTTTTCCTAATCAACTGATTTTTACCTGTTCAAGTGTTGGGGCATAGACCTTTAAGTAAGCGACTAAGCTCAAAGCTTTTATTTTGTTGATATGACTTGGGGTAGATTAAGTACATATGTTTTTTTCCAATAGTTTATGCAAATTATATTTTTATGTTATTAAGATGTTGATTGAGTTATATGATAAATGACACGCTAATTAACATATCTGATTATTTAGCCTACGGGACGAGTACTGGAACTACTTTTGATACTTGAAGAGGTTGGCTTGCAGACGCATATTGGGGGTTAAAAGTAGTGGTGATTATATCCCATATTTGTTAATATTTATTCATATATTTTCAATCTTTATGCTTTAACTAAATGTTTTTCTATCTTCAGGCAAGTTCACTGCATTTGTGAAGCATTCTGGAAGAGAAACATTAAGGAAGTAAAAAGCTTAATATTAGAGGCTAGAAAATGGGTTGAGTTGGGTAACGGGTCAAAGACACCAGAAGAAAGAGAAGGCGGCTAGGAATCTATGGTGATGACTTCAGGGTTCACACTGACACAAGCATTATGGTATTTGTAGATGAATACGACTACCGTGAACTTGATAATGATAGTCTACGAGCTCGGTTGGTACCTAGTGCGGGTCTTGAAGTTGAGTTGCAACTACATAGTGTGCTAATGATAGGTGGTTGGGATTTGCCCTTTGTGGCTAATGAAAACTCAAATTGCTTTTGTACACCTCTGCTTAAACCTTGTGCATTTGTGTCTAATGCAGCTTCACCAAGAATCATTACATGATCAATGTCATTATTAGCTCAGTTAGAATGAAGGTGAAAATGAAAGTTTTTATTAGTATATTTAATGTTAATTTGTTGATGTAGGAGCGTAGTTATACAAATATTATGAATCTTTATGATCCTAAATGTAGACTTATAAGTACATTAACAATTACAATCACATACTCATTTCTATCATAAAATTAGTTCTTGGCATAGCAAAAAAAGGCTTATATACTGATACCAAAATTCGAATCCCACGGAATTTAAAAAACCATGTGGCCGGGTGTAATGGTGGGCCTCTTAATGACATAGGACATACCTTGTAGCGTGTCGAAAGTCATATGGTAAGTTAGCGTGTCCAAAGACATGGTATGTTTGATGTTGTGGGTTTGTGATTTTAGTTTTATCATTTTCATTTAAGAGAAAATGAGGACATTAAAATAAATATTAATAATATCCGGTAAATCACGATCGACATGTGTCATGATCTTATCATATACGATTGTAGTTTGTTGTCTTCGCATCGCGCGAGTTGCACCCTATGTCATGAGTCTTGTAAATTATCGCCATCGATGAACGCGCATGTAACGCATTATAAATTTTCATCGCCCCGCATCGGGCTTATAAAAACGAATATCACGGTTGTAAATTATCGTCGTCGCTGAACGTGCGAGCAGAAGACAAATAACACGATATAAATTGTCGCCCATCGCAACGCGTGGTGGGTCACCATCTAGCCACATCGCATGGGTTAGATAAATTAAATTGATGTTATGAAAGAGAAAACTACAGATGTATAATACAATATATCACGAGATGATTAATAAACTAACAAAAAAAAATACGGCGTTGGTGGATTGTCGTCCTCATAGCATCGCACAGGTTTCCCTAAAAATGTATCACGTTATAGATTGTCAGTGGCTGCATTGTGCTAACATAAATGAATACCGCGATGTAAATTGTCATGCCGCCATAACGCGCGAACAGAAGACGAATAACACGCTATACACTGTCGCCGCCGCAACGCGCGGGTACACGACTAGTATATATATATATATATATATATATATATATATATATATAGGGGAGGGATAAAATGAAAACCTCTCCGAGTTTGGAAAACCCTGAAAACCAAGCTAAAAAATTCAATTTTTGTTCCGATTTTTTTATGGTGATTCTCTAAGTTAAAAAGACCCCCTTTATGCAAAAAAAATAAAAAAAACGCCTAGTAAAAATTTTTTTGCTTGGTTTTCACGGTTTTCCAAACTCGGAGAGGTTTTCATTTTATCCCTCCCCTATATATATATATATATATATTGCCATAAAAGTAACTAACATAACCATGGACAAAACATGTGACACATTATCCTATATATACATTTTATAGCCTTATGGTACCATCTCTAAAACACAAAGAACAATTTTTGTTACTTATGGTACCACCATACTAACTTTTTTCGTAGAAGCACCCATGGCCTCAATTTATAAGCCAATACAGAACTTTAATTTACAAGTTCTTATGCGTTCGGTACACTTCCGTCTTTCCATGTTTGCCTCCCTTTAGTCATCGTCTTTTACAATTCTACCTAATAATAGTCTCAGACCCATACCTGAAGGACTTTTCCTCACGCAAGTTACAGCAAGAGGTATAGGAGGCTTTATCCCTTTCTTCTCCATTGTAACTTTCACCGTCTCTACTTCTTCTCTCCGACGAAACAACAACGACTTTTAAAGAAGATAACCACCAATCCGGCCACTCATTAAATCGATCACCTATATCTGTCGCCTTCCTTTTTCTCCACCAATAGGGCGAGCAACCATCGATCTGTGCTTCGCAGGTATCGATTTTCACTTCACTATGTGTATGTGTTTTTTTA
>JBCNJP010000018.1:11523858-11542472 GCA_039602395.1 Deinandra increscens subsp. villosa | reverse complement strand
GGTCCGGAAATCTCACGAACACACGATATACAAATCAAACACGAGTGCGGAATCCTCGTGAGAGATCGATTCAAGAAAATAGTAGAAGAATAGACTAGATCTAGTGAAAAGATGAAGTCTTGAATGAGAATCAGCTACTATTCGAAGCTTTGAAGCTGATCGTAAACGCCAACACCATGAAGAAGTCGTGAACTATGTTTTCCGAAGCTTACTTGATCATAAACATGAGGTGGTATTTATACCACCTCTTACAAGCACATGGGCTAATCATAAACCCAATAAGCCCAATCATAAACCCAAGCCCATGCCCAATCTAATAGTAAACTAGCTTAAACATAATAAAACTAGCCTACTAATCTAATTAAACCCTCTAAGCCCAGCCCAACTTATTTAATATTACAAGCCTCATAATCTAGCCTCTACAATCTTCCCCTAGGCTTGTGATATTAAATGTCTTCGATCTTTGAAATTCTTCTTCTTGAGTGGCTGGCATAGATGTTGATGAAGATTTTTTCCGCAGAAATATTCAATGGGTTTCATGATGGGCACATGGGACTTCCTCTTGATCAGTATCAGCTCGAACTTCTTGAATTGAACAAGCAATGAAATGGAGGACTCTCATTGACTTGCTTCTTTTGAAAGCACTGGTTCTTGCTGAATCTTCGGTAACTGTCTTGAATCTCCAAAACAATTAGAGGGTTAAAATTTTGAAAACCCCTAACTTTGAAGAATTTGATTGTTGATCTTCAAACTTCATGAACTCTGACTGCTCTCTGTATCATTTTCTTCAACGAGACTTGAAGTCTTCAGCTTCCCCTAAACATGTGAACATCTTCTTTGAAGCTCTTTTGAAAAACTTGTAAAGACACCAACAACTTCCCCTGAACACATGCTTATTCAGATAGAAGTCTTGTCCGGCTGGTTCTTTAACTTTGAGTAGCAGCGGCATCTTTCTATCATCAACCTGTCTGACACACATTTGAAAAAATATACACCAACAGACATTTGATGACTGGTCTTTGGGTTAGAAGGTAATTATCATCTGTTCAGTTGAATCAAAATAACATAATTTTAACCAAAAACCCTAATATAGATTACGGGTTTTCTATAAAACTTCCCCTGAACCCAAGACCTCTAAAGACTTCCCCTTAGCTGATTACTTCCCCTCAGCTAAGGACTTCCCCTGAGATAATACATATTATCCTCGAGTTCCCTTCGGATACTATGTATTATGGAAGTCTTTTCGGATAATAAGTATCATCCTCGAGTTCCCTTCGGACAATACTTATTATCCCCTCTCCTTCCCCTAAAAATTTGTCAAGATCTGACGGAGGAAGTCTTTTCCATTAGATAATAAGTATCATCCTCGAGTTCCCTTCGGATAATACTTATTATCCCATACTCCTTCCCCTAAAAATTTGGCAAGATCTGTCGAGGGCATATTGTCATGCATTTCAAAAAGCAAGGGGAAGAAATGTAAAGATGAAGAAAAAGTTGACCCCTCAAAAATAGTGTGCTTTTCAATTTTTAATTGTTTGTGTTTAATTGTTTGTGTCTTGTTTCTGAGAAGTTTAGGGGAAGTAAATTGAATGCACGGGTTGGAGATGGCTGACACGCGTAAGGCGGAAGTGAAAGGCAAGCTCCACGGTGATATGCTCGGTAGGCTCAACCTAATCGTATGACCACCAATGAAAGTGCAGTAAACATAAAAGATATATATGTTTAGTTTCCCATCCTAGGTTGCATGGTTTAAAAGACTGAGTCCCGACAAAAATGGGTTGAGAGTGGTGATTACCTAGTATTCACTCTCTCACACGCCATGTCTCTGCTGTCATGACTACACCACATAATAAAAAGAAAAGAAAATGAAAAGAAAAAGAAATGAAAAAAAATGAAAAAGAAAAGAAAATGAAAAATAATCACTCAGTTGGTCTTCTTTGCGTGCTTAGCGGCCGACCTGATCACCAACTGATGGTTAATGAAAATAAGTGGTAGTCATAGCGGTGTTGCATGGTTCCTCAAGTTGGGGGTTTGTGAATCCTCAATAAACTCTGAGGTTGGGTAGGTTTTGCTGTGTACGCTTGGGTGTGGGAACAATTAAACATGATGGTAATATTGTACTATATTAAGCATGACGCATTCGGTTGGGATTAAATGGGTTTGAGTTTAAAGCGGACAAACATACCGGCAATCACCTGGACTAGTCGAGTAACTGAAGCTGAAAAGGGTTCCTCAGTCAGATTCATATGGTTTGATCCCTTGTAAACTTTCTCATGTTTTATATTGGTAAGCAGTTGTTTATTTTTATCTTTCGTGTGTGAGTCGTTAAGTTCCTTTTTATGTGTTTTCGTCTTGGCCAGGTCGACTTGAGAAGTCAAAATATGTTTTTCATGGGCTTCAATGCATGACAATATGCCCCCGACAGATCTTGCCAAATTTTTAGGGGGAGGAGTATGGGATAATAAGTATTATCCGAAGGGAACTCGAGGATGATACTTATTATCTAATGGAAAAGACTTCCTCCGTCAGATCTTGACAAATTTTTAGGGGAAGGAGAGGGGATAATAAGTATTGTCCGAAGGGAACTCGAGGATGATACTTATTATCCGAAAAGACTTCCATAATACATAGTATCCGAAGGGAACTCGAGGATAATATGTATTATCTCAGGGGAAGTCCTTAGCTGAGGGGAAGTAATCAGCTAAGGGGAAGTCTTTAGAGGTCTTGGGTTCAGGGGAAGTTTTATAGAAAACCCGTAATCTATATTAGGGTTTTTGGTTAAAATTATGTTATTTTGATTCAACTGAACAGATGATAAGATGAAGAAAAAGTTGACCCCTCAAAAATAGTGTGCTTTTCAATTTTTAATTGTTTGTGTTTAATTGTTTGTGTCTTGTTTCTGAGAAGTTTAGGGGAAGTAAATTGAATGCACGGGTTGGAGATGGCTGACACGCGTAAGGCGGAAGTGAAAGGCAAGCTCCACGGTGATATGCTCGGTAAGCTCAACCTAATCGTATGACCAACAATGAAAGTGCAGTAAACATAAAAGATATATATGTTTAGTTGCCCATCCTAGGTTGCATGGTTTAAAAGACTGAGTCCCGACAAAAATGGGTTGAGAGTGGTAATTACCTAGTATTCACTCTCTCACACGCCATGTCTCTGCTGTCATGACTACACCACATAATAAAAAAAAATAATAAAAAAAAAAAAAAAATTGTCAAGATCTGACGGAGGAAGTCTTTTCCATTAGATAATAAGTATCATCCTCGAGTTCCCTTCGGATAATACTTATTATCCCATACTCTATCGTGAGAACCTCGAATCTAAGATTCTTGGCTCTGATACCAATTGTAGGTCCGGAAATCTCACGAACACACGATATACAAATCAAACACGAGTGCGGAATCCTCGTGAGAGATCGATTCAAGAAAATAGTAGAAGAATAGACTAGATCTAGTGAAAAGATGAAGTCTTGAATGAGAATCAGCTACTATTCGAAGCTTTGAAGCTGATCGTAAACGCCAACACCATGAAGAAGTCGTGAACTATGTTTTCCAAAGCTTACTTGATCATAAACATGAGGTGGTATTTATACCACCTCTTACAAGCACATGGGCTAATCATAAACCCAATAAGCCCAATCATAAACCCAAGCCCATGCCCAATCTAATAGTAAACTAGCTTAAACATAATAAAACTAGCCTACTAATAGAATGTCATCTACGTAAAGGACAAGTATAGTAAAGTTCCTCCCACGCATCTTAAGAAAGGTGCACTGGTCCACTTGATTCTTCAGGAAACCTTGTTTCTTCATGACTTCATCAAACTTTAAGTACCACTGACGCGATGCTTGTTTTAGCCCGTATATCGATTTCTTTAGCTTGCAGACTAAATGTTCTTGACCTTCTGGTTTAAACCCATCAGGCTGCGTCATGAACACTTCTTCATAAAAGTCACCGTTCAGGAAAGCAGTTTTGACGTCCATTTGATGTAGCTCTAAATCGAAATGAGCTACTAGGGCTGCAACGATCCTTAAGGAATCTTTTCGAGAGACAGGAGAAAAGGTCTCTTGATAGTCAATTCCCTCTTTTTGAGCGTAGCCTTTTGCAACCAATCGCGCTTTGTAGCGCTCAACGTTTCCTTGAGGATCTAGTTTAGTTTTAAAGACCCATTTACATCCTACCGGTTTTACACCGTCGGGTAATTCAACTAAATCCCAAACGTCATTTTTCTTCATGGATTCAAGCTCGTCAAACATAGCTTTATTTCATTCAGAAGACTGATCACTGTTCATGGCTTCTTTATAAGAGGTTGGATCAATGAACTTTCCACCATCCGTTTCAAGCTCAGCCAGGTAAGTAACATAGTCGTCAAAGTTAGTAGGCTTTCTAACTCTAGTTGACTTCCTGGTTGGAACGACTGGTTCAGCGGGTTCAGCATTATTTTGTGGTTGTTCGTTTGGATTGTCGTCATGTACTGGTGAGGGAGGTTGAATGGGTGCAGTGTCAGCAACGGAGGCGTGTACAAGAGGAGTAATCGGAGTGATGGTAAGCGACGAAGAGTCCCCCCCCCCCCCGCGTCTTGTACTTCACGCAGATCATCGAGAAAGTTTTCACTGCTCCCACTGATGTTATGATCTTCAAGGAACACGACATTTCTGGTTTCACGATACGAGTAACATGGGAAGGACAATAAAACCGATGACCTTTGGAATGTTCGGGATAACCGATGAAGTTACAGGTTATGGTTTTCATATCAAGCTTCTTTAAGAAGGGATTATAGAGTTTAGCCTCAGCAAGACAACCCCATACTTTCATATGTCTTAGACTCGGCTTCCGTCCTGTCCAGAGTTCAAAAGGAGTTTTAGGGACAGATTTGGACGGAACTCTGTTGAGTATATAAACGGCTGCTTTTAAGGCTTCGGTCTAGAGAAATAAGGGTAAGTCCGAGTTGGCTAACATACTTCGTACCATGTTCATAAGGGTTCGGTTTCTCCTTTCAGCAACACCATTCTGTTGAGGAGTACCTGGCATGGTGTATTGGTTCACGATCCCCTGGCTTTTGCAAAACTCATAAAATGGACCAGGGGTCTGACCTAAGTCTGTATGTCTACCATAATACTCACCTCCTCTGTCCGATCTAACAACTTTTATTGGAAGACCGCATTGTTTTTCAACTTCAGTTTTATAGTATTTAAAAGTTGTTAGCGATTCAGATTTTTCTTTAATGAGATACAAGTACATATAACGAGAATAATCATCTATGAAAGTGATAAAAGAGTTATGTCCAATAATTCCAACAGTAGAGTAGGGGCCACTAATATCAGTGTGAATAATTTTTTAATAATTTAGAACTCCTAGTGGCACCTTTCTTATTAGTGGATGTCATTTTGCCTTTGATGCAATCGACACATGTTCCAAAATCGGTGAAGTCAAGAGATGGTAAAATTTCATCCTTCACGAGTTTCGCTAAGCGATCCCGCGAAATATGGCCTAAACGTTGATGCCATAACATAGATGAAGTTTCTAAGTCTCTTTTAGGTTTTCTTTTTGTTGTTGTTTGATTAATATTATAAGCAACAAAGAATTAGAGAAAACATCATCCAGTTCTAATCGATAAAGTCCACCATCCAGATAACCAGAACCAAATACTTGAGAATTAAAATAGATAGTAAGTTTGCCATGACCATGAGAAACATCAAAACCGTCCATGTCTAACTTTGGTCCTGATACAAGATTCCGAGTAATCTCAGGAATATATAAGGTATCATAAAGTTTAATACATAAACCAGTTTTCATAATAAGATGTAAATTTACGCGTCAAGAAAGGGCCCAGATGACGCGCAAAAAAGCGTCAAGGAAGGCAGGGTCAAGAATCCTCTTGACGCGCAAAATGCGCGTCATCTGCTTCTTGACGCGCGAAAAATGACGCGCATTTTATGACGCGCAAAGAGTATCATAAAAAGCGTGTCAAGGAAGCCCTGTCATAAATCTTCTTATGACACGCATTTTTGCGCGTCAAGAATTTAAAAAAAATATATAAAAAAAATATTTTTGTAGATTCACTAATTTCCACATTAATGAAAATTAACATCAAAATCAAAATAAAATACACTTATAGCAAAATAATACATTTCATATATATAGCAAACATTACAAAGTTAACATTAGTTTACATTGGACTACTACATGTAACTTTATCTTCTTCCATCTCAATACTTGCATTATTAAGCCCATCTAACATTGAGGAGTGCTTGCTAACAATTGAAACCTTCAAAAGGATGTGTGAGAGATTAAAATGCAACGGTAGTGGACGCCAATCATCACTTTGTTCCCAAATTACCTCTAAACAATTGTAGTTATGTAATCAAGTGTTGATTGACCTTGAATAAAAAAAGAAGACCAATCTGACCTGTATTGTTGTATTTTTCCATAGCCCTATATCGCTGTATTTTACCAGCCTTATACGGTTGTATAACAGACCCTGTACAGCCAGCAATACAGTGTTAGTTCTTATAAAATCTAGTTTAAAAATGTTACTACGGTTCTGTAAAGTTGCAGTAGCAATTTCATCATTTAATAACTAATAAATCAAACTAGATGGTGTAGGCTGCCTGGCCATGTAGGGAACACTATGCCGGCCTCTTATGTGCGTAAAAACGGGTTATGGACGCACCTCTACTTTCTGTTTTCATTTTTTTAAACTAAGAGGTTTCTTTTTGGGTATACAATACCTTGAATTCCTTTGCTTCTTTCACCCTCAGGTCATCAAGTGTACAGCCAGTTTCTGCGTGTGCCTCTGATAGTTGTAGGCCGGAATTAGCAGTCGGTCATCCTTACATGCTTCTGATTCTGGAAAATGTACAGTTTCAAAGTTTATTAAAATCTGAGGCTACATCAGAAGTAATAATCATACATGGCTGTTATTTAGTAGACAATGTTGGTTTGCTGTATTTGCAAAGGTTAGTGTGTTCACCACTTAATTTTAACATCATGAATCATATAACTTCTGATATGCAGCTGCCAGCGTTCAAGAACAAATCAATAGTTTGACAAATCGTCAAAAATAAACACCGTGACCACTTCAAATCTCAGTTTCTAACATATCCCCATTTCCTGCTCAGTAGTATAATTCAAATGAGTGTACATTTAAATACTCGAAAGTATTTTTCTAGTGCTGAGAAGATCTTCATCAGAAGATCAACTAAATGGCCAATCTATATTTTCATGAGTTGTAGCACTAGGTTTGTCACAAAGAATTCAACAAACTTTAAATAGGCATAAATAATACCTCATTGACTAAATTGTAAACTCCAGCACTGACATCATTAAGGACTGATCTGCTGAAAGAAGTTGATCACAAGGAAGAATTGAGCTCAAGCTGTTGTTGTAAGGATCTTGTTGGAATCCCTCAAGTGCTGTGCACGTATCGCCTGCGAATCTGAACTTACAGTTTATAAGCCAGTTAGTTCAACAACTTCTTATGCAACCACTAATCAACAACTTTCTAGATTTGGTTCCCATTCTGACATTACAACCCCCATAAATAATTTCAAGTACATGCCAGTCAAAAATATTACAATACTGAGTCCAGAAACTGGTGCAGTAAAAAACATACCAATCCCCAACCATTTTCTTGGTTCTGATAAAAAATATTAGCCCCTTCTAGTCCTCATGACCTGAGCATACAAATTAAATAAATTAATTAAATAGTATAACTTTGTAACCGTATATGGCATACAAATTAATAATACAAAAGGTATACCATAAGAGGGTATGCTAACCACACAAAACAAAAACAATTTGTAAAATAAATATAAAGCCAATATGATGATCGAGTTAGAAAGTTGGATAACAAAAAAAATATCAAGTAATGAAGCCGGCTGGCTGAATAAAATCTAGTAACATAGTTCTTTTTTACAGGAAACAAAAGTTTAAGTATATGAAAATTAGTAAAAAAGAAAAGGCAAGCAAGAATTTTCAAAGACTGTACACACACCACATACATAGATAAGAACAAAAATTTTGAGCTAATGAATACTGAAATCCTAAAGGTTTATTTTTTTTATCTAACATTTAACCTAAGTTCCTTTTATACTGATGTAAAAAACCGACCTTCATATAAAACATTAATAAGATGATAGTTTACAACTGACTTTTATAATGCTTTAAAGTTTAAACATACTTGTACAGCTTTTGACAATTATGCAGTCACATTTAGAAGCAAAGTTGTTAGAAGAGAAGTATAGTTTAAGACTTTATTTTTTGATACCCTGATTGGTAAAGGTAAATGTTTTTTTTTTCAAACTCATCTATCTTCTTTCATATATAATAATAAAACTAAAAAAAAAGTACTGAAAACAACTTAAATATCCATACAATGTTTAAACATTCATAGTACAATTTAGCTACATAGCAAATAATTTTAAACAAAACATTGAAATCTGTAAGATTTTTTAAAGTGTATATGGATGGTTAAAGTAAAAGTTGTACAACACTTTTAGTAATTCATGGGCAAACTGATATACAAACTATGCTTTCAAAGACAATAAAAAGCAGATTATAAAGAACAGTACATACTTGTTTAAGTTTCTGCTGATGTGCTTGTCAGCCAATCTTAATGCAAGCATGATTCGGCTTTGTTCTAACCGAGCAATTGCATCATCCGTCTCTGCTTGTTGTTGTGTTTGCACATCATGTCAGTTTTTTAAGATAATCAATTGAAGAAAAGAACTGCTGGAAGATGTAAAGAAACTTACATGCACACCAACGACTCCTTGGCAGTCAAATATGTCCTTAACACTACATAGCAATCAACAACAAGCAACTGAATTTGTTTTTTATAAACAAACACACACCGATCTAATTCTACTCCTAAATCTACACCATTGTAACCTTTGAAATAAGTAAATGACTCAAATTTGTCACCTTGAAAATAAAACCAAAGAATAATGAGATGAATTAGATGAGCAGAAATAACCTTGGGGCTTTCTTTTCAAGCTTGACCAAGCATGTCATATCCGACTGACTGAACTTCTAAATCCCGATTTGGCCCCGACATTAGCCCCCGGATTCGACTCCAGAGCAAAACCCATGAAATAGAAATCAAGCCCTAATGCATCTATTTCCCTAGTCTTTACCTGCATCCAAATTGGTTGACATTAGTTCAATAAAGAGCCACTGTTGAAAAGGAATAAATAAGCTAATAAGCTGCAAATCTTATTGTCAACACTTATTTGCCAAAGATGATTGGAAATTTTCTTGAATTGATAAATAAAAATGTTGAGAGATTTCCTCAAAAGCAGTAGCTGATACATCCAAGAGGAAAATTAAAGTGTGTTTAGAATCTAACTTCAAATTGTTTATTCAAAATTAATGCATACTTCAGCCCACAATAATAATCGAAGCACCCTCAAATTGCTTATAGTATATCAAATCATGATAAGCCAATAAAAAGTATTTTATTGCAATCCTAAACCCCATTCGAATACTCAAAGAAATCCTCAATAAGTTGTTCACAGATCTGGAATCATTACATCCTTCAGAAAATCAAATGTAAAAATGAAGTTCATATCCATCTATTTACCTAAATCAGTTCAAAACAAGCAAACAATCGGTCAATTTTAGCTATTCTCAAACTAACAGCACAAACTATCCTGCCGCCCCAAGCAACCCACACTACAAACTGAACAAAATCAACTAATCATCAATCTATTAGCCAATACGCCAGATCAACAAATCAAATGCATGAAACAAGATTAATGAAGTCGGAAAACCAAACAAATCTAAACAGAGATGCAACGATATGGATCAGAATCCTCAGACCCAAAACTTAATTAGCAACAAACGGGTTTGAACAAATCAATTGAAGTATAACAAGTTAAATTACTTAAAATGAGTAGATACATCATGAATTATTGTTCATCTTAGAATCTTAGAGACAAACAGAAAGTATACCGAGAGGAGATCAATTGGCGGAGTGAGTTTAGAAAAACGTTCGTCGTCTAGAGTTCACGCAATACACAGTAACGTTACATCGAACTTCTTTTCCGGTCAGATATTGTAGCATTTTCAAGGTCGTTATCGGCGATGGCGTACTCATTTCTAGAGGAGGTATGAAATGGAGTGGTAAGCCCTAGAATCATGATCAGGAGGGCTTCTAATGTCAAGATGGAGCTGAGTTAGGGCTTCAAATAGGATATTCGTAAGCGCAGAATGGAGAATGGAGCTGAGTTAGGGCTTCTAATGTCGAGATGGAGCGATGGCGTACTCGTTTCAAATCGAAGGAGAGAAAAGTGGAAGGGTGGTTGAGAAGCATACGGTGGAGTGTGGATGCGGAGAGGAGAGAGAGTGCAGAATGGAGCTGAGATAACGGCGGGTGGAGTGAGATTAGGGTTTGAGTTGAGTTGAGTTGAGATGGATATAAAAAAAAGCGGGAATTGAATTTTTTTTGTAGCGGGAGATAATAATATATAAAGTGACAGATTGAGATGACACGCACTTTTAATAAGTGTCCTCCGTGTTTTTATTTATTATTATATGACAGAAAATTATGACGCGCATTTTGCGCGTCATCGTTCGCGTGTCAAGGAATGCCCTTTTTCTAGTAGTGAAAGTTCCCACGGCTTTAACGGCTAAATCTTTTCCATTCCCAAGCTTAAGCGTTCTTTGGTTTCTTTCCAGCATCTGGATCGAACGAAAACCCTGAGTAGAGTTAGTTACATGGACCATAGAACCGGAATCAAACCACCATGAATTAGTTGGAACATTTAAATTAAAGGACTCAGTTATCATATTAAGATGATTACCTTTCTTAGCCAGCCAATCCTTGAAACGATTGCAGTCCTTCTGTTTATGTCCAAGCTTGCGACAGAACTTGCAGTAAGGTTTGCTAGAATTGTTAGGGCCGGAAGATGATGTAGCTTGATCCTTCTTCTGAACCTTAGGATGCTCCCTTTGAATAGCCTTGCCCTTCCTTTTGTTGTTGTTGGAGTTAGCAGTCACTAGGTAAGCAACATCTGGTTTATCAAGCTTCTGACGCTCTTCCTCTTGCACGCACATTTCAATCAGCTCGCTCATCTTCCATTTATCCTTCTGAGCGTTGTAGTTGACCTTGAAAGTTTCGAAGCATAATCATTAGGTGCTCTACGGTATGTCTGCCCTTTCCATCGTATTTAGTAGTCAGCAACTTGAGAATAAGGTTGCCAGCATGCACCTTAGATGTTCCCTTGTAGTACTCCTCCACGGACGCCAGGTAGGTCTTGGCATTGTCAGAATCTGGTATGGCCCCCCGGATGGCAATGTCAATGGACTTCTTCGTGATCAAAAGGCACATCTTGTTGCACTTGACCCATTTTTCATGAGCAGTCTTCTGTTCAGGAGTGCTCGAAGTAGTGAGGTCAGCAGGAGCATCATTAAGGAGTGCATGATCGAAGCCTAAAATGCCGAGAACCAGATTCACAGAATCCTTCCAAGCGGCGTAGTTAGATCCAGTCAAGGTTTCAACTCCGAAAGTCGAGGCTTAGAGTGGATAAGAAAGAGAGAATAATAAGATACTAAGCGAGGAGAGGTATAGGGATTAATCGGATAATTATAATAGTATAATAATTATAAGCATATGACATTAGTAATTATTATAATAATAAGCAGGCATAAATAAGGACCATAGTAATGAAGCAAGTAAGTTGTGATAAGGTCTATAATAATCACCAAAATTAATAGACAAAATAAAAGGTTCTACTTAGATGAATCAGCTTTCGCGTTGGTTACTTGCCTATCATCTAAGCATTATGAACTAAATAAGTGTATGTGCATAAAGTGATGCATCACATCAGCGTTGGCCAGAAATGATACACCATAAGCTTTATGTACAAATTAGGTTCGCTGAATACATGTGCAACTCATCAACGTTGGCCAGAAGAGAAACACTTGTATAAGAAAGGCGAATGCTTAATTCTTAGTTGACAATAATTGCAAAAACAACGAATCAGCGTTGGCCAGAATCGAGGTTTTTTAGATGTTATCAATTTAAGCAAATAGATTAGTTTTAAAGTAAATTGCCTGGTATTAGAAAGAATTAGTGACATTAATTAAGGTAGCAAAACAGCGTTGGCCAGAATTACTACTTGTCATTTAACTAATACGAGGTAAGGAACTAATCTAAATTTTATTAGGTTTTGTAAAACATAAAATTTTAAGGTTTTAAACAAAACAAAATTTTAATATGAAGCCCCAATTTTAGCAGAAACCCCCCTGTCAACAACCGCGGATCGAAAAGGTGTACCCTGATCGAAAAGTGAGCTTTTCGATCGAAAAGGGGTATCCGATCGAAAAGAGGGGTGTCCGATCGAAAAGATGTACCCGATCGAAAAGTATGATTTTCGATCGAAAAGGGTATCTGATCGAAAAGCGAGCTTTTCGATCGAAAAGTAGACTTTTCGATCGGATCGAAAAGTCGGTCGAAAAACCATATGGCCTGATCGAAAAGCCGATCGAAAAGCCGTATGGTCCGATCGAAAAGTCGATCGAGAAGCCACATGGCCCGATCGAAAAGTCGATCGAAAAGGGCCACATGGTCCGATCGAAAAGCAGGGAACCAAGCCACATCTTTCGATCGGAAAGTAAGTCGAAAAGCCATATGGCCTGATCGAAAAGTCGATCGAAAAGGGCCATATGGTCCGATCGAAAAGTAGGGAACCAAGCCACATATTTCGATCGGAAAGTAAATTAACTGGTCGAAAAGTAAGCTTTTCGATCAAGAATTGGTATCTTGATCGAAAAGACAATAATCCCTCGAAATCAGTTAGGGTTTTTAACATGGTTTTCCAAAACGAAATCTGATTAGAGTTTTGGGTTTGTTTTAAAACCGATTTTCATTATGTGCTTAAAAGGACATATTAGGGTTTCACGATTTTTTTAGACAGAATCGAAAAGCCCATTATCTGATTTCGAAAATTAGGGTTTATAACGAATTCAGAAACATGATTCGATTGAGCAACATATGCTCTGATACCACATGTTGATCGAATCCTGAAATCGTTAATATATAAAACAGATAATAATATGTAAAGATTACCTGTGGTGAACTGATTGAGATCAGCAGCAGTCAGGTTGTCCATTCCTGTTAATAGCCTTGGTTCCCCTTTAGGATGTATAGTTTATGATGGTGTAAGGTTTCGTGAGGATTCACGAAACAGAGAGAGAGAGCCGAGAGAGAAGAGAGAGAGGTCGAATATATGTGGTGGTGATTAACCTTTTAATCTCTCCCAAAGGGCTCTATTTATACACCCAATGGGAAACCCTAGTCTATCTAATAAGGGTAATTACGTCCATCAAGTAATACCAGATAGGGTCAAATACGTAATTGATTATTTAAGATAAATGATAAAGGACATAAATAAGATTTATATATACATATATATATATACGTAATATATATATATATTTAGATATATATAAATTATGTCTAACATAGGAACCACACCAAACCGTGAAGATGGAGCCAGGGAGGGGAACCGCGTGATGCGGTATGGTGAACCAGATGAAGCCATGCGGCTCTTCTTTGAACCACCTACCGGCTCCCAACCATACCGCCTCCCCTAATGACCAAAATTATGATTTTCATATAAATGTTAATGAAGTTTGAGTCGGTGTTCTTGATTTTTTTTAAATGTAACGTTGTCTTAAATATATTAATTAAAGAAGAAATTCATATTATAAAGATATGATATTTTAATCATATATTAATAGAGATAGGTTAAATAAACCTTTCGGTGATTTTATAATATTGGATATTATAAGGTAATTATTTTGTTTTACCGCACGTTATATATATTATGTAAAACGAGCAAAACGATCCGCGCGTTGCTACAGGGTTGGTTGCTTTAGTGAATGTTACATTGTAAGTTCATTGCGGATTTACATACATGTTTATTGGTCCTTAAAGACAACTACCCACGTTACAATTGCGAGTTTAAATACATGTTTTGGTCCTTAAAAACAACTACCCGCTACAATATGCAAGTCTGTTGTCTTTTAAGGAGGGTGGTTGTTGAATGTTATCCAAGTTAATGACATTAAGAAATTGCATCTCATCCAATTGAGTTCAACACCATATGGTAGTCGATATTTAGCACTTTAATTTCATTAGTTAACCAAAAGTGTTGGGTACAAATTCAGTAAGTCGATATTTAGCACTTTAATTTCATTAGTTAACCAAAAGTGTTGGGTACAAATTCAGTTGTTAATTACATGGATCATGTGCATAATCTTACATGGGTATCTACCAAAAATAGGCAGCAGAATCAAAAAAAGTTATGAGTACACTTCATTTTAATGAAATGGCAAAAACAGTTGCTTTTTAACTAATAAGAAACAAAGAAAAAATCAAGATTGCATTCTAATAAATAGCTAGAAAAAAGTCCATATCACCATATGATGGAACACATAATTTATAGGCAATAAAAGATTGCATTATAATAAGCCAAACTTAAATTTCATATGATGAAAGACATAATTTACACCGATTCACGGTCCAGCTCCAGTTGACCATTTGAAAGAAACCTGGTGTCGTATTGGTATGAACATGCCATCTTCTTTGAATGCCCTAAAAGTCCTTACAAAGTTGTCAAAATGTAAAGATTTATGAAAGTCCCAGTGTTCAAAATCATAAAGCCATTAAATTGATTAGCCATTAAATTGATCAACCATCAGCAACATAGGCTCAGAAAGATTCATCACAACCTCATCCTCATGTAAACCATCAAGAACACCAAAACAATCATTGCTTCATAGCTTCATGTAAACCATTGATAGGCAAACCCAAACCATCACAAAATCACAAAGCCATTAAATTATTTAACCATCAGCGATATAGGCTCAGAAAGATTTCATCATAGCCTCATGTAAACCATTAAGAACACCAAAACATCAAGTAAATAGAAATCTTGCATAGCCTCATGTAAACCATCAAGAACACCAAAAATTGCATCAGGTAAATAAAAGTCCAACCAACTTTGAACCAACAAATAATCAGATCTAAGCAACACAATATTTAGGCTTAGAAAAATTTCATCATAGCCTCATGGTAACCGTTAATAACAACAGCGATATATGCTCAGAAAGAAATCATCACAGCCTCAAATGAACTAACTATTTTGTTAGCAACATCATAGGTTCTCAATAAATTCATAACAGCCTGATAGAAAGGCTCAACAACAGTCACCAGTAACATAGACTAAGAAAAATGTATTTGCAATTTAAAAGAAACCTCATAGCCACCGTCTGAGGCCACAACTGCTTGGCAAAGATAAAGAGACGACTCCTACAAGCATAAAAAAAACAGAAACTTAGGTGATAATCTAGGCGACTACAACAAAGAAAGTAACAATCCTTGCCCGGTCGCCGCCACAGATCATTGCCGACTTCAATCTTAAAGAGCATCGGGAAAACCCAAGATCGATTGAAACAGAGCAGTAACCCTGAACCATCACCACCGCCTCGATGTTTCTAGAAAAGTAGAGAGGTTGGAAACCCCCAAATAGACTAATTGAAACATAGCAGTAACCCTAAACCATCTCCACCGCCTCGACGTCTCTAGAGCGACAGAGAGGTCGGAAACCCCCAATTAAAGCCAACATGAAAAAGCAACCAAAGAATCACCAAAATGGTAAACATAAAGGCTTTGCATCAACGTCCGGCGGGTAAGCCGCCAGCGGCGGTCTGCCTACGCCGGAATCGGAGCAAAAGACGAAGAAACAACAGCAGCGTCGTCGGTCTTCGTCGTCACCACTCTCTGTCACCGGGAGAGAAACATAACATTAGTATCATCGTCATTGAGGCTCAGAACGATTACAGTAGCCAAAAAAGCGCAACACAAACAACCACAACAACCACCATTAACAAATCAACAGTTAGATGTAGTCATTGGAGAAACCAAATACCATCATAATCACCGTAATCGACGATAAGAACCCTAATATTTAGGGTTTCCTTAAGAGAGATAGGGAAGAAAAGAAGAGATGAATAGACGTGAGGATGAGAGAGAAAGGAGTAGAGGGATCTTTGATTGGTATAACGAAATGTTAATGGAATAAGTAACCCTCAAGTAGAGTGAAAATGAAGCCTCATGTAGCCTCGACAACCCAGCCAATCAAGAAACTATGACGACACAAACAACCAATCACAAAAAGGTTAACAATACTTCTAGTGTGTACACGTAGGATCCAGATTTGATATATATATATTAATACCGGTGGTATATAGGGCTGTAAATGAACCGAACGTTTAATGTACCATTCGTGAACCACTTGGAAGAAAGTTCGTTTATGTTCATTCGCTTAATAAATGAACAAACATGAATACAATATTCCATTCGTGTAGTTAAACAAAAGAACATGAAAAAAGACCGTGTTCATTCATTTGTGTTCGTGAATGTTCTGGAAGGTGTTCATTTATGTTCAGTAAGGTGTTCCCTAAAATTTTACCATTTAAAACTTACATCTGTGTTATTATTATGGTATAATTATGTCACACCCTGATCACACGGTATTGGAGGCATGTGACGTCATGGAGCCATAGTCACAGTTACATTGAACGACCTCTAAATGGTTAAACAAAAGAGGCGTTTTAAATTGATAAACACAGTTTTATAAGTTGCAGCGGGAAGTAGTGGTAGTAAAACATTGTTTCAAAGATACAAATGCTGAGATTCAAAAGTATGACGGTTCAAGTTATGAAATCTCCAAAAGTGTTGAATGATTGACTATGACACCATACAAAATGCAGGTCCTATAATGAATGTCATCCAAGCAAGCAACAGTTAATCACCTGAGAATTCATGTACTTAAAAGAGTCAACATAAAGTTGGTGAATTCAGAGATTTAAGTAAAGGACTTGTGTAAGTCAAGTTTTATAAAGTTTGATGATAAAGGCTTGTGCAGGTCAAGGTTTGCACGATTTATGTTGAAAGACTTGTGTAAGTCAAGTTATGCACGATTTATTGTTGAACGAATTGTGCAAGTCAAGTTATGCACGGTTTAATGTTGAACTAATTATGCAAGTCAAATTATGCACGATTCAATATTGAAAGAATTGTGCAAGTCAGGCTATGCACGGTTTATGTTTGAAAGAATTGTGTAAGTCAAGTTATGCATGTTTTAATGTTGAAGGCTTGTGCAAGTCAGGTTATGCACATGTTAACAATCAAAATGGCATATGTTAGGATAATGGGGTTGTAAGATTACCATGAACCTTGAATTCAAACACTAACTGTTTACCCACTCATGGTACCTTTCCCAAGGATACCGAATAGACCAGAATAACTGACATGTACCCCTTGACTATAACCGTGGAGTCAAGATTGGAGCGATCAATCAGGACATGGGCGTCAACCCAAATAGATCTATTCACTAGTTATTGTTTCGCACCAGAACTAATCAAATTCAATTAATAGTGGGGTTTGATATATAATCATGAATCAACATGTTATACAAAAAAGGCTGGGAGAATGGAAAGAACATGTAATCATTACGTCTTACAGGTAATCCTTAATGTCAAACATGATTAAAGTTTATGATAAATGGTTTGGAATGAATTCTCTTCCCAAAAAGCATTTAAAACAATTTAAAAGAGCGGTCGTGAGACTCACCTGAGCAAGGCGAATCGAAGTGACAATGTACTGGAAATGAACAACTTAGCCGTGTCCTAAAATAATAATAAGACAACTTAAGGTTCAAATGATTAGGTCGATGTCTATGCAACCCAATGAACTTGGTCAAGTCTTGACGTTGGTAACCCGTTAGTATTGTTGGAAATCCTTTGGAAATACTTATCCGCCAAATAAATATATATTAATGTTGGTTCGCGTAGAAAATATTAAGGTTTTATATATTGAGCAAATACATAAACATTTTTACCGGTCAATACGATACGAAAGATAATATTCAAATCCATTAAATATTATTATGGCTTTTTGGACAACTTGAAAAATAATATAATTATTTATAGTTGACGTCCAAAATATATAGTTTTCCAGAGCGCGTCAAATACGCGGTACTTTCCAATATTCTAGAAAATAACATGTTTCATAAAAATAGTCATATTTTTATGTCAAGATGACAAAAATATACTTTGTTATATTTTATGTTCCCAAATGACGGTTTTGACGGTAGAAGTGTCGGTTTTGTCGGTTTCATCCATGCGATTCGTTTTATGACATCTTTAGTTTTCAAAACACTTTGTAAACTTATGTTATGTTATTTTAAGTCTCCAAACACTTTAAATACAAATCTTAGCTCACGGGAACTTGCCTTCCATAAGTTAAGGTTTTCGGGTCCCGAAAGTTAAGATTTTTCATGTCAGTTTTTCTCTAAAAAGAGGCTTTCACTTTTGGATGTTTTGGAATTGTTTTAAGCTTTTAAAACACTAAATTTTCTGTTTACAATTCTGTTTATATTAGATCATGTAAACCGAAATGGTTGAGCCCAAATATTAGGATCTTTGAGATTCTATTTCCAAGGCTTAAACACCCAAAACTTGTTTCCATTCAAAGTGTATTTACAAAAGTTATAGGAAGTTTGTTTAAGATAGTTTTATAGTGTTCAAAATATGTCA